>VWZL01000532.1:2696817-2709317 GCA_013396915.1 Stercorarius parasiticus | reverse complement strand
CACTCAGCCAAGTAAACACCTGTTTAGCTGCTTTAATCCTTCATCAAGAATCAACTGCTTCACCTTGTGCTAATTTTCCTACCATCACCACACTTCTTCATTACTTCCAAAATAGCTATTGGCTGCACATTCGGTTTATTCAATAATGCGCACGGCATGCATATCCCTACTAGCCACTCCATGTACGTTACCTTTTAATAGCTGGTTATACATATCTTTTTTTACTATCTGTACAATTTTTCTCCTGCAAAAACTAGAAATTCCTCATTTTTAAGGGTGCGTTTGACCTTCTCAGTGAGAATTTCAGGCATTGAAGAGCACCGATACACCCTGCCTCCCACCCAAAATACAAATTTTGGCAGGAAAGACATAAATAGAAACTAAAGAATAAATTGCTTGATGCGCCGCAGGCTGATTTCAATAGCTTACAACAGTTGCAGTAGAGTTCCTTGCTGGCTGTATAGATTTAAACTGGTGGTGGTGTGCTGGTGACTGGCCACTGAAGGCTGTAACTGGGGCAGATCCCCAGGTAGCATCAGTTCTAGTTATTTCTGAATTGTCATTAATCTTACTCTTTTCCTCATTTGCTAACGGGCCTAGTTTCTCTCTTGTCTTTTTCTTTTTAGCATATAAACAATTACATTAAAAGAACATTCTTAAGGTTGCAAAGGCAAGCATTCAAAAGTAAAACAAACAAACAAAAATGCTATAATTAAGGTAATCCCTGCAAGCTTTGGCTGGACTCCCTGCGCATGTGCATTGGGATGTGGCGTTTAGTTCCATAATCAGAAACAGGATTTCCCTCCCCACATCATCCCTACCTCATTCAATACTATTCAGTGGTTTTTTCCTTCATTGTTCAGTGTGTGGTCCTCTCATGACTTAGTTATTGAGCGCTATTCAAGCCTCGCCGCAAAGAAAATACCCACCAAAATTTCTCCTTGAGCCATCTTAGAGAGCTCACCACTGTTGTGTAGGTCTGCAACAGAAACCCCCTCCTACGATGTCCTTGTCACATGAAGTATCCCTGCTTTAGAAATGGGAAATGGAAGCACAGAGAAATTAATAATGAAGTAGCTAAGCGTGTCTGTAAGTGCCGCACAGGAGACGCCCGGGATCTGATTTTTCGTAGCCTGTGAATGACGTATGTACATTCCTGTGTGTGCGTTATGTGCAATGTACATACATGTGCATTTTATATGTCCAATGCCCAGCGATCATTGACTTAAGTTGCAGCAATATGCAGAAATCGTAGTCTGGGGTTGCAAGTCAGGCACAAAAAATGAGTCATGCAGAGTTAATCATCACCTGTAAAAATTTTGGTGTAAGCAGACCTGGCTAGAGTTACCAGCGGAGGGAGGGTTAAAGTGTCATACGGAGGGTAGCTAATTACTGTAGCCATTTTTCTTTCAAACTTCTGACTTATCCTTTTACCAATTTTTGACATTATCAGTAAGGTATGAGAGGGTTGATGAAAAAGATCTTTAAATAATCATTTATTGCAACTTTATGAGGAATGGTCTTGTAAAGAAAGCAGGTTTAGCACCATAATCACACAGTACCTAACAGTGGATGGTAAGGGTGGAAATAAGGCCCTTCGTGCAATTTTCTACGTTCTTAAGCAAAACCTAGATGTCATTTTCTTATGCCCATGGGACATCCATGCCTTTGAAACACTTAAATCCACTGCGGAGACCTTATCAAACTTAGCTGTGGACTGCTACTAAAGAAAATGATCCCTCAAATTTACCAGGTATTTATTTATTCACAGCAGAGCAGTGATAAGGCTGGGGAACCTTGCGTCCTATCTGAAACGCGGAGTGGGATAGCCTGGTGGGAACACATTCCTCCGCTCTCACCCCCAGAGAAACTCTCTCAGCTAATTGATGAGTTTCCTCCCTAGTTGAGGGCCTGTTGAAGAAAAACTGCTCTGACACCTTGTTGTTTAGTCTGAGGAAGAACAGGAAGGACTACGCAGCAGGTAGACATCCTTTAAGGAAGGATCAACATTGGAAAAGAATTGTTTCTACAAAGTTGGAAAGAGAGGTGGAGGGAAATTGAGCCTGGACTTGGGATAATGGATGAAGAATAGCAGAGGGAAGGGAGCTGAGAAGAAGCAAGGGGGAGAGGCAGCAAGGTTCTATCGAGTGAGAGGACCAACAGCTGCGCAGGTACAAATGGATGGGGAACAAGAAATGATGAATAGGAGTGGTTCCCATCCAAAAGGTCCTGGGCTATCTGCTCTCCCATTCTGCTAAGTACCCTGTTCCAAATAGAAGGTGACACCAAGGTCACATATTGCCAGCGGACAGATAGGAAAATCAAAAAAGAGCGGCAGAGGGTCTCAAATACGAGGATGCAACCAGGAAACCATGAATTCTAAAAAGGACAGAGGAAAAATAAATGCAAGGAAGTTGCTGAAGTTATTAAAAGATAAGATTTATAGGCAAGTTCATTTCAGCTGGTTGGCTATCCAATCAGCTACTGTTGCTAATTGGATTAGTTGCCAAAATAAGCTAAGAATAGAACCTTCCCCTTTCTTATTGTTAATGCTTTCCAGGGAAAAAGTCCTTGCGGGCAAAAATTAAATCTTTATTTCTAGCAACATAAAATTATCCTCTATAAAAACGAAGAACCTTAACAGTTAGTTGTACCTCTTCTTCTGCAGAGCTTACAGTGGTTAAAAGTCTTCTGCAACTACAGCGTGCTGTGAGATGGAACATTCTTGTTCTTCTCCAAATCAAGCGGTTTGTGGCAGATGCCTGCTATTGTTCCTCTTTATTTTGTCATTCTTTCTTGTCCTTTCTCGAAGAATTTTACTGCTACATTTTCCACAGTTGACTTGCAGCTTTCTGGCAATGTAAGTACTTCTGACATAATGGAACAACCCTAGAGAAAGCCTTAGGTAATTTCAGAGTTCCCCTTAATATGGAGAAGACTGAGCATCCTCCCATCAAGTGTTTTTTTCCTAGAGCCAGTACAACTGTTTCCAAAACAGCGCTCTGGGAAGGAAATAAGTTCCTCTTTCATTCCTTTATAAAAGCGCATCAAAATAATAAGCTGTAAATAAGTTACGTGTATAATACAGGCTCCGTGTTGTATTCTTCTGCCCGGCAAAACCAACAGATCTACTGAAATGATCAATATCATGATTTCTGTTATTTACTTTGTAGCATTATTTTATTCTTTGTAGTAACACATCATCTCAAAACAAAATAAGCGTGTACCCTACTCTTTCCTGTAGCCCGTGTGGTATGAACGTTTGTGTAAGATACGCAGGGCTGCCCTTAGTTTCCATCTTCAGCAGGTTGTTTCTTGGGAAGATCTGCTCTTCAGCTATTACTAACTCACATATCTAAAGGCATGATTAATTAATCAAGGCTCTATCTAGCAATATGGTTTAGTGATGGTTTTTGTCAGAGTTGGGTTGATGGCTGGACTCAATGATCTGAAAGGTCCCTTCCAACCTGGGCAATTCTATGGTTCTATGATTTTTATTTCAACAACGAAAAAATCCTGTAACTTGGAAGTGGAGATGTTTTGAAGCCCTTTATAAAACTTCATTGCAGGTGAAGGACAGAGGATGAGACTAAAGCATTTGATGAAGTTGTATGTGATTGTCCCCAAAGGACAGCAAACACTGTCTTTGGCTAATACTATCAAAAAGGAGCGCGCAGGTTGGTATGGGTTTGACTTCAGAGAGGGAAGTCCTGCCTTCAGCTTGGGCTGCTCGCACCCAATGGCCAAATGACCGAGTTCACTGTAAGGATGTCCTGACCTGCCTCTGCTGGGTGGGATGGGATGGGACGGGACACCCAGCACAGGTGGTAACGGTTTTAAACTGAAAAAGGGGAGATTTAGATTAGATATTGGGAAGAAATCGTTTGCTGTAAGGGCAGTGAGCCCCTGGCCCAGGTTGCCCAGAGGAGCTGTGGCTGCCCCATCCCTGGAGGGGTTCAAGGCCAGGTTGGACGGGGCTTGGAGCAACCTGGGCTGGTGGGAGGTGTCCCTCCCCAGGGCAGGGGGTGGCACTGGCTGGGCTTTAAGGTCCCTTCCCACCCAAACCATTCTGTGATTCTATGCTGTGCTCACGAGCCATCCTCCCTGCTCCATGCAGTGGTCGTTATACTCACCAGAGAAGTTAAATTTGCTGGAGCTTGAATTAAAAAAAGTCTTTCAGCAAATTATTTCAAATGAACTGAAGTCGGTTCTCTCTTTTTTTTACTCTCCGTACTTTAATTAAGCTCCCTGGATAGGTTCTTCCTCATGAAAGCGAGACAGACGCTGGAGTATCTCACAAAGCGACAGGCTGTTACTCTCTGTGGAGGTGGTGGTTTGAAAACTGTGATAGTTTGTAGTAATGTGTAATATACTCACTTCCCAGGCTTGCGTAAAGGCCTAAATTAGCCTATTTGTTTTGTCCACTGTGGTGTAAATCCCTCTTTCATTAACAATGGCTTCTGCTTTCGTTAGCGGATGGCAGTAATGCTAAGCTCTATCCAAAAAAAAAAAAAAGCATACAGTTGATAGATACGTTTCAAACATTTCCCATCTGTTTATGTCAAAGGAAAACACATTTTTCTAGACACAGAGAGCAGGGAACTTACTTCAAAGGGTAAACAAGTTAGAACAAAGCACCTTTCCAAAGAAGCCTCTTTAAAATTAGGCCAAGACTTAATTCTAATTAATAAAGGAGTCATATTTGAATGATTAGTTTGGACCTCCTTTTAAGTCTGGTATGAAAAACCCATCAAAATGCCGTCTATGCAGAAAGGAGGGTGGCAATGCCTGCCAGAGTGTGCAGCCGTCCTGAATCGGTAGCGCAGAGAAGCAGCAACTATCCCATCCATCTCAGCGGAGGGAGAGCTTTGAGAAGCTAAAGTTGCAAATTACATCTCATGCCTGTCATCAAACCATTATCGGCTTCTTCACTGCTGAGTCCTACAGATATCGAGAGACATTTATCTGTCCCAGAAATCCTGCCTCAGGTTAGGTGCCAACATTTCCACCTGTTACTTACTCATCTGTTGAATTTACTCAGCTGTTAAACTGGGTCTTATGAACACAGTTGAGTATTTTTAATGCGAAATTCTCGTCATTGAAGAACGCGAACGTTTATGGGCAATGTAAAATTTCATATCAAACCAATCCAGAGGGAAAAATACCATAAAGGTAATTTATTTACTTTTATTCATTGGAATAGAAGTATTTGAATTCCTTTAGCATACTTGAACTTGTCCAAGAATCTCAGAGGCAGGAAGGCAGTGACCTTATTGTAAAAGACCGAGAGTCTTGCCTGTACCTAATAGACAAGCCCAAACTAAAATGTCAATGAGGAAGGACAGTTGATTGTTTGTAGGTGTAGAATGAAAGAACTTGTCCTATATTAGTTATCCAACATGGATCTCATCAGATAAAACATCCAGCTAGCCGTTTGCTATTTGTCTGGATATTAAACAGTTGCCTAATGTGGGGAGCAACCATCAAACGTTCGTCGGGTTGTATCTACCATCGGGCTGGGACGTGCGGGTACTTATCGGTGGGTTTTGATAAAGGAGACCACTCTGCAAATGCTTGTAGGTGACCCAGAAGACTACGAAATCCAGCTGAGACACATTTGCAGCTAAATACGATCCAGCTGTGTGGAACAGTGCTTATTATCAGAAAAGTTTGGGGAGATACCCAGAATGTCATGCAGTTCTACTAATATTAGCTTTAGCAACTCACAATTATAATGACTAATTGGAGCCATCACTCATTGCTATTGAGTTCCCAGGTGAAAACTATGGACCAGAACCTCCATTAGCATAAATTAGCATTGGAAAGTCAATTAAGTTACACTGATTTTACACTGGTTTTACTGTCTTTCATAAGGCTGAGAGAAAAGAGACCCATTTCTGACTTCAATTATCCATATTTTTTCCCCCCTCCAAAGCAAATTTTTGTTCCATTTCCTAACAGGTCTCCACAAACATACACATCTCCAGCTGGACTATGGTACTGGTGGTGTTTTGCTAAGCAGGGCAGGCTTGCTTAAATATTTTCTTGACCACAACCTGTGCTTTCCAAGGTGATTTCGGTGAGCTGGACTCCTGCTCTCCTCAGCGTAGGATTCAGAGTGTGTAAAAGAGCATTTTCTGTGGAACATCTCTTCCGGCGAACTTGGTCCCATTCCCGTCACATGAGTGGAGAAGGGTTTTTTTTCTGTCTTGTGTGTGTGTATGAAAGGGGAAATACGAAAGAAAAGGGGAAAATATGCGACATGAATACTTGCACCGATTTAAGGAAAAAAGAATATGATCATTTGCATTATATTTATAAATTCATGTGTGAGCACCTAAATACAGAGTTCTAAAACAACAATATTTTTCAGTAATATAAATCTTAATGGAAATCTGGCAGAAAGGTACAGAAAAAAATCTGCAGGTTGATAGATAGCATAAACTTCAAGCGGACGACTCTGAATGTTTCACCCTAACTTGAAGTTATCAGGGACATTCAAGAGAGTGTTCCTGAAAAGGAGAGAGGCATGTGCAAAACGCCAGTAGTTTTATCAGCCCTCTCATTCTGCAGAACTATATAACTGAATAAGATCAGATGAACTATATGACAGTGAAAATAAAAATTAATGGAAGCCTAACAAATCCAATAGCTGTGAGAATTTTTGAACCGTACAGTGCATAGGTGCTGGTTTGCGTTTTCTTTTTAAAATTACAAAAAAAACCCAAAAAACCCAAAAAATCGCAGTGGTAAAGTTCTTGGGGTATGGGCTTTTTTAGATTGCCTGAAGTCTTTTTTAGATGACCTTACATCTGCGGGGACCGATCAGTGTCAGGCTGGCCCCGTGCCACTTTAGGGACTGAACAAGAGAAGCAGCCCGAGCTCTGCTGAAGAGAGCGCAAGTGTATCTGACGTAACGAGAAATTCCCCGTAGCGTCATTTTTCATTTATGGTGGCAGAGCATATCTGTCCTGCTCCACCAGGAAAGGCGCACGCCAATTGTCAGGCAGAAGACATGAGCCGAATTCTTCTTTTTTTTTTCCTTTTTTTTTTTTTCTCACATCTGAAACATGTTGTTGTAGTTCAGGTATTCCTGTTTGTATCCCACAAACATTTCCGTTGTAATGGCGGGGTTTCAGACGCGGGGATGAGAGGTTTCCATCGTGCTGGGACCAGGGCTGCCATTTGGTCACATCCTTTGTTCCTTGGGGAAAAGGTCCTACCCCGGGAGCCCACCTGCAGCGGTGGCTGGAGGAGTCCTCCTGCATGGCCCAGGGCAGCTGCTCTGGGCTGAGATGTTTCCTCAGAACCAAATTCCTCTTTGATGTCTTCACCCTTGATTCAACCTTTCTATCTCCCACTGGTACCTGGAACCGGGGCATCTGCCCTAACCTAGATCTTTCTTGCCTAGGCGCATCTTCTGCATCCGAGTAGCTCTCTGCCGCCCTGTGCCCAACACAAGTGGTCCTTGCTGGCCCCGGAGCCAGTTCTCCCTCCACACCCTGCTCTTTCCAACCCACCTATTGCTGTCTCCGTCCCTGTGGTTGCATTACAGTGACCAGGGACCAAAGACGAACACGGTGATGTGGCCATCCGCAGTCACACGCACAGATTCGGGGCCATGTTATTCAGTTGGGCAATTCTGTTTGCTGTCCTACTTTGTTCAAGCATCCCTCAAAACTGTCTTTGCTGTCAGTACAAAAATTTTTGGACAGATTTCTTACCTCCATCAGTGTGAACTAGGTAATAGATGACTGCAGTAAAATATTCTGGATTAAAATGTTTTTGCAGGCCTGACCTCTTGACTGTCTCTGTGTACATTGTCCCTTTGGTTAACGCTCCTTCTGTGGAGCATCCATGACCTCTAGGTATCCCCACTCAACAGGCTGGGCTGATACTGGGTGTCAAGTGGGGAGAAATGTTTCTAATCAGATCTTCATACTTGTTCCCTCTTGCTTTATTTCAACTTAGACAGTATTTTAGTTAGTGCTGCTAAGAGTTTTGAAGGTACAGTGTGCATGAGAGGGGGTCTGTAAACACAGTGGCACCGCGTAGCTCCTCAGATCTGAGGAACTGGCATATATTGCCTCGTTGAAAACAGCATCCTGAACCGCCGCCAGCAGTAAGATAGATCTCTCTGCTAAGACAAATTTTCCAATACACTTCAGCCAGCATTACTTTATGATGGAAGAAGACTTTCATGGGCTAAACCGTCAAGAACGGACTCATAACTGTTGTTCTTCTCCTGGCTGCGAGAGGACAAACTGAGACCTGTTTACTGGCTTTGGCACGCAAAACCCTCCGGACAAAGAGTTAAAGGAGATGTGAGGACAGCCCTGGGGCTGCTTGGCAGCTGTAAGAAGTAATTTATCAAGCGGTTATTTGATAGCGTCCGTTGGCGCAGCAGGCGAGGGGGTCTCACCAGGTACCCGGCACCTGGTGGGCAGGCGGAGGGAGGGCTGTGGCACCGCCATGGGGATGCTGCGCGCCGCCCATCCCAGTTTGGAAGGCAGAGACCTTGCTGGAAGCAGAGGGGAGCCAGGCATCCCCGCACCTCCCGGAGTAAGGGCAGGACATCGTCCACAGCACCCCGAAATACCGAAATACCGTACGCCCGGTGTGCTGGCGTGGGATGAGCTGGGAGAAATTTCAGAGCGTAAGCATTAAAAAAAAGAAAAAAAAAAAAAAGGCCCAAATAGAGCCCATAGATGGTAATGACAATGTTTTGTTATCTTTATGTTGTTTTCTTTGCATGCTTGTTAAAAAGTGGAGTCAGAGTGTCTGAGACGGAGCCCTAACAAGTTCCTTCTAATCAGCCCCGGAATGCTTCTGTCAGGCACAAGAAAAATGCTCAGCTTGAACAAAGCTGCATTTTTCCCCCAAGAAACACATTTGTTTAAAGATTGGCCTGTCAATTTGTGAATCAACATTTCGGCTTTTTGCTCAGACATCATGCTTTTGCTTTTTTTTCCCCCAAGAAGGGGAAATAATACAAAGCTGCTATTTGTTGTTTGAAGGAAGTAAACTTCATCAGGTCGACTTAGATGTGTGCTTCAAATGTCACTCAGTACAGCTTTCTTGTAATGAAACGCTGCATACAGATTTCTTCCTTTAGGCTCAAGGGGATTAGACCCAGTAAAAGAAAAATTCAGTCTTCCTTGCTGTGGTGCATCAGAGTGAGAAGTTTAAAATCCACAATTTATTCAAATATTGATATTTCTACTTGTCAGAAGAGAGGTGCCTTGAAATTTCCACTGAGCACTGTTGTCAGAAGAATTGCAAGAAATGTGTCAGATAATTCATAAACGGAGTTCACTACTGTGAAATCAGTTGGGAACAGCAAAAAAAAAAAAATATATTCTTGTCGATGTAGAATAGGGGCAATATAACAGAAAATAGCACTCACTTTTCCATCATGTCAAGCAAATGCTCAATTTGGGCCAGGTATTTTTTTTTAAACAGCTTGCTGCTTCTGGAGGAGCCCACAATGCATGAAAAATGTGTTGAGTCGGGCTTTGTGGAGGAGAGGTCTGTTTGTTGGTTTTCCCCTCCGAGAGGGTTCCCATCCCGCCCGGCCCCACCGCCGCTCCCCGGGTTCTGCATGTGGTTTGCATTAAAGCCTTAAAAAGCTGTGAACGACTGGGGTAATGATGTAAAGGCTAGTGTAAATTCCAAACTGTTGATAGCAGCAGCCAGGGGAAGCTGGAGAAATTTTCTTAGTAATTTTTAACCCCCGCCATGTGTTGAAGTCATCTAGCCCTTCCCTTTGAGGCTGGAGAAGTGGGGTGCACCGGGCACGCTTGCAATTCCTTCTGATTTCTAAAAGTGCTGCCTGGTGCCGGCTGTTTGTGCCTTGATTTTGCCGAGATTTCAGCTCAGAAAATGAGTGACGTCAAGGATGCTGCCCGTTAGCGCAGCTGCTTTGTGGCAAGAGAAGGGCTTGTTCCCGGCCGCGCCGCTGACAAGCCTGTTCGCGGATAACGAACAGCAGAAGAGCAGAAACTGGGGCAATAGGGAAAATACGACTATGAAAACGCACCTCTGGTCGGCGTTCCATCGCATCGTTCCCAGGGCTGCTGACAAGAGGCACCCATCTGGGCAGTGGTGACACAAAACACAGCAAATCCCCCAAGGCTGTGGTGGGAGAGGGCTCAAAGGGTTGCCCAGAGCACCCTCGCCAGCACAGGTTTTGTAACGGGCAACGCCTTAAAATATCTGCTGGTTTTCCATTTACCACATTAAAAATGCATTTTCTGTGAATTTTATTACACTTTTATTATAGCACCTCTGAAAAATAGATAGCTTAGTTAAAGCTTACGTGAATATTTTAGAAATACCCTTAAAATAACAATATGAGTCTTTTATTAGTCAGTATAAAAATAGTTAGCTGTAGCATCTTTACTAGTGAAGGCATTATGGTGATCATTTTCTCTCTTTTTTTTGGTTTAAATTCAGGACATACAAAGTACCTTAGGCTGGCATTATACTTCTGTAGAGGAAACGGAGCTAAATGTGGCAAATTTTGCTTCTCTCCCACTGTAGTTAAACTCCAAGAAATAAAGGGGGTTAATTCAACCTACAGACTGAATTTGCAGAATGCATTATTTCGGCAAATTTTTTTTTTTTTTTTTCTTTTTTTGGCGGCAGCAATTCCGGCTGCTTGAGGGATGCCGGCCAGGAAGCCCACTTCTGCAGAACCCTCGGCTCGTTACCTCCCCCAGCCTTTTCAAACTGGTTTATTTCTGGTTGCGAAGTGGAAGCCGCCTCCTAATCCCCCTTTCATTAGCTCCCTGTATTCCTCGCTGGCTCCAGAGTGGACACTACGAGGGGCTGACATCTTTGGCTCGTTAGAGCGTGGATGCCTGCAGAAGCTGACGTTTTCCACGCCTGCTTGCAGCCTATTTTTCCTTTACACCCATTGCTTACTGTCTGCTCGGTGTCGAGGCGAATCTGTCATCTGTGCCAGAGCACAGCCCGCTGCACCACTGACAGTAAGAAGGTAAACGCTTGCTGCCTGAATCCCCCATTAACTTTGTGAAGCGTATTGATTTCTTGTAAAAATAATGATATTGACAGGCTTTCCAGGAGTAATTGTTTCCAGAGCACAAAGGTCAGCGCTGAGAGTGAAGGGTTTTGGAGCCGGGGTTCTCCCAGCGCAAAGTGCTGGGGGATGGATGGAAACAAATAGCAACAGTTTGAGACTTTAGAAATTTAAGTGCATTGACAAAACACCTAGTAGGGGGCTGGCAGCATTATTGTGCTCATGAGTCATTAATAGCAAACAGCGCGCTTTTGGACAACATCATTGTTTGGCACGGGGAGATTTGTAGACAAACAATAGCAATAAAAGTCGCTCCAGCCTCCACTGCCCTGCCTGGCCGTGAGGGGCTCCCAGGAGTTCCTCTGCTGCCTCAGCTTCTTCCCCAGAAAACCCTGGGAATAGTCTGGGGCAAACGCCCCTCGAATAATTTGGGGCAAATCCCTTCTGCTTTTCTGCCGTGCGTTTTCGCTGGTTGGCTCGGGGGAAGAAATGAGGCATTTGGAAAAGAAACAGCAAACACCGGAGTTGCAATTGGCCCCAATTAATTTGCTTGCCAGAGACGATCGGGCTGTTGGAGTTATGGGCTCCGGAACCCTTCGTCCCCCGGCCCAGGGGTGGTGGCCCTGGCACTGAGGTCCCTGTCCCCACGCGGGGGGCAGGATCTCACCCCCAGCCGTGGAACATGCCGGCGTTCCTTGGTCAATAGCCTCCCTGCGAGCTAATTGTGTTCGAAAAACTAATTGTGTTTGAAAAATGAACTGCTGCGGCAAATTGCTTGCAGTTTCGACATGCAGCGGGGCAAGGGCTCACCAGGCTGAACGTCCGTCTGGTTGTCTGTCCATCCAGAATTTTCCTCCTCAGAGCACAGCATGAAAAGGCTGGAAAATGTCCTTTTTGCCATGCCGCAGCATCCTCCAGCCGTACCGTCCGCTCCGGACAATGCAGGCAGGAACACACGGCCGGCTTCCCAGCCACCTTTGCCACTCCTGAGATAAAATATAAAGTACAGGCTATTCTTGGATAAAATGTGCTCCAAAAATGGGAAGAAAGAAGTAAGCAGGCAATTTTGTTACTATTGTCTATTTCTAAGCAATTATTATAAGTGGCAGCTGAAAAAACAGTGATTTAATTTCACCTTATTAAATGTAGGTATTTAAACGTTTTTATTGCTTTTCCCTTTATACTGCGTAGTTGCTAATGTTTAAACCTTTGTTGCTATTTTTAGACAGTAAAAAAGTTACTGGATTAGCCAGCCACTCATTAAACCGGGATCGTAAGAAAGCATGCTACGTTGGTACCAGTGATTGTGCCAATTAAAAGGATAAGACCACAATTACCTTTTTTTTAGTGGGGATGCCTGGCATGAGAAATGCAAACAGGATAGCCTTCCTGGCAGGTTTAGGAACCAGAAAAATGATTAGGGCTGTATTATCGGCATTACATCACGGCACGGTCTGAG
>VWZL01000532.1:2686817-2691817 GCA_013396915.1 Stercorarius parasiticus | reverse complement strand
AGGATCACGGTGCAAGGAGTCGGAGGCAATAAGACAGAGAAATACAACAGGCTGTGCAAGACGGAAAATGTTTTTCTAACTCTGAGCTCACATATTATGGGTATATTACGCTGCTTTCTGGAACCGAAATCAGAATTTCTTGGGACTTAATTTTCTTTTGCTTTTAGCAGATAGTTGTGGAAACCACTGACGCTGCTAGTCTCTTATGGCTAAATTATGTGTTCAGAGTTAGCCGGAGTATAGATTTAGTCTTGCTGCTGTTGCGCAGAGTCCATTGTAAGATAATTTGTCCCACTCAATTAGACTAAGTTGTCATGTGAGAAGTGCTGAGCTACCGCAGCCCGGCGGCACCAAAGTTAGCGTGCTGCGAGCGAGCGCCCAGGCAAGCACACAGCCCCGCAACACTCTAATAGCATTCATTTACCCGCTGGGGTAGAGGTCTTCTGAAGCTCTCTTTCTTCCGATGCTTCGTAGAGAAGGTTGGATGGTTCCAGGTAACAACATTTCTATCCTCCTATTTTAAGAGTAGGAAATTACGCTGAGGAATATGCTACAGAAGGCTGAGGTGAAAAAGTCAAACGCTGGCTGTTTCCTTTTTGGCAGCATTAAAGTTGTCTGTTGTAACCTGAATTTTATCCCCTTTCTAACACAAGATCTGATAAGGTCTTTAACTGCATGATGACTTCTGGTGTCCGTGACCGCTTCTACGGTTGGTGCCCACTATGTATATTTTTCAATTAGAATTGTGGAGTGAAGGAGACTTATCGGTTCCTTCTCCTGTTCATTTGCCACTGAAGTTAGGTAATATTTAGCGTCAGAGGCAGAGGAAGGAATGTATCACTCCTGCGGTTGGGTCCTGCTGACCCAACGAATTAAGTCTCAAATAGTGTTTCTGTGTCTATTTCTGTCACATATTTTCTGTGTCATCTTGAACAAGCCATGACCAGTTTTTCGGTGTTGCAGCATCCTTCTCTCTCTCGTCACTGTTTAACAGCCACGGGGAGCTTTAATTGTGGGCATGCTGAGTGCCCGCCCTGCCTCCGCTCTCAGCAGGACCCGGCGTGTGGACTACGCTCTGAAACACTCCTGGTTGCGCAGGGTAACTGCGAGGTGGCACAGAGGAAAACCGTGGAAAATACAGGGTTTAACCTAAATAAGACTTTAAGGATTTTCAGTCGGAGCGTAGTAGGTCACGTACTGGTAAGCAAAGCTGAGCGCAGACCTCCTGGAGCTTGTGCTGGTCCGAGTGGAGCCAGCCCAGAGGTCTCCAGGCCGCGGTGGTGGTCAGTTGGCTTCCAGCGCCCAGCCGGGCGCTCAGAATGGCACCCAGCCCAGCAGAGCTGGGTTCAGCCTCTTCCTACTTCACCCCAACTGCAAACCGGTCATACAGCGGTAATTTCACCTCCTGGAAGGGCAGTGCTGTTAATTTTGAAATGCTTAAATGTGATGGGGAAAACGTCTATGAGGAGGCTGATAAGACATTGACTTAATAAATTACAAGGTTAGGAAGATGTGCCCTGTGGAAGTCACGGTGCTACATATTTTTCAGGGAATATAAAAAACGTGTGAGGTAATGTTAATCATCATTCTCCATCCCGTACGCTGAGTAGGACAGCTATTCTACATATGAGAAAGTGATAAAATGTAATCATATAAATTAATACTTATAAATCAATACTATGTGAAGATTGTGCAAGCATTTGTTAACCTGTGGGTAGCTGGCAGCGAGCATTTCTTTAATGTAAAGTCTTCAATTTGCAGATATACGTTATTGAAAGTAGTAATGAAAAACTTGTATTTATTTTGGGACATTTACAAATTGATATGCTATTCCATTTCGAATGAGACTACAAATCAATGATTTTATCCTCTAACCACTGTAATCATAATTTGCCAGTTGTTTAGTTGGAGGGAGTTTTTAAATTAAAAAAAGATCATAATCATTATACCAACAACAAGACTGATTAATTAATTAGTCCTCACTGAGATATTTAGATGTACCAACTTTCAAAGCGTCCAGTATGAAGCTAAATTACTTCGCTGTTGTTCTGGCTTGGCATTTATGGTAATTTGTCAAGCCTATATGCAGTAATGGATTGACTCGTATAACGAAGGCTATAATTGCAGCTGTTAGGTAGGCCTTCTTTATCTCAGCCTGTCTCGGTCCCCATTCCTGCATGATTTCTTGCTGTGCCGAAGCCATGTGTGTCTTGTTTTGTTTTAATACATTACTGACCCAGGGTCTCAGGTTACTGGGGTTCCTGTCATACATTTAGTTCCACTCTCATAAAGCATCGCACAAAAAATGCTGGAACAAGGTAACAATCATTGCTCAATATACTAAGTATAAATGTCAGAGTGTAAAACTTGACTGCAGGAGAACAGTGCAGGGGGAGATAATAATTGAAAGTAGGACACCCGGCTATAACAGCGAGGCTGTGAGTTATAAGGGCTCCTACGGCATCATGCAATATGTCTGCTATGTCTTGTTTATCATTAAAAGCTTGATACCAACCATCTCTTTACTACATATATTACGCTGTATCGGCATGTTTTGTTCCGGTGGCTAAAAACGCCCTTGCAGACCTTACCAGGTCGTGTTCTCTGCCGTAATGGCAAATCCAAAAGGAGGCATCGCGTCCTCACCAGCATGGTACGGGAGGCTGCGTTGGGCAGAAAATTTAGTAAAACAAACTGTTCGCTTAGTTGCTTAGCACTTTTAAACTGTCGTCTTCTTGTGATCCTGTCTTTACCCTGACACACCGCTTGCTCGCTCACTCACTCTTAAAAGTGTCCAAGTGTGACAACAGCTGTTTTGTAAACTTATCTTTTAAGCTTTGATAACTTACATAATTGAAGAAGTTAACAGGTTGTTCACTTAATAGGGATCACTTATACAGGATTTTTTTAATAACTTGCTGGAAGGGGGAAAAACCACTCTTGGCTAATATGAAGCATATTTTGCATTTATTATGGGAAAAAATTTTCAGGTAGGAGGTAAGGAGACAATTTGGGAATTTTCGTTAGCTGAAAAACTGCATATTAAACATGAATTGTGATTTTCCATCTGGCCCTACTGGTTAGGAAGCTGCAGTTGGGCATGATCTTCACTGTCAATCAACAGTCCCCAACTGCGAGATGCAAACCTCATGACGAAGCCCACCCCAACTCATTAAACCAAAGCAAACTGTATGAAGTGCGCCGCTGTGTGATTTTAATATTTGGTGCATGTGACAGGATCATTTTAGTGATTTGCAGGATTTATCTCCTCTTAAAAGTACTGCCTAAGGCTACTCTAATTGGTAGGAAAGCAAATTCCCCCTTCTCCTCCTGTCACTCTTTGTTTTATTTACTGAGAACTGCCGAAACCTATTTACACAATAATGAGGATAAATCACCGTGATGCTTTCAACACAAAGAGAAATGTTGCGTGAGTTGAAAGCTGTACAATTAAAACTAAATTCAAAATATTTCTGAAGTAGTGTCTACAGTTAGTGATAGCGAAATAAAATTAAGACAAATGATATGAGCGTACATTGCAACTTGTGCAGACAGACAGCTAAAATCAAAATTCTTGAGGCATCTTTTATGACGGACAATTTCATTCAAGATTGCAATTAAGTAAATGTATGTAAGTTGCTGACAATAGCCCAGATGTTCCCCCTAGATACGTATGCAGCTCTTTCATTTTTCCCATGGACCGGGAGCTCAGCTACTTCCACCACAGTTGTCTTCTCCACAAGGCGCCCACTGGCAACCTCTCCACCTGTGGGTCAGGATGGAGGTGCTCCAGACGGGGAGGACACTCCTCTGTGCGGGTGTGAGGTTGCACCTCATTCACTCTTGCATCCTGGAGACGTTACTTGAAAAGGAGATGGCAGCTTCAAGCTGAGAACAGCCCAGGCCAGGCGTCAACGTGAACGCTGAGAATGCAACATCTGAAGCCGGCGGCCGCCGTGCTCCTACGGATCTCAGTGGGTCTATGGCCCAATGCTGACTAGGAGTTTCCAGCTTGATTTATCCAAGATAAATCAAGATTTTATCAAGATTTCCCTTGACTGGCTTTTTTCTGGGAAGAACAAACTGCTGGCGTCGTTCAATGGAGTGAGTTATGTGTCCTTTTTCCTGAGGCCTTGTTCTGTGCTTCTTGCATGAAGACTCCCACTGAAACAACCCGTCTCAAAATGGGCTGCTCAGCACCTGGTGCATTTTATAAAGAAACAGAACAATCTTGAAGCGCTTACTTACAAACCTCATGTATCGCTACCATGAGATGTTTTATATGCGTTTTGATAAACAGTAATTAAAAATCAAATTAAGATATGCACCATTGAGACATCTTTGCTTTTACCTAATTTTTAGTCCGCGCTGTAACAATCAGATAGCAGAACAAAACCAACCTGTATTTATCAGGACAAGTGACACCAAAAAAAACCCCTTCTACAGAGCACACTCCGTCTGCTCTTTAATTTGCCCTGGCACGAGGCCCCGGGCCCCGCATTAGACTGTACCGCTGAAACCAAGAAAACACCATACGCACCATGAAGAGAAAATCACGTCTTTTGAGAACGGCCTTTCTTTTTTTGTGGGACACACAGGCAGGTTAGCGATGCTCAATGGTAATGGTAGAGGTGGCAAAGCAACAGGATGATGCTGAATGGTTCTGCCAAAATGGCACCGTGCACTGGTGGCCCCAAGAAATTTAATCGGCACTGCTCCGCTTGTACCCACGGCTATTGCCAAGGCTCCAGCAGAGAACAGATATCTTCTTTGCCGTTAAGTGCAATGTAAGATACCAATAAGTGTAATAATGAATAATTAAAGAGGTATCTCTTATTGTAACACGGGTTTCACGTTATCTGTAAACGGACCTTCATTTTCACCGAAACGAATTGGAAATAAATTCTTTTCACAGAAGCTTCGCAGGGTATTTTTCACAGATGTTGCAATAAAATACTTAAATAACCCTACAAAATTACAACATCGAAGTAAAAACTTAT
>VWZL01000532.1:2674317-2676817 GCA_013396915.1 Stercorarius parasiticus | reverse complement strand
TCCTACGGAAGGCCTCGTCAAGCGGTTTTAATTTTTTGGGTTTTTTTTTTCTGTGTTGAAAAATATGCTCCGCACCGTCCGATGGCTCAGAAAACAAAGGAGGAAGATATATGTCTGCGGAAGGGTAGAGGTGCTCTGGTTAACTGTAATGCTGCTGTAAATATCCTATCTGTATAAATGGGCCGTGCCTGAATAAAAAGCTAATTACCAGAGAGTTCGTTTAGTCAATCCATTTGAGAAAGCTGATATAAATATGGAGGAAATAACATAATAGTAGTTTTAGTGAAGAACTGCCTTAGGACAAAGACAAAGAATAAAAAATGTCTTTTGTATTTACTTGAAACAAATGAATGGTATCAGGTGAAAAATATCTGTCTGTACTTGTTCAGATTTAAGGCCTACAAATTTGCACCTTATTTCAATTTCCTGCATGCACTGAGGAAGTGCAAATAGCTTATTCAGAGGCAGATTAATGCAAAAGAGCTGAGGGGGGACATAAATCTACAAGCAGTGACTTGTACCATCATGTAAGTGTAATGATTATCAAACTGAAATCAGGTCTCAGAGTATCAGCTTAACACAGAGAAAATTTGCTTGATGTGAGAGTATTAAAGTCATGCTATAATATATCCATACACTGTGACTAAATTTTATAGTTCATGAAGCATATTAGTATTACACTATATCCTGGTACATTCAAAAGGTGATTTCCATTTAGATGCTCATTTTTCATGAAGATAAATATGACATGAATCATAATTTCCCTGAAGTAAATATTACAAATAATAAAATACTCAGGCAAGCAAGTTGAGGAATGACAGTAATGTTTTCCATTTGTATGGTAAGTGGTGAACCTTGTGGCCTATCAAGTAACAAATTGAATGTTTAATCTTTCTCCATGCAGATTGAGGATGGCAAAGTAGCAGCCCGTCTCACAACAAATTGAGAGTTCTCTGGTGGCTCATGGAGTATCAGCTATTTTGTCTTTGGAGGCCAATAGAGAGTGTCAGCAGAGCTTTGTCAAAATATATCACAGGCATGAAGTTGTAAAATTGCAATTTACAGCAAAAAGACTTTGGGATAACTGGCAAATCTTAGGCATGCTAAATACATAGCAAATATTTAGAGAAGCTTTGTAAGGCAATTTAAATATTGTTAGGGGAAGTTGGTTAGCATCTGTGGAATGTCCCAAAGGTAAGAAAAAAACCGTATCCTATCAAATAGTAAATATTCTGTCTGAATAATAAAAATAGCCGTATTTATGTATACCCAGATAGGGAGGCAAAACAGGCAGTTTAGGATATTTCCAAGCTATTTTAATTTGGGAATATTTCAGAGGATCAGTGTATATTATTGAAATGCTTTCGCCGTACCAAATCTGTTACATCTCCTGTCCTCGGATTTTTGGATACGCTTTGGGGATAGAAGCAAAGCCGAGAGTTTGGGCGACTTCTGTTGTGATAACCTCGATTTTAGCATGATGCCGTAACGGCAGGGCGAAATTTCTGGTGGCAGAGTCGTGCCGGGGTTGTGCCGGTCGCGGCTGTTGTCTTCCGCTTTGGTTCAAAACCACATGTACTGTACAAGCAGGGGGATGTTCATTTTGCTAAAGGTTCTGTTGTATATTAATTTTAAGTTGCAGTGTCTGCACTACAAGATGACACCACTAGCATTTTGATTAAGGATTTTATACATGAAAAAATTTTCATTATCTTAGTTCCCAGTGATCTCCCAGGATTGGTTGGATTCCTGACCTGCAGCTGTGTCTCGGAGTGTCAGGATAAATGCTTGTGTATTAAAGTGCGACCTATGCTGTTTTCTCTGTTACATGAGCAATTAATGGGGCTTTTTACTCTTGGGAAAGTCAAGACTCTTCATAACAAAACATGCACCTTAGTGGATTTTGCTCATTTTTCTTTCTGATTCCAGAGCGGTGTGATAAAGTTCTCCCTATGACCTGAAACACAGCATGGTTAAATTGTGTACAGATACTGAATACACTGATTTTTTTTTTTTTCCTGTCCTACAAAAACACTTTTCAGAAATCAAAATTTGAAAATAATTGCAAAGTAGTACCTCAGAATTCTAGGATCGTGCGCCTGCTTCATCTCAGACTGTTATCTTGAGTTAAATAAATTAACTCTTGCTGACTTTCAGGCAACTGTGCGATGCGGGCCGGTTACACAGAGGATGGAGAACACGAGCACGTGTTTTGCAGGGTTAGAAGTTGGTATTAAGTGGGTTGGTTTTTTTTGTGTAAAGGCAGAATCAAGCAATAGCGGCTTTAAGATGACTAAAGCATCCTCCTATTAAGAAATTTGACAAAATAGTGATTGTTGTCACCAGTTTTGTGATGAAATTGGCAATCTGTTCTGGGTTGCATTTGAACCCACTGAGAGCCATGGGAACTTCGGTCTCAAGCCATGTGGAGCAGGGGGGCTGCGGGAATAGGGGGCTGCGGGAACGGGGGGCTGCAGGAACTGGGGTCTGCGGGAATGGG
>VWZL01000532.1:2656781-2664281 GCA_013396915.1 Stercorarius parasiticus | reverse complement strand
AGCAGGGAGTGGCAAATCTGGAAAGGCTTACGTTCTCATCCTGTTGGTCACCACAAAGTTTGAGAGATGACCAAACCGAGCTCTCGCTTCTTGCTGCGTGGCAGCGATTGTGTCCCGGGAGCGCAGAGCTCACAGGGAAAGCGTCCATCCCTGTTCCTCTGCCGTAGGGCTGCGTTCGTAGTGCCCACGGTCCTTGTTGGTCAGCTGAGAGGAACGATCAAGTCAGTTTTCTTCTCCTGGCAAGCTTTGAGAAATGCCCTGCATGAGCAGAACGTGGTTTTTAGCTTGTGGTGCCTTCCTTTGAAAATCTTGTCTTGATGCCACCTGTGCTCTCCACGAACTCTCTGAAAACACAGATTAAAAAATAAAGTAAGGTATCTCAGTATCCAGGGATGTAGCAGAGCTGAAATACGAGTGCTGCTTGTGTTGACCCCAGCTTTGTGGCTTCAATATTTAGCCCAGTACCAGGGTCATCCTAGTAAACTTGAAGATGTCTAATTCCACCAAGCGTGGGCCCTTTTCACCAAATAATTGAATAAATATCAGTCCCAGTTGACGTTTAGTGAAAGGGTGCTTAATGGCCCTTTTTTTTGACTGGATGTGAGCTCTCTGTGTAAGAAACAATTCATCACGAATGCTTCACGTTAAAAACAATCCACGAGGAGCAATACTTAGCATTCCTAGTGCACAATTCATTGGAGAATTTCCGAGCAATTTACAAACATTAGCTCAATAAGCCTCACAACACCCATTTGAGATCAGAAAAAAGATAGATAAGATACGCCTCTTCAGCCTGGCTGTGGCACTGAGGAGCTGTAAAGCTGGAGGCTTTCCCCAGCTCCTGACTGGGGCTGTCACCAGTGCCCCTGTACTGACATGGGCATCAACTGGTCCTTGCACATCATCGCAGTCGCGGTCCGTGCAGTGGAAGGTGTGCAAAAAAGCATAGAGGTATGACGGAAATGCCGTCACATTTAGCCTATACTCAGCTGATCTAGAGATCATAAGTGTCTCAAAAAAAAGCCAAAACCAAGGCAGATAAAATTAGGGTGGCTAACAAAAATGTGATTTCATGGAGTTGCTGATAGTGTCCCTGCAACAGTGTCCAGAAATCCTCAGTTCAAGTGAGCATCCACGTCAACCACTGTAGAAATCCATCTCCTTTCAGCTTGACAGCTAAAACCCGTTTACAGATTTTGGGATAGGAAGTTTTAATGAAACATACATTCAGCTAAACTGGCAGCATCAATTTATTTATGCACAGTTTCAGAAAACCTCATCGTTTCCCTCCTTGCCTCTCTGATACGAGAGCTTGCTCCTTCAGCGTTAGCATCCCGTATCAATATTAGGGTCCTGCTCAAGGTTTTACTGAAAAGGAAGAGCTGTGGTTAAAAGCACTACTTTGTGATATGGGGATACTCCCATAACGCTCCTGTCTGACCCTCAAAGCTCTGCAAGAGCGAGTGCAATGTGGCACAACTTTCTATCGGCCGCAGTTGGGCCGTGTTGGGTGCTGAAGAAGGGAGGAGGCACCTCTGGCTTGCCTCCTGCCAGGAATGCTGCTGGCACATGGAAGCTTCTGTGAGGCGTATACGACAAGAATAGTCACAGCCACTTATAAAGATTGACATGAATAAATAAAAGTTGTTCACATTTTTCACCATGAGGGTGGTGAGCCCCTGGCCCAGGTTGCCCAGAGAACCTGTGGCTGCCCCATCCCTGGAGGGGTTCGAGGCCAGGTTGGACGGGGCTTGGAGCAACGTGGTCTGGTGGGAGGTGTCCCTGTCCAGGGCAGGGGGTGCCACTGAATGATCTTCAAAGTCCCTTCCAACCCAAAGCATTCTATATGATTCTATGATATTCTACATGTAAAAGCTCCACCTAACCTCGCTGTTCAGCATGTATGAAGCTGGGGAGCACAAGCTGCTGGGTGGAGCATATGAGAAACTGTGGGTGACTAGAAAGTCCTGAGCCTTGTTTGTCATTAGCCGTCAGTCATTAGCCAAAAACCAGACCTATAGAATATTTTTTTAATTATCAAATGGGAAAACATAGCTATGTAAAGAAAAGAGGAGGCGTTAGTCTGTGAACATCCTCCTGCACAAGCACAGGACGGTGAGGATCCCCCCAGCTTGCGTAGCCTGGAGGGTGGAGACATCCCATATCAGCTCGTTCCCCAGCAGTTACAGGAGCGCGGCATAAAGGAGTTTGCACCTTTCCGAGCTTTTCCCCTTCCTATACGTGCTTGCTGTGTTCCTGGGATGCAGCGATGCTACAAAAATAGTTATTGGGAGATGCCTTAATGTTAAGGGTTAGTCCTAAATAATTGCTGGTTGACGCTCAGCAAAAATAAGGCGGATTTCCATCCCTGGGTAGAGTGACTCCTCACAGTTAAAGGCCGGCAAAGGTTGAAGAGGTCATAAGACAGGGCCTAATTTGCCATGTTCCTTTCCTTTCAAAAACAATGAGGGAACTGGGGCCTTGCCGGTGGGCAGATCCCGCTTGGATCTCCCTGGAGTCAGCAGGAGTTGGATCGAGTCCCTTTGAATAGTGAGAGTTTCCAAACCGGAGGCAACGCCAAGCGTTTTTCAGAAGATTGATCATTCATTACCTTGGAATGTTTCGATGTAGAGGTCATTACTGCTCATATAAGTTGTGAAAAAATAAAACGTATTAAAAAAATAGAGACAAATTCTCATCTGGTGTAAGTCATTGCCTTTGAAGTCAATGAGTCATTGAAATCAACTTTCCCACACCGAGCTAAGGATATGGCCTGGAGTCAATACATTTGTAGTTGTTGAAAAATTAAAAATATAAATTTGCCTTTCCCTGGCAATAATGTTCTGTTTACAACAGAGATCTTATGCTTTAAAATAAGTTCATTAACTAATAAGAAAGTAATATTTCACTACCAGTATTCTTTTGGGTATAACTATTTATGATTAAATTTTATTAAACTTTTTTAAAATTGGATTTACATTTTGATGAATCTAATAGATTTCAATTTTGTATTTTTATAGATTCTTTCTAAAGTTTTTCCTCAAGTGCAATCAGAACTGTTTGAAGAATGCAGGCAACCCGCGAGACATGCGAAGATTCCAGGTACAGATCCCTCTTAAAGAATAAACGATATGTGAAAGACTTACTCGCATCTTCATCTTGAGCTTTTTAAATGAAAAAGCAGTATCAGCGCTTCTGCTTAGTGTAGTTCCAGTGCTTCGTGACTCTAAAAAAAACCCCAGTGTTGATATTTTATGTTTCCCCCACAAATGTAAATGCTGGTTGTTGGGTCTCGCTGAGTTCTGCAGTGGACTGTAACGGATTGATGCTGAAGCAAGTGGGTCTCTCCTCAGAAAGTATTTCCCTGGTTTTCCTTCATACTAACACTTGCGTTGTAGTGTGGTGTGTGCTCAGACCTGCAGAGGTTTTCCATGTGTAGACCGAGTAGCAGAATCTTACTAAGAGATGTGACGGCGGAGCGCAGGGAACTTTGGCTCTCACACAGGGGTTCTTCACATTCACAACTTGTAAATCCAACAGTGGTGGTCCTAGCCACATATTTTTATTCCAATTGTGTTAGAAAATGTTTAATACTTCACCTTCTTCTTACAGCTTTTGAAATGTCCTGTGGTGAATCATAACACTACAGAGAGACAGCTGACGTGACGGACAAATGATTTCCTCTGTGTTTGGGGTCATCTGAAATGCTTGTTGGGAAATATATGCGTCTTATTTCAAAATATGTCACGATGATTCATATTTGAGACTAATAATAAACTAGTATCGAGATGTTCAAAACTTTTGTACTTTTCAGAAGAATAACTTGTGGTTAAACTTGATAGCAAAACATGTGACATCTGTTTTCATGCACAGCCAACCAACCGGTGAAGCCAGCACCCTTGAGCCAGCCAACAGAAAAGCTCTGTAGCTGGAAAAAATATTTCTTCAAAACAATTGAGCCAAGCCTCCATTTTTCATGCATCTCAGCTTCACGTGGCATTGGTGATATTGATCCATCTGAACAGAACAGAAGGTCAAACCTGGAATGAGTGGAAATGTCCTCTTTGTCTCACCGATGACTAAATGAAGCATCAGTCATGAGTGATCTTGTGGTCGACAATGGAGCCAGTAGGCACTAGAAAGACTTCCCTGGGTCTCTTTAGCTAATCTCCCTGCCTCTCAGAAGGTTTAACTGGACTTAACAGTATGTCAGATCTTGAACAATATTTTTAACTGGTTTCACTGTCTCAGCACCTTTCTTTAGGTGCACTGCAGGAATAAGCCGATATAACAAAGCGTAGCATGTCTACTTTCTTTTGCTGAACTACAGTATTTTCCCTTGGTGACTGACCTATA
Source organism: Stercorarius parasiticus (assembly GCA_013396915.1). Taxonomy (NCBI): domain Eukaryota; kingdom Metazoa; phylum Chordata; class Aves; order Charadriiformes; family Stercorariidae; genus Stercorarius; species Stercorarius parasiticus. The sequence continues at coordinate 2,659,925 of VWZL01000532.1, read as the reverse complement.
TATACATGACAGAACAAAAATAGTTGTCATTTTTATACACACCTTTCTCTGTCTTTTTAACATACCGTGTTCTAGGAACCAAATCCAGAGATCTTTGCTGAAAATTGCACTTGCATGTTTTGCGGTATCTCTTAAAGTCTGCGAATCTCACTAAAAGTGAAAGCAGATCGGCCAGTGGCCTGGCAGCAGCTCTGCGGCCGAGGTGAGTGTGCAACTTCAGCACTCTCCAGGGTGGATGTTGACACAAGGGAAAGTGTCCACTTCTGGGAGGAGAAAGGTAGGGGAGCAGAGCAGCCTGGCAGAGAACTGCCCTCGGGCTGTTCCAAAGGGTACCGCAGATGGCTGTCTCCAAGGAGGCAGGATGCGCAGAAAAGGTGCTGTGATAGCTGAAAGCTAATTACGGGTTGTGAATAAGAAACAGGATCAGAGGTGATCCAAAACATAGAAGCAGACAAGAATTTTCTTCTGATGCCTTGGAGCAGCTCTGTGCAAAGGGAGGCTAGTTGTACCCCTTCGATTTCTGCTCCTTAAGTGTTTGGGTACAGGAGCTGGTGTGAGAACCCTGACAATCATTTTCGTTATACCGGAAGGTGAAATGAATTGAAGTTAAAAGCTTAAATGCGTACTAGCTGCTGCCACCGTCACCAGTAGGGTTGATAAGGCCTAGCTTAGCTATTGACTTCAAGGACTCTACTAACATTAAACCCCAAAGAAAATTCTGCAGCGATTACTTCGTTTAGAAAATCTGGAACACGCACCACAGGGTCCGTGCTGGAGTATTTAAATAAGATGTACATGGCTATCTGGGATAATACCGATCAACCTACGAAGCCGTGCTCCACACAAACCCAGGCGCATCTCACGGTTTCCTCTTTGGCTTGTGTTCATGCGATATCGTTTCCGGAAGGAGTTTCACGACTCCATTGTGTAGGTGTTTTTATTGGGAAGGTTGTGCGTTTTGCATATGTTCCTTTTCCATTTTCTACTGAGAAGCAGCTGGAAGCCAAAGAAGGCCCTATCCATCATCTCTTCTATGGCCGGACTCTGAACCTGGACACAAGAATAGGAGCCTTTCACTCAAAAATAAAGGAGGAAATTCCATTGACATACCAGGGTCAATCACCATCCAAATGAACTTGAGAAGGGATACTTTTCATGGATTGAAAACACTTTCACTATTCATATTCAACTCGGTCTTTTCACATGCAAAAAAGTTCATTATCAGACATTAAATGTAATTGTAAAACTGACCTGGAGATCATTTACTGAAGAAAAAATGGGGAGTTACGATGGTTCCTGATTTATTAAGCTTTTTTTATTCGGAATCCTCACAACCCTTCATTTGAAGACAGTCTCAAGTGAACAAATTCTAATTAGATAAACTATCTAATCAATATATCAACAGATCAATCAAAACAGCAGCTTTTAAAATGAGTGGCTAGAGGGGTGTTTCTGAAACTAATGGCTAGAAGAATATTTCCCTGAATTGAATTCATTTGTTAGCATAATAGGAGATTAAACTCTAATTAGTGTAGCAGGTTCTGAAGAGAAACAATTGTGAGTTAAAAATCACCAGTGTTAGCCACATAAACACAGATGTATTCAGAGTTGTCATTCACTTCCTTTAAAGCGAAAAGCATCGGGCTGTGGTGGTGTTTTGTCTTAAAAGGAGATGTGATTCTGTATCCACGGTTGTGAAAATACGCGGGGTTTTTTAAAGTTGCATTTTTTTGTTTTGTTTTCTTTTGCAGGTTGTTGTATCAACAACAGTCAATGTGGATGGCCACGTGCTGGCTGTCTCAGACAACATGTTTGTACACAACAATTCCAAACACGGGAGGCGGGCTCGCCGCCTTGACCCCTCAGAAGGTACGGCCCCTTCTTATCTGGAAAATGGTAGGCACACATTTACATGTCTTTTTTTTATTTGCAATGCTTTTTTTTTCTTTTCTTTTTTTTTTTTTTTGCACCATACTTTATGTTGATACACTACTACATTTACTTTTACATAATTTCTTCTCTCATCCATCAAACCACCCATTAAAAAAGTCCGTTAGTATTTCTCAGCCCTCGTCAACCAGAATATGGTTGCTCCTGAATTTGCTTCTGACTTCTTTCTTTATTTAATACTTACAGTTTTGCAGTCACAACCAATTTTTCATCTTTTTCTATTTATTTATTTTTTTCAGTCTTGTTTTGCTTGCAGCTTTTTCTTGCTATTTAATTTGACTTGATTTTATTTTGGCTTGTCATATTCCTTGATCCAGAGGTGCAGTCTCAGGTTATGTATGCAAGTTTAAGTGGATGGTAAAAACATGACCGAATCTGTAAAGAATTTACTGTGAGGTCAATTTCCTGTGGCTGGGCCTTACTGCAGATTACGGCAGGAGGGGGTTTGTATGAGAAAAACAGCATAAAATGTTTTTCTTCAGACTGACTCAAAGTGATTGACTTCTTGCCTGAACTGCTAAAAGAAGATAGTCTGAGATGAAGAGGAGAATGGAAAGTGTCTCTGAAAATCCAGAATTGTGAAATACTATCTTTCTGGAGCCCATCAGCCTCCGAATCACTCGCGCACAATCCCAGCTGCGCTCGTACGCGTGCACACATGTATTTATTCTCCCACAAAGCCCCAAATAATCATTTAGATTTAAAAATCACTTTGTTCGCGCTGTAGAATACACCGACGTAAAGATACAAACCAGATACAAAACGGCTCTCAGGCAACCTGTTTTTTAATAAAATTAAAATAGAATAAAATAGGATAGGATAGGATAGGATAGGATAGGATAGGATAGGATAGGATAGGATAGGAATGGAATGAAATTAGAATAGAATAGAATAGAATAGAATAGAATAGAATAGAATAGAATAGAATAGAATAGAATAGAATATTTTCAGTTGGAAGGGACCTACAATGACCAACTAGTCCCACTGCCTGATCACTTCAGGGCTAACCAAAAATTAAATGCATAGGGATCAAATACATCTTCAGTTCTCAAAGAGAGTCCTCCAACCTGCTGCGATTTGACGTGCGGCTGCGTGGCCCATGCATGGGCCTCCTCTTGCGAGTCGTTACTAACATATTGACAGGATCATGGTTTTTTACACTAATAAAATTAATTAAAGAATAACAGCATACTA
>VWZL01000532.1:2649281-2651781 GCA_013396915.1 Stercorarius parasiticus | reverse complement strand
GAGACAACTTCTTTGATGGCTTACAAGTCGTATTTGGAACTATGTTGGTCTGGAGTGAGGTAAGCTATCTAAATTGGTGGGCTTTGAACTGTAACATTTTTCCATGAATGATTTTAACAAGCTGTCAATAGGCTATTGACATGAGGTATCATGAGATTTTGTTTCACGGTGCCTTTTTAACCATGAATTCACATGTGACAATTGACTACACGGAGAGAAATATACTTGAGGCACATCATGGCCCTCTAGTGGAAGACTTGCTGTAGGAGGTCTCCCAGTACAATTGGACAATTAGTGTTAAAATTACTAGAAGTAGCCTTAAGGAGACATATGGAGGCAATTTTCATATGAATGATGCCCTGTGGCCTTTCCTGCAAACGAAAACCAAGGATCATTTACAGAGCTTTTTCTTAAAAAAACTTGTAGAACCCGTATCTTCGAACATGACAGCGAGAAGGGGGAATTTTGAGACGGCAAATAACATTGAAAGTCATTTTCGTAATTATGTAAACTGACTGGCATCAGTCTTATCGGTGCCATCTTGATTGAAGGTATGCTTTCTGTACGATTTTTATAGCTGATAACACCCCACGCCATCAGAGTTCAGACACCACCACGGCACATTCCAGGAGTTGTTGAAGTAACTCTCTCCTACAAATCCAAACAGTTCTGCAAAGGTGCTCCCGGCCGATTCGTCTACACGGGTAAGTGTATGGCTTCCTTACTCCTTTCGGGATAATAATTCCCATCTCTTAATGACACACAAGCAGTGCAAAGCGTGACCCTTACAATGCTGTTGAAAAATAGGGTATGTCTTGCAGGAAATGTAACTGGTGGTAGCTGGACCTCAAAATACCCATTGGTATGGGCACCCAGAAGCTCTGGTGCCCAGCCAAGCCTCTTGGGTCTTAGACATGTCTCCATGTCTCATGAGATCAAGCTCTCTCACAAGATGCCCGTTACTTCCTGTCTTCATTTTGGCCAGAAACAGATTAACAACGGTATTTCCTACTCTGCTCCAGACAGAAAAAGGAGTTAAGAAGTATTTGGTGCTGAAATGTTTTTCAGACTATCTGTCCAAACTTCTTGAACTTCCCTAAAGGTTCAGTTGAAGTTTTAGGCACCGGTTCAAGTAGCTGTTGTTGGATCCAAATGACTTTATCCAACCTTATTCACAATCTGGCTCTAAAAATTCTTTCAGACCTGGAACTTGGGTCACAAACTCACAAGCCTGGGAATGATTTATTTGTGCCAATTCTTTTAAATACATTTGATTTTAATTTACAAGAGCACAAGAAAAAGTCGGAACTTTGTGGTTTCCAGTGGTTTTAATATGAAAATTCTTACTTCGGGATGAAGTATTGCTGGCTTTTTATCTAAAATGTGTATTACAGTTTTTCTGGCATTTAACAGTGAATTTAACTGAGGTGCTGGGAGGACTAGGGGAGAAATGGCAATTTAATTTACCGTAGTTTTGGATGAGGATTCTAGGTAATAAATTTGATCTGATGAATCAATCTCTCTTTTGAAAACAAAGAGCCTTTAACTGTTTACTTGACAGACTGCAGGGATTCGGGGAGAGTTCTTGCTGCTTATTGGGTAGATAATGCAGATTGCAGATGATGTGCAGATGATGTGCATTTTGATGAATATTTTCCCACTAGACTGCAACTGTTTCTATCTATTAATTTAGATCTAATGGGAAAAGTGTGTTCCTGGGTAGTTTTAAGCTAGGACTTTTTAAACAGTTAACGCACAGAGGATATGTTTTTCTGTCTGCCTGAGATCTATCGCTGAAAGGAACTTTTAAGTGAAGGTAGCATCTGAGATGCTTATCTTCCATCTGTCCCCAAAGAAATCACAACCTGAGCAGAACCAAGTGCTCGCGTTCGCACCTGGGGGCCTCACTCCTGGCTGGCAGGGGAGAGAATGTTTAGATTTTCTCGATCTTTCTGGTTGGGTTGCTACCAGAGTTACCAAATGGGATGGTGGTGCTTTTGGTGCTAATGACGTATCTCGCAAGCGGGCGTTGTGTCACTGTCTGCTGCAAAGGTGGTCACCGCAGGTGGGGTTACAGCCTTCAAAACGCTGGTGGGAACACGGCCCGTGCAAGGCTTCAGCAGAGTGTCCTGACGAGAGTGACTGTTGAGCTAAGATAAGTGTTCGGCAAAATAAAAAATGAATGAATTAGAAGCCGTAGACCAAGTTCCAGATATTTTAGCTGCGGTGAGCTGGTGCAGTTCCATTGCACACAGGGAAGCGCTGCAGATTTGAACCAGATGACGGTCTGGTTCTCGGTGCACAGCCCTGGAATTTGGAATTGCTTTACAGTCATGTCTTAAACTGATTTCTTAGGTGCGCATTTTGCAAATTTGGCAAATTTTGCTGTTTCGAACTTCTTTCTAACGTGTAAATGCAAATATGTATGAAACTGTAAGGAAAAGCCATTTGTTTCTTCTTTCCTGGGGTCGTCTTTTGTCTTCCTTGCTAAGTAAAGATG
>VWZL01000532.1:2641781-2644281 GCA_013396915.1 Stercorarius parasiticus | reverse complement strand
ACAAATATTAAGTGACGGAGAGAAAGGATTTTTTTTTTTTTAATACAGTCGTGAGAATATCTCCTTACAGATGGATGTGCAGTATGGCTCCCCAGAAAACTTTGCTTTAATCTTGTTTGATATCTGAATAAACACCTGCAGCATTTTCAGTTTTCTCTAAGCTAAATAATTTTAGTATACCAAAATATTTTTGCTTTGTACTACATAAATATTTTTAAATTGTCATCGAAAACAAATAGTTTTACATGATTCGGAACAATTAGAATACTAATCACGTGGGCTTTCTTTCTATTTTTAAAGTTGCAGCATCTACTATGCTTAAGCATTTAATAAAGCTTTTTTATAGACTCAGTTAGTTATTTGAGGTATTTTTTCCAATATCCACAGGTAATAGAGAGATTTCACAACTTTGAGTAAGGTACATTTTTGTTTAAAATTATTATATGACAGAGGAATATTGTTGTAAAAGCTATGTTAGGCAATATTAGAGATCTGATTCTAAATCCTATTTGTCTAAATATTACATTAAAATATTACAGCATTATGTTCTTAGGCTGGGTGATCGCTACCCAATAGAAAGGGAGAGGAGTTGTGGAGAATACCGCCTCTTACAGATGTTTGCCGAAGCATCACAGACTTCATATGGTTCTGAGATGGATAAATACCTCTGAGGAGCTAAGCCAGCAAAGACAGGCAAATGATCAGATTTGCCACGTGCTGCGATCACGCATCATTTTCAGCAGAGGACCTGAAATTCCGGTATTTGAGAAGAGCCGTAGCCCTTGGTCGTGCCCCCTCCTGCCTGAGGAGCGGAGATGCCTCCTCCAGGTTTCTATGGCAGCTGATGCTCATCAGCTCCATCAGCTCTTTGGGCAGGGGCGGGTGCAGCTCCTTATAATCCAGATACGTGGCACAGGGCTGGTGCTCTCAGCCAGGAGGAATTTCTCTGCTCGCAGGCTCCGGTAGCAGAATTCCAGCAGAATTGTGTAAAGCGTGTGCGGGGGAGCGAGAGGAAGGAGATGGCTCCATGCAGGAGGAGGTATTTATTCAGCTCTGAGGCCTAGCAGAGGAATAAACTCCCAAATAATACCACAAATATAAAAACAGATGCAAGCTCAGTTTATTTCAGTAAAATATATCTTAATTAGTAAAATACCTTAGAGTATTAAATAGTTGAAATGTAATGTTTTGCTGCTTTGATGTAATACTAAGTAATGGAACACTTTACCAAATCAGCAATATGCCTTATTTTTTGGAGCAGAATATTTTGTCCTGTTAGTCATATCATGTTGTTTTCATAAAATGCCATGTTTTATTATAGTTACATATGCATTAGACGGTGGTGCTTCCTTGGCATGACTGGAGCATTTACAATTAGATATCATACAGGTTTCCTTCCCCTCTCGCTCTGCACTGACGCTGCCGAGCCCCTCCTTTGCAATACTCCGTGCTAACCTCTGATGACATCTGGCTCCTTACTGGTGGGATCCTTAATTTCGCATCATCTGCTCATTCTATATGTTGAAGTCATGGTAGATTAGCAGATTATTGCACGTGGCAAACTGTTCTCAGATTGAAATGTGTGATGTGGTCTGCTCTGGTAATGCAGTTACCCAGTACGCCACCTGTACTGCAGGTGGGTTTAAGCGGTTTCCATTCACTACTTCATACTTTACCTCTTGAATACATTTTTTCTAATCCAGTATCACTGACCCTAAATACCTGTAAAAGCATCAGAGTGGTGTCTGGACAGTAGAGTAGGTTGGGTTGATGCCTTAGGATGTCAATGTTCGGGTGAGGTTCGCTCCTCCCCATAAATCCAGCCATAGTGGAGCTCTCCGGGGCCAGACGCGTGGTCCATCCACCCAGGCACCCATCCAGTGGCCTCGGGGGGGATGCTACAGGGAAGCATATAAAACCAGAAGGTGTGCGAGGTCCTGTCCCTTGTGTACCACCTGCACTGTGGCATTCTTCACTTGTTTTTAGTGGCATGGGAGGCACAGAGCTGGGGAGATGACAAGCACCAGTTGGGTAGGGGCAAGGGCACCCCGGAGCTGGGTGCTTCTCCCACAACTGTGACAAACCTTGTGTTAAAATTTTTGGCACCTCTCTTTGGGGCGAGTTGCTGGGTATGTAAGGGTCACTAAACCCAAACCACGGCTCCTCCTAACGTCCCCCCTCATCCCCTCCCTGGGGTGTTGCTGTGCCGGTTCCTACAGCTGCCTCACGGAGAGGACTCCTGAGCATGCAGAGTCCTTGTCCTTGGAAGACCTGTCAACATCATCCCTGCCATGGGCTGAAGCCTTGCCTTGCCCCCTGCCATGTTGATGGAGGTGGTGGGCAGTGTGGGAATGCTCAGCATGAGTGCCCAGCCTCCCTCACCTTCACGGTGTGCTGCACCACTGGGATGTGTGCCCGAGTTTGGTCAAACTGCCCCAGCTAACAGAGAATCACAGAATGGTTTGGGTTGGCAGGGACCTTAAGGACCATCCAGTGGCAC
>VWZL01000532.1:2631781-2634281 GCA_013396915.1 Stercorarius parasiticus | reverse complement strand
TTGCAAAGAAAAAGGAGGGCAAAATCCCAGCAAAAGCCATGTCATGTAAAATCAATACATCGGATCAATGCTTTATTAACAAGAAAATGTCTTACTTCACATTCCTATGTGGACCTTTGTCTCCGGGATGCATGATGGAATGTCAAATCATATTGCAGTCTTCAACTTTCTGTCGTGTTATTGAGTGCATGCGTGTGAGCCTCCTTGCATTGATTACAAGATGTACTGCACGTGTTTACACAAATAATTGAAGCACTTGATAATAATGTCGGCCAATTATTTCGGATAACATTTTCAAATGTTACGTTGCGACTCGCCTCTAGTAAGTTGTAGCCTTTGTGTCCGCTCGCGCTCTGCAAACCTGCTGAGTTGTACGGTGTTAATCATCAAATTACATGCTGACTAATGAGTGATGGCCTAAATTGCAGGCTGAGTAATGAATAGATGGAGGCAGTTCTTATTAGTCTCAGAAAACCCATTGATTTATGTAGCGCCATGCACCATGGAGTTACTCTGCTGAAAACGATATCTACATCAAGAAGTAATATACTCTAATAAGTATTTTCATCTTAACTCTAGTCCTTGGGCCTCCAGGCTCAGTTTTTGTTTGAGTCGGGCAGAGCTATAATAAAGCCCTATGACTCCTTATAAAGCTTGTTAAACACAATGTGTGCAGTCTAACTGAGTCAGGATCATGATTCATGCACTGTACACAGCAGCATGTGCTGCTGATTTATGACCAAGCACAGTTCATAGTCAAAATTACAATTTGAGGGATAAAAAGATTAATTACTATTTGTGGCCTGCAATTTCATGAGGCTAGTGGATTGCAGCTGTAGAATGATAGTGCTCTACATCAGTTTGTAGTCAGCCATTCACAGATTATTAAAGCTTTGCAAGATTAAGTGCTCCTCCTGCCTGGTTTGTGCTCAGGCAATATGCTAGACAAAAAAGGACCACAGGGATAAATCTGAAGCTAGCAATAGCTGGACATATGTCATAATTGCCAGTTTCCCATAAATCCACAGCCAGTATAGAAAGCAGCCCATGATGCAGACATCATATCATGACTGTAGTGATTGCTATATATGGCCTCCAGACCTGTAACTTTGTTACTGCGCTACCATTTTTGCAATATATTGGATAACCCTTTGACTATTTTCCGGTCTAATTATAAATAGAAGTAATCATTGCTTTGTGAAGAAGAAAAAAAAAATAATAAAAAAAATCTCTTCCTCGGGACAGGTTGTAAAATGAGGTTTGCAGCTGTGATAAGGTTTGGAAGAAAATTGCTCATTGCGTGTAAATTTGTGCTCACAAACAGTTGGTGAGATATGTATCTTTATTAATATAAACTGCCTAAATTGACTCATCTGTTTATGTTCTAGCGCTTAATGAACCGACCATAGACTATGGCTTTCAGAGGTTGCAGAAAGTTATTCCACGACATCCAGGTGATCCCGAAAGGTTACCAAAGGTTAGTAAAGAGGCAAAAAGCTTTTTTTTTTTTTTCCTCTAATGTAATAGATGTTGCTAAGAGATGCCGTATAACACCTATCACTTGTAAAACAATGCCCCGTTAAGAACTCCGGCTAATGTACCAACTTCTTCGGTAGGTATGTCAAGCTACAAAATCCAGCAACCTTCACTCTTGAATTTGTCCCGTTTTCCACATTAATTCCTTGCCGTTAAGTTAATCGACAATTTTTAAGATCGCATGTGATACTTGCAAGAGAGCATTTTAAAGAAGGAGAATGGATTTTCTGATACAAATATTTTGGATTCTACAAGAGGGACATAAACTTCCTGCGTAATGAAATAGTTCAATTAAACATTTTCCACTCCAGTAGCTTGTAGTGATTTCAATCTAAGCAGCCCCACTCTGATCTGTGATTATTTGACTCTTGTTTTCCTTTCATTTTCTAAAGCTCGATTCAGTTTAATCTTTTGTTTACAAAGCTTTTGTTATAAGTCCCTGACTTAGCAGGCTAACAAATGAAGTCCACATATTAATATCTAGAGGGACTTTTCATTTAAATTCAACAAAGACAAAAGCTGCCTGTGTTGTTTATGCACATGACACATATCACAGAAATTTCATTTTGATGTAAAACATTAAAGATAAGTCATGCTTATAATTTTTCCTTTTCTTTGATATAATATTGTCTTTTTTCCTTTAGTGCAATCTCCAATTTCCAAGGCAAACTTGGAAGCACAAATGAAAAATGAAGTCGTAACATTATGACTGATTATTTTGTCGTCTGTTCCTGCGTGCATCAAGTCTTGACCACCTCTGAGTTTTATTAACACAATAAAACCTTTTAGACATTACCTTTTAATGCTCAGCGTGAACATAAGCAATATCATTAGGTTTCTCTTTTAATTTGTGAGCGTGCCAGCAACTCATATCAGGTGTTCTCTGTCACAATAATTGGAGACAGACTGAAAGATTTTTTCAAATGCGGGGCGTTTCACTGAGGGGTTTTTGTTCCTGCGGGTT
>VWZL01000532.1:2624281-2626781 GCA_013396915.1 Stercorarius parasiticus | reverse complement strand
TGGAAGAATAACGTGTATGTTACAATTTTCACATGACTTAACAGCGCTAAACTGTAATTTTTTGTCGATTTCTTTATTTCTTACTGTGTTGACATGAAACTGCCTAGCGCTCCGGTGTGTGGGAAGGAAAACAGTTGAAAGAAGCAGCAAAATCCCCGCCCTTACTATCACTTCACGTGAATCTCTTCTGTGAATTTGAATTTGGAGTGTTTGTGCAAATCAGTTTCTTAGTTGTCAGTGCTCGTTTTATGTCTTTCTAGGAAATAATCCTGAAACGAGCAGCTGACATTGCTGAGGCGTTATACAGCGTGCCACGCAATCACAACCAGATCCCCACTCTCGCCAACACTCCCGCTCACACTGGCATGATGGGAGTGAACTCCTTCAGCAGCCAGCTCGCCGTTAATGTCTCCGAAACATCGCAAGCCAACGACCAAGGTATGTGGGATTTCAAGAGTTAAACCTTCCCGTTGTTGACTCTTTTTGGCCAGTGCCTGTTAATCCGAGCTGGTGTCGCGGCTGTGTTCTACCTCTTTTTCTCCCCGTAGTCGTGTGTCTGAGCGTGTAATGAAATGCCGTCTTTAACTTTCTCGTAATATTTAATTCTTCCTGTTCTTTTGTTTACTGTTTATCATAAAGCATCTCCAGTGGGGAAAAAAAAAAATAAAATTGGCAAAGTGTAGAAAGCTGTCTATTATTCACAGTAAATATACAACATGTATGTTTTTTATAAAATAATTATGTCTAGGTATCTCCACCTGGTTTTGGCATATTTACACAGATAAATCTAATTGGATGTCTGTGATTTTAAACTACTTTGTTTATAGGCATGTGTGACATATATGTTACTAATAAAAGTAATAGTTGATTTAATTTACCTGTTGTAATTGAAAATGCATGTAGCATATTGCATTTGAAATTAATTTTGATACTAATGAAAGGAGGGAAGCAGGATTATTAGATATGTTCAAACCCATATTTTTTGCTTGCAACGTAATTATTAAATTGATTGCTCAGATAGGAACAAATTGTTGTTTAAAATCCTGATTCTGCTATGTTTCCTCTTCTAAAAAGATTGGTCTTTTAATGCATTTCCAAGCTAATAAGCCTTATAAAATTCTGTGCTTGATCTTGAATTAGTTTTCACTGATGGCTACACATTACGAAAGTACGAGCTTGTTGTTAGTATAAAAATATCAGTCATAAAGTGAAGACCCCAAAACAGCCTTTTAAAGTAAATCACTGCAACAAAAAAGTTTTCCTTGTCAGCGGTGGCATTTGAAGGTCTGGAGAGGCTGAAAGTTCATTCAGTGTGTTGGTACAAAGCGGGACTCGAGCCTGTTGATAATTGCTCCTAAAGACAAACGTGAAGGCACCTGACACAGCTGGATCGAAGAGAGCTTTTGTTGGCTGTCTGTGCTAAGAGGAGAGACAACATAGAGTGCTCGCGGATGATTTAAGTAGGGTTGGCGTGATAAGGTTATCTCAAACTGCAAGAGTTGATAGGGCAGTAAGAGACAACTTAGAGCAAAGCTGTGCAATCAATTAAAACTGTGTAATATATGCTGCATGAGGAAACCCCCCAGCCCTAAGTCTATATTATAAAATAACATTATTTTTTTGGGGTGGGGGGGTTTCTAACACAGTAGGTTACAGTCGCAACACAAGCAGTGTTTCCCCGCGAGGATATGTTCCCAGCAGTACTCCTCAGCAGTCCAATTACAACACAGTCAGCAATAGCATGAATGGATATGGCAATGCCGGCATGCCCAATCTAGGTGTACCAGGTTCCCCTGGATTTCTTAATGGCTCCTCAGCTAACTCTCCTTATGGCAGTAAGTGTCTATTTTTGGTAACACATCATCATATAGATTCATATTTACTACAAAATCAGATACTTGCATTGTTTTGATTTCCTATATTGTGAGCTACTGGATAAAAGGAGGGGTGACTCTGGAGGCTGGACGTAAAAACGAATATAATAAATTGATCTGTTTGTGCCATAATACAATCTCAGATAGAAAAAAAAAATAATAAAAAATTGGACTGCGCAATTTGTAACAAAAGTCCAACACAAAAGAGTTTGCCTGTTATCCAGAGAGTGGCCAAGCCAAGGCATTTCATTTTTTTTTTTATATATATTTTTTTATATATATATATATATATATATATTTTAAGAGGCAAGGCCCTATCACTCTCTTTTTCCGTGTTTGCCGTGAAAACCTCAATCTGAGTCCTGATTATTTTTGCTTTATTGCAGTAGTGCCGTCAAGCCCTACCATGGCAGCCTCTTCGGTCACCCTCCCTTCAAACTGTAGCAGTACACACGGCATTTTCTCATTCTCACCTGCCAATGTCATCTCTGCAGTGAAACAAAAGAGCGCCTTTGCTCCTGTTGTCAGGCCCCAAGCCTCTCCTCCACCATCTTGCACCAGTGCAAATGGAAATGGACTTCAAGGTGAGCCGGATCTCTCTTAATTATCTGTGTATTGCTTTTTTT
>VWZL01000532.1:2599927-2614121 GCA_013396915.1 Stercorarius parasiticus | reverse complement strand
GAGGAGGAGGAGGAGGAGGAGGAAGGAGCGCTCTGCTCCGCAGCCCGGCAGTGACTTGTCGCTCAGCCTTGGTGAAGTATTTAACCAAAAACAGTGCTTCAGACACCCTTTTTGTAAAGTGAAGGTAACAGCGTTTATTTCTTTATTTATTTTCTATTTTAATATCATATTGTAAAAGCCTGTAAACAGGAAAAGATATCTTAAACAGAGCACAACCCAAATTTTCCGTGCGGCGCTTTGACACCGAAGGTCGACGTACTCGTCTTTTGAACGCTGATAAGGAAGCAAATGCTTTTTGCTAATTATAATACCGAACGCAACTATTTCATCCTCTGGACTGCAGTACGTGCGATGTACCTATAATGTGCTTGAAATAAGAACGCAGGGTGGAGGGGATGCCGCGGCCTCCCCGTGGGAGGGTGGTTTGGTGGGTGACGGTGACGATGCTGAGCCTGAAGCACNTTTACACAATATTTAATTAAAGTATTTCTTGTCTGTGAATTTCATTTTTAGTAATTTTATCTGGTTTGAACAATAAAAAAAAAAAAAAAAAAGTGACTAAACGCAAAGCAAAACAAAAACGTAAAACTGCAAGGCTGGGGGTTTCATTTCTAAGTACCAGAATTTGAGGTTGTGTCTCGGTTAAGGAAAAGCAGAGTCCTCGGCAGGGGCTTTCTGGGGCAGCCCCCGGAGGAGGAGGAGGAGGAGGAGNNNAACAGCGTTTATTTCTTTATTTATTTTCTATTTTAATATCATATTGTAAAAGCCTGTAAACAGGAAAAGTTATTTTAAACAGAGCACAACCCAAATTTTCCGTGCGGCGCTTTGACACCGAAGGTCGACGTACTCGTCTTTTGAACGCTGATAAGGAAGCAAATGCTTTTTGCTAATTATAATACCGAACGCAACTATTTCATCCTCTGGACTGCAGTACGTGCGATGTACCTATAATGTGCTTGAAATAAGAACGCAGGGTGGAGGGGATGCCGCGGCCTCCCCGTGGGAGGGTGGTTTGGTGGGTGACGGTGACGATGCTGAGCCTGAAGCACAGGTTCCCCTCCCCTGCCCAACCTCCGCCTGCATCCTCCTGTGACCACCACAAAAAGGGGATTTCTACCGGAATGTGGGTCCGGCTGGCTGGTAATCCCGGGAAAGCGGGGAGTTCGTTACCCGAGTTTTATCCTGTCGTTAGCAGAGGGCTGCTGAGAACTTCGAGAGGGCACTGAGAAACTCCGAGCGCCAAAGTAAATATCTGTACTTGGGTATGTCTGTACTCTGCCCAACGACACGCCGTGGGCCCGAGTCTCTCCTTCGTCACCCCGTGTCTCAGCCTTTAAGCGATGGAGTGTGATGAGAAGGTGCACCTTACTGTAGTCACAATTTACAAAGAAGGAAAACCGGGATATTTAACTATGCCTCCTTTCTTCTCCAGTATTTCCATAGTTTTCATGCTTGATGAAAATAGATGTTAAAAATATAGAGCACTTTGGATTATCGTTATTATGATGCATTGAAAATTGTTCCGCTTTGAGTATGTATCTGTGTATCATGTTTAAACGGCGGCATAATCAGATGCATCCCACTAAAAAATAAGATGGTTTATGGGGATGAAAGCCTGCACGATGCCTGCCGGCGCTTTTCCTTTTAGGTTTGTTTCAAAGGTTTGAATAATGAGCGTCTAAATGGTTTGTCTAAGTTTCAATGCAAAGAAAATACAATAGCAGAAATCCCGTGCATTTTGTGCCAGGAATGACAAGTCCTAGAGCAATCCACCACCCACGACACATCCCTATCCATAACTTCCAATAGCCCTGGCCAGAAAATACGTTGTGTCAGCCTGTAGCGAGTTTAGACATAGGAAGATGATAAAAATTCCTTAATCAAAATGAAGGAATGGAGTCTCTAAAAGTATATGCCAATTATTGCCGAGCAGCTTTTTAAAGTCTTTCAAGCTTTTAAAGATTATTCAAAGCACTTGAAATAGGCTTCAATCTAATGCCTCATTTCATTGCATTAAACAGCCTAGTTAATAAAGAATCAATATATTCAAAGGGCAAGGTTATCTTTTGTCTATAAGGGGTGGTGTCATTCTGAACCTTTTATAGTTCAAATGCTGAAAAAGACCTCATGAAATCCATACTCATCAAGTGGGTCAACTAGAGCAATAAAGAGGCCTCTGAAAGAATGGCTGCACTCCTTTAAAACAACCATAAGTCTTATCTCCCCACATAGTGCTCGCCAGGCTCCGCCAGAAAATGTCAATTTCTCATCAAGACAAGAGGCCCAACGATAATTTTTTTCTAGAGAATACACACAATTAGGAGAATGCAGAAAGGCCCCATCAGTGATTTGTAGCTTATTATGTCACCAGCAAGCTGCGATCCGCCGCTAAGCAGATAATAAGGGCTGTTGATAACTAAAGTGTCAATACACCAAAGAACGATTTTTGAATGTGAGCCCTTGTGCTTTTTTTCCCCTCTTCGTGCAGATCGCGGGGCCGATAACGGTGCATCTGCCAACCGACACCGCCGGTTGGACCTCACAATTAATGCCGTGAATAAATAGCACAAAAGAGTTTGGATTCTTTATACTCTTTGAGACAATTCCCTGTTTTACCCTTCAAGGAGTTCTTTTATGTTCAAATAAGGTTGCTTTTAATGAAATTTAAACTCATCAGAGGAAATCAAAACCCTCAAATCAGATTACAAATTGATTTTTTTTGGTCACTTGTCATTATACAATGTACTGCCCGAAGTTTTACAGGAAAAGGAAGAGAAAGCACTCAGGCTGGAGTCGGAGTATGCAAACAATCTCTACAAAAGCATACGAAGGAGGAACATTCCTAAGTCCCAGAAGTAATAAAAAAGTTTTTAAAAGTTGATGTGTGTCATTTTAAAAGTGATCATTACCTTTACTCAGATACTTCGTAAGTTTTTAATGCTAAAGTTTTTTTAATTTAAGACTAAAGTTTTAAATAAAATGAACTATACTAGAACTTTAAATTGTATAAATTAAATCATTAAATACGACCTATCTCTTTTTCTCATGTGTAATGTTACATTTCATTGTTACATAGAAGAAATCAAATATTATTTCTCAGCGCTCAGGTCACAAGTAACCGATGGAGGATTTGAGACCTCCTTGTCTGGTTCCCCATTTCAGCTGGTGACATTAACAGTGCAGTTTCACAGAATGGTTTGGGTTGGAAGGGACCTTAAGGACCACCCAGTGCCACCCCCTGCCCTGGGCAAGGACACCTCCCACCAGCCCACGTTGCTCCAAGCCCCGTCCAACCTGGCCTTGAACCCCTCCAGGGATGGGGCAGCCACAGCTTCTCTGGGCAACCTGGGCCAGGGGCTTCATGATGGAGAATTTCTTCCTTGTTTTTAATCTAAATCTCCCCTCTTTCAGTGTGAAACCCTTCCCCCTCGTCCCATGGCTCCCCTCCCTGCTCCAGAGTCCCTCCCCAGCTTTCCTGGAGCCCCTTGAGGGACTGGCAGGGGCTGGAAGGTCTCCCCGGAGCCTTCTCTTCTCCAGGCTGACCCCCCCCAGCTCTCTCAGCCTGTCCTCCCAGCAGAGGGGCTCCAGCCCTCCCAGCATCTCCGGGGCCTCCTCTGGCCCCGCTCCAACAGCTCCGTGTCCTTCTGCTGTTGGTGCCCCAGAGCTGGAGGCAGCGCTGCAGGGGGGTCTCCCCCACGCGGAGCCGAGGGGCAGAATCCCCCCCTCGCCCTGCCGGCCATGCTTTTTTGATGCAGTTTGTCCAGTTGAAATACGATGCTAGCGACAGAGGCTATATAGTTGTCATTTTTTGATTTCTTACACTTTCAAATAAAGTAACAATTCTTCTGTAATGGTTTTGTTTCCTCTTTATTGACTTTGCACTGGTACTGAAAGGGCATTGTGAAAAAAAAAAAGGTTGCAGTTAATTGGTCACAAAATGGTACATTTTTGCTGCCCACAAAGTTTTTAGAGGATTTCAGTTATTACGTGACTCTTTTTTTTGCGTTTACCTGGAGATAAATTAAACTGTTTGAGAAACGACTTTGTAACAAAAGGCAGCAACTACCCCAGGACAGACCAAGCGGGGGTGGCCAGGGTGCAAGGGAAGTATCTGACAGCGCCTCTGCTCCAACCAGGCACAAATGGCAGAGTGCTTATTGTGTCCAATCTGAAAGAGAAAAATCCAACTGAGAAAAGGGAAAGCAGGCTGGAATTGGTCTGGGTCATTCGGCCAACAAACTTTAAAGTTGCCCTGTATCTACGGTGAAACATATGATGGAGACACCAAGGGGAAGATGGAGAGAAGAAAGGAGGAAGAGGTGAAAAAAAAAATTGTACAATGAAACCCAATAAAGTTGTTTTTAATGATATCTGTCCTTGTGATGTGGAGTTCTGTTGTGGGAATGAGTGCCCAGGGACGGCTTTGCCCCCGCGGTGCCTCGGTGGCAGCGGGCAGCGCGACGCTGCAGCCGAGGCGCAGGGTGGGGGGTGCTGGGTCACCACAGAGGTCTGCAAGTCACCACTTGCCTCCATACTACAGCTCCAGTCCCAAGGTTTAAAAAAAAAAATAAAAGAAGTGAGAAAGAGTTTGTGTGTGCTTTGCTCCACAGACACAACAGTACTCTAATGAGTAGAAATAATAATAAGAACACACAATCTCTAACAACCCTCTCGCAGGGCTATTTGGCCAGGCCACGTGTAGCTAGATGAAAAAAAGGGAAATAAAAGCTAAAGAAGGCAGGAGCCATGTCACAGAGTGGAAATTCATTCTGTGGTATTCCTTCATCTTGCTGGTTCATCAATGTGTCTCATCTTAGAGCAAGTCACAAACCCGACAAACACTGTAGTGTCCAAAGCATCGCTAAAAGGACTTCCAAGATCTCTCCCCAGCTATCTCCTCACTCGCTTCATCCCTTAAGACACAGCCTGGACAAATTAGCAAAGGCCAAGCAGTGGGTAGGGACCAGCCAGAGGCCGCGATGGACCAAGGGGTGAAGCCAGGTGGGCCCTGGTGGGTCCTCACCTCCATGGGTGAGAAGCATCGACCCCATTCTCTGCACAAATCACCTGAGCTGTGTCACTCAGCGGGTTAAAGGCAGAGAGGGGAGGGCACGGCAGCAGTCGGGGGCCAAAGTAAAGTGACATCACGGACTTAATCACTTATTTAAACAAATAAATTATCCGCGTGAGGAAAGCACTGAGCATAAATTACTTTGGAAGAAAAGTTTCCAAAACGTACCCAGCGTGTAGCATGGCCTGAAATGGGAATGGCGGTTGGGTATGCCTTTGCACAAATGTTGGAACAAGACTGTGAGGGCAGAATGTGTCACAGCATGCCGGCACCACACAGCCAGAGCAGCTCTGAATGGGCTCAGGGCTCCTCTCGTTCCCGGAAATCAGTGAAACAGACATCCTAGGCACTTTGTCAAATAAAGAATTCCTGGTTACCACCTCTTTTCCCCAGTTTTAAGGAAGCTGAAGAGGCATTAATACCGAAACAAAACCCAGAAGGTCCATACAGCCAACGTCCTGCTCCTGCTGAGGAGGAAGAGGACCTTGGTAGTGGAAGAGCTGTAATAAAAGCTGTGTCCTCCTGTGCCAAAGATCTTCAAGACAAGTGACTGAATACAAAAATCATTGGTTAAATGACCCGAGGTGAGTAGCAAAGGAAGAAAGCCTGCAGAGAAGGGTAAAACAGAGTTAGCAAGAGAACTAGTGCCAGGGCCCAGACCCAAAGTTTTTTCTACATTAGAAAACAGGACGGGGTGGAGGAGGTGCGGTGGGGCTGAGTGATGTCTGCAAGGAGGCCACAGCCCCACGGCAGCTCCTTCTCCCCACAGCATCACTGTTTGTCTCGTCCCTGCCTCCTAATACAAGTCATCACTGCTCAGCCACATCATGATAGCATGAGTGATAAGAGCTTGCACTAGCAATAGAATAAGTAAGTCTTTTTTATTGAATGAGGATGGAGGAAATATAGAAGAAACTTACTATTGAACTTTTTAGAAGTTAAATCAACTGACAAAATCCGCATAAAAAACTCTAATAAGAGAAGGGTGTCAGATAAAAATTATTTTGGTTTTTCTTGCAAGGACAGAGGTCTTCAACCATTCATCAACATCTGTGTTTCTCATTCAATTCTTGCTTTAGTTTTGGGCAACAGTGCCATGTCTGCATGACCCGGGGACCAGGGACTTGTTTTGGTGCTTTTGCCACACCGCATCCCAAATCAGGCTGAGCTGCCAAAAGGCTGCGTTGCCACCTGGATGCCGTTTCACAGGATGGTTCCTGGTGGCTTTATGTTTCCGTTGAGTGAGAAGTCAGGGCTGTTACAGTGGGTCAGCAAATTGAGCAGTGACATCTACAAGCAAGAGCTGCTACTCTCTTCTGCAAGAGAAAGGAGACAGATCCCGGGGGGACGGAGAGGGTGCCTGGCAGAGACACGCTTTACCCTCTTTCCCTGCTGTATTTATTTCGGCCAACCCCTCCGCTGTGGTGTGTGGTGGGTGTCAGGTGTAGCCAGTATGGATGGGAGACCCTTGAGAGGCTGCTGTGCAGGAGCACTTCAGAAAGTCCTACTGTTTATCAAAACATAGAAAGAAACAAATGTTGTTTCTTATGGGAAAGGTACTCATAGGCCTTTTAGTTTGCAGCTCTAAAGCAGTCTTTACTGGCTCCAGCCTGCTGAAATAACGTCGAAGACTCGCTGTTTCACGGAGGTCTAAGCCAAGCCCTCCTTGCCCACCTTAGTCCCTGCTCCAGAGCCGCACGTTCCCAGCCGAGGACCCTTCAGCAGCTCAGCCCTGAGGAGGGACCTGTCCTGAGCACAGGGAAAGTACAGACCCAGAGCAGCGTTTTTAAGAGACAAATGGTGTCCTTGAAAAACCCCCTTTACGGTATTACACATAAAGACGTCCAAAATCCTCTGCTTTCCATAGCTGTAAAATGCCACAACCCAGAAACTGGAATGGTTCAAAAAGTAACAAATACATATAGCAGAGCAATTAGCGACACATTTACATTCCTGATGTAAATGCAGAAATCTGCAATAAACCATTTTAAACTTTTTTTTTTTTTTTTTTAATTAGCCTGGCAAGCAGTTAACAGAAGCAAATCACCAACTCGTGCTCTCCAGGTGCTGCCCCCAAATATTGTGCAAATAATCGTTATCAGGACAGTTTTTTCTCCCAAGCCGTGTGACGGGGACGGTGCTGCCCTTCGAATGGCCTCATCTGCCACGAGTGGATACAGGAGATGACGGGCTTTCAGGCCAGTTTGCCAGAGCTGGCAAAGCAAGAGCAAGGACTCGGCAGCCTCATGCTATAGGGACGCCACGTTTTGAGGCAAAGATAGGAAAATAAAGATTGTTTTGTTTCTGTGCTGAAATTTTCTGTTCTCCGTGGAAGTTGACATAAATAATTCTGGTTTGTGTGTACTGCCTGTACTTTGCACTCCTATAGGAAGATCAAATACAAGCGACAGCAGAAAGAGGAGGTTTGGATGCTAAAATAAACATTTCAGCAGTCACAACTGGAAGTCCTCCAGGTCAAATTTACACTGTTTTCTATGATTGCTTTCAATTTTCTCTTTACCTTAACAAAAAACCTACTTTGTCCTACATTCTTCTGACAGCATGATCAAAAGAGAAAGCCTTTTCATTGTCAGACCCTAATGACTATTCTGCCCCACATTTTTAACGTGAAGATTAAATATTTCTGAGTTGCAAGTCTATAATGCCCCCTAACTGGGAAAGCTTTGCTGCTGGTGAGGCAGGGTAAAGCCGTGGTGGTGGGCTGAGACAGGGGGATGCTGGTGGGGACCGACACCTGCAGGTACAGACCACCTGGGTGTCTTGTGCCCCTCAGACTTCATAGCAGGTGAATAAAATCGATAAAATACATTAAATGAAAAAATAAAAGTAGTTCTGGGATACTCTTTCACTGGTTAATGGCCCCACCACGGTGCTGGTGGTGATCACAGGCGGACACGGCTTGGCCAAGGCACATGGCCCCACCACGGGATGAGGTTGGCATTGCACCCATCGGTTTGGGTCAGCACGGAGGGGTGCCATGGGAAGGAGACCAAAGCCACTTATAACTTAGAGAAACACTTCAGATTAAATGCAAAGCAGTCTTAGGGTGAAGATACTTTCTGAGAGCGTTTCGAAGTGGTTCAGCTGTCCAAGTCGGCAGAAGCCACCAGCTCAGCACCTGGAGTCAGAGTCTGCTGCAGGGACAAACTTGGTGACAGTGATTTCAGCGCCGGCAGAGAGGGTCGTTTCCTTTCATTTCAATGTATTCAGCTAGTTCAGGTCAATGACTAATTCACTCAAAACTGGAAACATGACTGGGAGCTGGAAGAGCAGAAAATGTGTCTTCCTCTCCCTATCTATGAATAAAAAATAGATTTCAAAGGGTAAGATCTGCTGGTTTTTAGTATCTTGAAGGACGTGATGGTCAGAAACAATCTCTTCCATTTTTTTACTATAGATAATAATATCTCCTTTGCGTATTAACTTTATCAATGTAATTTATTAGCTTCAAGTGCAGGACGTGTAGAGAAACACGGTCCTTCCTTTTGCATCCGGCACTATTTCGGTGGGCCTTTTTAGCTGACGAAATCGATGCCATTCTCGCCGCAATGTTACTGAACTCTTATTTCCATCCCAAAAGAACTTGACAACTCACATAATAAAAAAGAAATGCAACATTCAGCATTTTCATCCGTATAAAGATATAAAACACATAATCAGATTATGAAATATAATCGCATACATGAATGTAAACAGATGATTGATTAGCCAAAGGAAGTGTATATTCAGTAAAACCCTTAGATTTGAATAATAATAGTTAAACTTTGTTGATAATGAGAATAATCTTTCCCCAGAAGAACGAGCAGACATTTGGGGCGGGGGGGAAGATAAATGAGATAGCACATTTTCCCTCATTTTTAGTGAAAATCATATTTGAAAGCCATCCTGAATGGGTTTTAGATTGAATTTTCTTTAATTTTTAAGGGAAGCACCGGTTGCTTTCTCAAAAAAAAATTTTTTTTTGCCCTCTTGGTAAAGTTTTGAGTTCCTTCTATTTTTTTTCGCCTTTTTCTTTTTTCCTGCCTTTTTTCCCCTTGCCGTTCCCCTGAGGCGGGGGCTCGGGCCGGGAGCCCGGGGCAGAGGTGGTGAGCGGCCGGACACCAGGGGAGCGATGGGAGGATAAAGAGGTTGCAAATCTGAACGTATTCAGAAATAAAGTTATCCTACAAGCCTCAGCCTCTTGACTTTTCCTCTCCTTTCACAGAAATCCACCCTTCTTTTTCCTCCGCTTGACCCATATCTGCCTTAATTGGGATTTAGCAATTACGCTCCTTACGCTGCTTATTAAAAAGGCTTTGCGTGTGCCTGCTTTCCCAGCAGACCCCTCCTGTTGCCTCTCCCTGTCGCTGGCTCCATTGTTTGATCTGGCAGGGAAAACGGAAACAATAAAATTTGGGATCAATACAGACATTTCCAGCAGTCCCTCTGGAGAGGAGCCGGAGACCTCCCAAAGCTGCTGTAGGAAGAAGCAACGTTGGGCAACTTTGTCCTGCAACAGGGGCACCTCTTTCGGTAATCCTTTTCCAGTACCAGGCGATGTAAATGAGATACCATATTGTCCTTCTTTACTATACGTACGCATCTACAAGCATGAGTTTGCTGCAGCCCACAGTAACTTACCTAAAATTGCCTTTTTTTACCCCTCTCAGCTCCATCTTTAAACAAATTTCCAACTTTTTGGTGGTCGTGTTGTGCTAAAGCAGATCACGGCTGCTCAGTGCCGCTGCCGGGACGGTTCGGTTTCAGCCCGGGATGGTGAGGCAGCAGCTCTTTAAAATGACCTGGCCGATCTCCTGAAATTCTGCTTTTTAGGCTGCATTTTGCCGTCTGGCTAAAGCTAACACGCACCCACAACGGCCTGGCACTCTTCCTGGCTGATGGCAGGAGCACCCAGAGCATCGCGCCACCGAAGGGAGGTGACGGTCGATGTTTTAAACAAGGCAAATCCACTCACCTTTCGCCGCATCCCCACGCGGCAGCACTCGGCTACCGCCCAGCCCCGGCTTGCTTATTGGAAATAGATGAAGTGGGTCATGCAAAGCCGCCTCGGATACCCCCACGGCGAGGTACTGGCACGGCAATTAGTAAAATCAAGGTGTATTTCCTACATCATGCAGCTGGGGGCATTTTGCAACTCATTTTTACCGGCGAAAACTTGTTATTTAATTGCCTTTGCTGCTGCTGGATCAGAGTCAAAATGAGTGGGAATATCAGGTCCTGCCAGATATATTCAATCATATTACTGCTTTTTTCCCTGAATGGATTCGATGTGCCAGTAAGCAGTGAAGCAGTTAAATACGGACATATGAATGCCAGCAACGCTGTGATTTCAAAGTTAACACCCCACTAAGATGAATGAGGAAAATGTACATCTCCCTCGACGTTTCTCTCTGTCCCTGCGGCGGGTTTAAGGGGAAGATAATTCACGATGGTTTGGCCAATTGCTGGAAGTAGGGTATTTCCTATTCATGCTGATAAACCAAGAATAACATCTTATGCAGCTCCAAAATAAAGAAATAATAATAATAAAAAAAGACTGCTGAAATTCAGAATTATGGACGAGGTGAGGCCAAGCCCTGCAGCGCTGGAAGAGGCCGAAGCTGGTGGGGATGGAGGAGACGGGGCACGGTGGTGCCATCACCCCAGTCCTGTCCCCACCGGAGGGGATGGGGCATTTCCAGCCACCACATCCTCATGTCCAAGTAAAACTGGGTGGAGAAGGGAAAAAAAGATATGTCTAAATGAGTCCAATACTGATTATTAAGTTCCTAAGAGGCAATCTAATTTAGCTATATAAAATCATGAAAGGGAAAGAATTAATTGATACTAATGAGTTATATGAGATAGCATCATAATTAATTCCTAAATAGAAAGAGGACATAGGCTGGAGCGAGGGGGGGAAATAAGACTGGCCTATATATCGTAATAGATTACAGAAGGTATTTGAAATGAGAAACAAACTGCCAAAGTCAGAGTGGGACGGAGTTGTGAAATCTTTGCCAATGCAAATAAAAGCCTTTTCCGCGTCGCCCCGACGCCAGCGAAGGCTGGGAAGCTCGGTGCCACCTCTCTGCGGGAGCTCCCCCAGGGCCGCGTCCCTCGGCGGCGGGTGCCGGGCTTTACACCAGGGATGCCCTGGCCCAACCTCTCTCTCAGGGAGCATAAACACAAGACTTTGTGGTGGTTGCTAAGGTAACTACACCGATTTGATTTGATCCCCCCCCCCTACATAACATCGCTGAGTAAATCCGTGCATAATCCCACGGCAACTTTGTGGTGCGTCACCTTCCAGCTCCGACATTGCTGCAGCAACTTAGACAAAGAGTTTGGACGTGCTACTCGGAGCAAAGCTGCTTTTTTCTACCCTGTTTTGGACCTACTTACTCCTTTGGTGCTTTTTTCTACTCTATTTTGGACCTACTTACTCCTTTGGTGCATAAATCACAGGTGGCCGCTCAAACGCTGGACGACGAAAAGCTTTGACGAATCACAGAAAGAATAAATTACATATGGAAAGGGCATTCTTTTTCTTTGGAAATCCCATAAAATCATCATCACACGTTGATTCCGCTTTCACAAATAAAAATCAGAGACCTTCAGGCCTTCCTCCTGAAAACTGACATTAAAAGCTTTGTTCAACTTTTGTCCCCCATTTTAGGTTTAGTTTTAAAACAAATTCATTTGGCAGAAATGAAATTTCAGTTACGTTACTGCATGGTGAGGCCCAAAGTGTGCAAATTTATCAGTGCTGGTCGTTCTCCTAGAGGGGAAATCATGGATAACTGTTTGGAAATTAATAGTTGTGTTGACTGAGAGAAGAAAATAGTTGACAGCCAGGGCTCCTGGTTTAAAAGGGCATTTTATAAAGAGGCAGCTTGACACAAGCTGGTTTACGGTGAGGCTGGACATGCTGAGCATCTTCTCCTGGGAACGGGAGAAGCATCGAGCATCGGTGTCCTCCTTACACGAACCACGACGATTACTAAATACCTGCACATCCTGGGGAAACCGGGATCTGTCTTGTGCCATCGAAGCAGCAGGAATTTCGGTTGGAGTTCAACAGGAGTGGAGCTGAAATAAATAAATAAGGGGCTGGGGAGGACATCGGGGTCCCCCTGAGGATGGTGGAGAGGAGAGCCGGGCTCAGATGCTGTTGTCCCTGCTCTTTCCTGCAAAAACCACCATGCCTTGGAAAAAATCCCAGTGTTTTCTGGCCATTGGCAATGTCCCTGCTTTAAAGGCAGGAAAGGGGTGGGTGCAGGGGGTGGCAAAGGCGGTGGGATGGATGCTGATGGATGCAAAGGCTGATGGATGCTCCGGCATGTTGGCTTGCGTTCAGTTGGGGTGTATTGGTCATTTTTGTCCTCAAAAAGATTTTCCATGTAACCTGTTCCGTATCCAGTAGAAGACCCTTCCGCACCGAGCAGCCCACATCCTGATAAACAGCAAAGAAAGATTAGTTTGTGGGATTAAGGTGATTAAAAATTGTGAAAAGTCATGGACTTCGGCGCGCACCGAGTACCTCATGTCAACTGGGTCCCAACACCTTGCGTTACAAGTGTAAACCAAGTAGCCGCAATCAGCAACCAAACCCATTTGATCCTCGGCATCAAGGCCAGTTGCAGAAAGAGTAATTATTTAGCTAATACGGTTCAACGGGAAAGAATTGTCTGGAATCAAATGATTTTCTGTAGCGGACAGGCCAGGGGAACAAGCAATGTAGTAATAATATATACCGTCTACTAACGCAGCGCGGGGCTGTACGTACAGCCAGGCAGTTCGGTGATGCAGGATGCAAAAACATGGAGAAATAGAGAGGTGTTTTGGCTAACAGCATCAAACCCCTTCTGCCGGCGTCCATGCGCATCCCCTTCTGCCACCCTCTCCTCTGTGACGTGCCCTTACCACGTGCATGGGCCCGGACACTGCCATGTTTAAAAATAAAGCAAAAAAACGGGTGAAAAGGCAGGAAAGAGAAGTTCCTGTGCTGGCCGCCTCCTCCCCGTGTGCGGGCTCTGGGGCTGCCCCTGCCCAGCGACAGCGCCGTGTCACCAATGTTGCCAGGGTGACGTTTCCCCCTCTCCCAATTCCAGGGAGCTGCTCACCGCCGGCGTAAAACACACCCCGCGCTCCTGCAGGACCCATTGCCCTGGGGTCGGCTGGAACTTATTGTCCTTGTTGCCTCGGAACAAGGCAAAACTGATGTCTGTAAGATTTGCTGTTAAATAATCCAAACCAGGAGCGGGACAGAGCCAGGCGGAGAAATGGAAACGTTTGGGCGCCGTGGTAGAAAATCAGTAATTTAGATAGGAGGCGCTGATGCTCGCCCTTACTTTGCCATTGATTGCGTCTCCTCACATTTAACTTCATCCTTTAAATACCGCGTATACCGGACGTTTCAAAATCAGCGCTCGCCTGCTAATCTTTCCCCGGTATAAATAAATTAAACATTAAATGGGAATAATCTTTGGATTCCCAGCTCTCTTTCTTTGCGTTTGCCTCCCGCTTTAGTGCTGCCACCGGTACTTCTTCCCCACCGACACGCACTCGCAGCGATGCCCGGACTGAGCTGTAAAATCATTTTTAAAAATTGTGCCTCAAATTCGTCGGGCACCCGAGGCAGTACGTTAAAAACCAGTTGAACTCGAGAAATATTCGGGCTGAAGACAAGCGTATGTGTTTCCCAGCCGGCGTCCTGCTCGCAGGTGGAAAAGCCGCTCGGACGCAGGCACAGAGCTCTCCCCGCATGAGCTGCTGATAAATCTAATCCTGGAGGATTGGAAATGAGGTAAAAGAAATTTTGATGAAAATTATGTACATGTACTTTGACAAGCTCATAAACACTGCGGCCATGATAAGTTTTCTTATTTTTTTTTTTTTTTTTTTAAGACCTGACACAACTGTATAAGCCCAAACTCTAATTTTTACAGCCCTGGGTTTGGAGATCTGTCATTGGGAGATATAATGGAAAGAATAATTGCTTGGTGGCTGCACAAACAGGAGATGTGTTGTCAGGCTGCAGTTTGGAGGCTACATCTGGCTTCGGAAATGATTGATGCTGTCTCTGTGTGTGATTCGGGAAACCATTTTTTTTTTTTTTTT
>VWZL01000532.1:2579057-2599909 GCA_013396915.1 Stercorarius parasiticus | reverse complement strand
TTTTTTCTCCTTTTTCTTTTTTTCCGCGCTAATACAACCGCCATGCCGAACCTTCGCGGAGCCGCAGCAATTAAATCATTGTTAATGAAAACTTCTTATTTATTCCTTTTGCATCCCGGCGGTGCGGCTAGGCAACCTCGCGGCGAAGGTAAGCATGTGATTTCAATTTGAAATTAAAAGTCATGTCTGAATAACAGAACAGCATTCTCATTTCCTAATACTCTGCTTTTTACTACTTTGCATTCAACTGTGAAAAGTCTTTTAAAACTCTGAACAGCAGTAAAACTTGAATGAATTTTTGACCCATTATTGCATAGCGGGTGCGCTTTCCAAGTTGGAGAGACTGCCAAGTTCTCCCCACCTAATATTTCCACTTTAATTGTGCCACTTGAGAAATTTACGTGCCTCAAAATATGGCATGAATCTTACGCTTATTGCAGTATCATTAGCAGCAACATTTAAGCAACATCTGTGTGCTATAGAACTAATTGAAGTAGCAGAAGTGGCAGCTGTAAATCCACAGGAAGATGGCAGTTTGCACCCAGCACTGCTGAGTTAGCGGGTAACTGTCAGCCTGTTCCCGCAATCTGCTCTCGAGGACTACGGAACAGGCACACAATGTCCAAAAAAATACAGCGAGGAGGCTAATGATCCTATTAACCACTTTGCTGCACCAATTTGGCTGTTTTTCCACTTTCCTTGTTGAATTTCATTATATATTTCACCGTTCCAGTAAAAAGTCCGGTATGAGATGTGTTCGCTTTTCAGCCTCTTACTTAAGGGAGTGAAGCTCCTTCTCGGTCGAATTAAGGCACAAATGATTTTTTTTTTTTTTCCTTTTAAATTCCGTATATCTCTCTGTCTTTTCCATTGTTTAATTTTTCTTCATCACACACGCCTGGGTGAAAAAGAACTTTTACCAACTGTTAATGCTGGTATTTAAAGCAATGACATTTTCCTCCCCGGGATGTAACATTTTCAATAATCAATAAAGCTGGGGGGAGGAGGAGGGAAGGCTGAAGTCTTTTTTTAGGTGTGCGGGTTAAAACACATCTTCATCCGAGCCGGGGATGCTGTGTGCGTGGCCTACAGCACACCAGCCCCGGCACCGCCGCTCATTTAACTCATTGTTGATTAGGAAAGGAGGAAGGTGGCCAAAGGAACATGTCCTGGTAGGACCGCCTGTCCTGGGTTGAGCCACGCAGGACTAATTTCTCTTCTAATGCTTGGGAAAACTGCACTTTTAGAAGACTCTGGTGTCTGAATTTGTGAAAATATCTACTTTATGGGCAGCTCTGGGGTGAGAGTCTCAAGGTCTCCGTGTTTTCGAGCTCCCCAGGCGCGGGGATGAGGAGGAGCGAGACCCGACCACTTGACCCAAGTTGGGCAACAGGATTATTTCATACCATGAACAGCACATTCAATATCAATTAGAAAGTTTGTTAAGTTCTTTTTCTCCTATGATGGCTGCCATGCTGAGCACTCCTTGTCACAGTGCTGGACCCTGAGCCCTTCCCTTCCTCCCGAAGCCGCAGCGCTCGCAGGGTCCCACCTTGGCTGTCCCTGCGGGGAGTGCACAGATCCCCATGACAGAATGGGCTGGGCACAGTCCTTGTGTATTTTGTATTGGTATCGGGGTCAATACTGGTTCTTTAGTGTTATTAATGTTAATTATTTAGTCTTATTCTATTAAATCTGTCTATGTTTCAACCCTCAGGTTTCCTTGTTTTTCCTGATTCCCCTTCCCGGGTGGGGAGGGCTCATCAGGTGAGAGAATAATTGTCTGAACGACAATAAATTGCCGCGGGTTCCTCAAACCGTGAGACCGCCCTAATCCAGGCACTGGGGTTCAGAGCCTCATGGAGCATCACCACGACTTCCATCTGCATTCGCTTCTTGGGGCGGGGGGAAAAAGCGGGTTTAGAAATCTTACCATGCCCAAGCTGAGGTGGGGAGCGTGATTAAATGTTAAATATAAATGCTTTGGCGTGAAGGCAGGATTTTTGGAGGTCAGGCTCCCCCCGGTCGCCTAGCGCATCCCCCGGTCCCCGCCGTGGCACAGCCCTCGCCGGGGCGCGTGTCCCGGTTGGAGGCGTGTTTGCCACCGGCCCACCTTCATTAGACACCCGGCACGTCTGCCCGGCCACCGTGGGACACGCCGGCAGCCGCCGGCATTTGTTGTCTTAATGCACTGGTACTCGGGGACTCAACTGATAAGGAAAAAACTGTTCGGAATCTGCTGAACTACACGCTTAGGGTGGCACGGACCCGCGCAATATTGAAAATCAATAGTCACGTGGCGGTTTAAAGGTTAGAGGTCTCCAGAATTAACTTTCTAGTACTAAATTACCAGCCCTGGGTTGTGTTTGTTTTTCTTTTTCCCCTTGTTTGTTTATTTATTTCTTTCCCATTTTGTAATGACTGAAGGGATGCATTGACTTTAAAGACGCATAGCTTGCACCTAGTTTGTGCTCGGAAAAAGCAGCAAAACCTTTTAATACTTGGTGTGACGATTTAAATATTAAGGTATTTCTCCTGACCAATTCAGATGGAATGGGAAGACATAGCGCAATGTCAAATACGGCAGTGGAGCCGTGAGCATGATTGGTGGCCTGAAAATGAAAATACAGCTCTAGCCTTTTAACTCACATCCTCTACGGTGCCCGTGCTTGTACGACGTGTAATATTTAAATTAATGCATGTTTTATTTTTAACAGCGTTTAGAAAATGTGAAGTAACGGTATTGTTTGAAATACTTATTCATTAGGAACGAACAAATAATATTGTCGCAAATAAACTGAAGGTGTAGAGAGGAAGCCTGTGAAGACTTACGCGTTGCTTTTCCCCCGAGAGCCGAGTGTGCTCCGAGGACCGCTCCGGCATGTAGCCACTCACACGGGGAAGCACCTTCACGACGGGTCTTCAGCTCCTCTGCTCGCAAGTACTGCAAAAACCGAATCATTTCTTTATTTCAGTGAATAGGTTTCTTATTTA
The DNA here is from genome assembly GCA_013396915.1 of Stercorarius parasiticus. NCBI lineage: Eukaryota > Metazoa > Chordata > Aves > Charadriiformes > Stercorariidae > Stercorarius > Stercorarius parasiticus. The sequence goes on along the minus strand of VWZL01000532.1, from coordinate 2,596,915 downwards.
AATTTATTCCAACGTTTCTCTTCCCCTTGTTTTCATTCCCCTAGGTACGCTGGCAGCTTGCATTTCGACATTGAATATTTGCAAGCTGGGTTAGTCTTCATCAGGAGGACCAGCAGGGGCCGGGTCCCAGCAGCCCACTGGAGCCAGCGCCTTCGGGCGCCTGGCAAACACCCTGGGGGACAATCTGGTGGGTCGGCCACGGACCATCTGTGCATGACCCGGCTCTGGTGGCTCTGGTGGGGCCACCAGCAGCAGCGCCAAGGCGCTGGGGCTCCCCGGGATGCTTCACCCACCTCTCCAGGGGAGCATCCCGATGGGCGGGGGCAGCCTCGGGCTTTGGTCCCCTTCGTGCTGGATGTCCACCATGGGTGACCACCCTGAACGGAGATCTGAAGCAGCCACCAAGGCTCTGAAGTAGCAGGTTAAGGAGACGTGCCAGGAAAAAAAAACAAAACTTCCAGGAATTTTAGATGCTGCTAAAGCTTTTTCTTTCTGGGTCACAGCCACTTCTCCAAAGCCTTATTTCTAGAAATTCTCAGCTGTTTTAAGATTTATTGACTGCGTGCAGCTTAAATTTGATTTTCTCTTATCACAGTGTAACCATGTACGGGTGCACCATCCCAGCCGGGAAGGGGCAGCCAGATGTTCGTCTTCCCGAGTCTCACTGGCCGGGCGCCGGGAGCGTGGGCTGCGGGACGGTGTCTCTGCCGTGGCCATGGTGGTTCGGTTTGCCAGGCGCAGTCCCGCCCCGGCCACGGGTCACGGGCAGCGCGGGGAAGCCGGCGGAGCGAGCGGTGGCATGTGGGAAAGGACACGCGCTGTTGGACCCACTGATGTGTGAAACCCGGCGCCTACTTTCCAGAAGTGTTTGTGTGCGTTAAACATCATCACCTCAACATATGCCGAAATAAAGTCCAAAATACAGGGAAAAGATCCGAGATACCCACTCAGGCCTAATTATCGAACTAAACAAAGCACCGCTAAAAAAAAAAGCCCTACAAATTGGAATATTTTGCCAAACGCCAAGTCTCTCGTTTTAAAAATAAACTGTGAACTTAACCTTTTCAGCTCGGCAATTTCCAGGCTCTCTGCTACTAAGGGTCGGATCCATCCCCGCCATCCACGCGTCCCACTTCTGCGTATCTTCAGGTGCCCTCCGCCTTCCACGGGAACAGGAAGGCAGCAGCCACAGCACAGGGACACTTGCGAACTTCAACCTGAGGGACACGTGGCATTTTGACAGACACCCTCACAGAAGGGTGAAGACCGAGTTGTAGCTAATAAAATAAAAAACCTGCTGCTAAGCGTCTGCTTGGACACCGTCTCGGGCAACGCTTAAGCACATACACAATTTTACCGGTGCGATGAGCCCTTCTGGCTTAATATGAGATTCGCGGACCCACAAATTCGTACATAAATGGGGCTATACCAAGGTCTAAACCAGAAAAAAACCCCTTCCTCTGTTCATCTGAGACTTCTGCTATGGTAAACTTTTGATTAGACAGTGTATATGTTGCATTGCAGATAAAAGTTTCCAGCGCAGTTTTGCCTCCGTATTTTTATAAACCCACAGATTACTGATGCGTCACACGGGCACAGGAAGAGCCGGCACCGTCACGGGTGGTTTTTTGTGCAAAAAAAGAGCTAGAATTTTAAAAACATCATTTTAAAGCACAGCTTGACCTAACCTTTTCTGGTTTGTACCTAGGCAAAATAATCCTATAGAAATGTTAAGATTTGTTTCTTTATAGCCGCCACTCTTAACCAGCCCACAATTACCTTTATGTTTATTTCTATCAGCAATCTTATTAATTCCCATACTTCTTCTGGACCACGCTTGCACTACAGAAGTAATTGTAATTGAACGTTTATTAAAACAAATGCTTTGTCAGGATATACCCACTCCATCTGGCTGCCCTGGACAGGCATTATTTCCTGGATGCGTCTGCTTTACACAACGCCTTCTCCCACAGCTCTCGCCGGCTCCCAGAGCTGATGATTAGATTGTTGTGGGTTTTGCTCAGCGGCGTTTTCTGCCACAGCCCCTTCCGTCTCGCGGACATGAGCTTCCATGCACCCCCTCCGCAGGACCCTGCCGCACAGAACAGGGTTTATTCTGGAGGAAGATCGTTAGCTCACCAATCTGACAAAAGGCAGAGATCTTCTATAAATAACCCGCTTTGCAAGGCTGGATGGCCTCTATTTTTTTTTTTTTAATTTATTTCTTCGGGGTTTTTTTGGTGTGCATGTGCACGCTCACAATCACAGAGATCAGAGTTTTGATAAGAAATAAAATATGAAGCGAGTTCCCAGCGTTAAATTTCCGCCCTGGAAAATAAAACAAGACGAGCTTTCCCCCTTCCTCCCTCCCCGCAGCCGTCACCTGCCGACGACCAGACCCTGGCCACTCCAAAGCTCTTTTTTAGCACACTCGCTCACTTAGCAGCCAAGCATTATTTTTATTGCTGGCATCACGCACAAACACAGAACAAACAGGAGACACGCAGCATTCAAAAAACGGCAGCATTGTGCAGCTAATCCTCTATTCACCCTCGTATCAAAGCACTTTTTTTGTTACTTTTGCTGTGGTTCATCTTAATGAAAGCCACTGTTTTTACAGCATTATCTCCTTCAACCCAAAACCGGTAGGCAGGCTTCTCTCCTCGGCCAGACCACGGGAGACTGAAAGCTGTTACTGCTCACAATAGGGGAAGTGGTGCTTTCTGAAACTTCAGAAGTGGCTCAATATTCACCGAACTGGTCGGGGTTTATTTACATCTCATCAAAAGCCAATATGGTCTCTCTAACGGTAATTGCAAACTCTGCCTCACCCCCAACTTCTTAAATTTCTTTTCTGCGCGCTGGTCATTTTTCACTCTTTCTTTGACAGCCGCGAGCACATACTTCATTAGTATTTTTTGGGAGGTCCTTATGCTTTTTAGCGTTCCTGCTCTGTGTAAAAGTGCCTTGAGATGACCAGGAGCTCCCCGCAGGGTGGTGCGGTGCCTACAAATGCTTGTGCGAGGTGGAAGGATGACCCAAGATTTTGCATTTCCAGCAGCACTGGGAGCAGTGGGCATTGCATGGGATGGGGGCTTTCCTCTTCCCGAGGGTGGCACATCTCCTCTCGCAGGAATGTGGTATCTCAACAATTTCCAGGGGCCTCTCACATCAAGAAACTGAAGTTCTCCTGGCCTTCGTTGTGATATTAAAAGCAGGTCCACCACAGGGAACTGAGCAACCAGATCATTTGCTCGGGTTGTTTTCTGGTTTTAGGGTTGCTTGTATCGGTATGACCCTTCCGTAAGTGTGACGAAATATTTGGTATCAAAAGAATATTTTGCATCAGCTCAATAGCTCTAAGCCGGCTATCGAGTCCCAGATACAGCTCAATGGCCATGGCACCATGGAACTGCTTTGAAACCAACATATATACATTATTTGGGGATTCCAGAGAAGAGTAAAGAATAAGTAAAGATTGTACCTTTTTTTTCCCTTCAGAAGTATCCTGACTCGCTAAGAGGCACCGCCCCAGGAGGGTCATTCTGCACTTTCCTTTCTTAAGGCTAGAACAGCAAAATTCTAGAAAGTTTTGGTGTGGGATACATCTAATCCCCACCTTTGCTTTAGCCGCAATTCCTACAGTCTTGGGTCAGGCCTTTTCTTGATAGATGGATGTGTCTTCGAAAAATGAACATAAACACCACGGCAGCCTGTAAATGAGGCGGCATTTCCTTGCAGGTGCAAAACCATAAAGTCATATTTAAAACAAATTTCTTGAAAGCTTCAACCATGGCCAACTGATACCAGAACAGACGGCGCAGTGTAAGGACACGACATCTCTGAAGACTGAAGAAGCTTTCACAGGCTTTTAAACCGTTGCAGATGATTGGGCTGTTGCAGGTCCAAAAGCAGAAATGAAAACTGAGTAGCAGAGCACCTCGGCTAAACCCCAGAGGTCGCAGTCCCCAGTGGACACTTCCCATTGCTTTCAAACACTTATCTCAAACCCAGAGAGAACCACGCGCAGAAGATGACTCGGATAAAGGAAATGTTGGGATGATGGGTGATGTGAAGGAAGATGTGATATTTGTCTTACAAAAAAAATGATTGTGGTTGATACCCTGCACAGACATCATCCAAACCCATGGATTCAACAGGGACCAGAATTAACTTCCAGGAACTTGGAAGTAAGATCAAAGCGTAAGCTTGGAGTAGTTTGATATTCCAGGATAACATATATATCCCTAACAACTGACCTCTGAGCATATTGGTTATGCATCATTTTGCAAAGCATTTGAGATGCAATATTTCTACAAGGATTTAATTTGAAAATGACGGAATAATCTTAATTTAACAGAATGCCTTCATTCATGGATAAGTGCATGGAGTCGAATCAACAAACAGTCGATGTATTTGGTTTATTGACTTCTGTTGTCAGGCAGTGAAGACTATGACTCACAGGCACTTAGTGCACACTATATTTTTTCTGCTTCTGAAAGCTTTTCTGCAAAATATGGTCAGAGTTGCTCCATGTCCAAGGAGGCAATGAATTCACTATAAAAACTTGGCATTAATTATTCTTCTGACTGTGATAGCAATAATGAGGCCTAGTTTTTCTCAAAGAAGTGTAGATAAACATGACTTTATAATTACATTTTCCTTAATAACTGATTGATATATTTGCTGGTTATCAAGTTACAAAGATGACTTTTGAGGGAAGGTGATGGTAAGACCGGTTGAGATCCAGATGGGGATGGTTTTGAGCTCGAGGACGTTCAGAACTGCAACCGGGGCTCAGAGCCATCGCCGGTTTTGGTTCACAAGGCGCATACTGAGCTTCAAGTAGGACCCACGTCCTCGTCCAGCTTCTCTGCAGAGGAATGGGGTAGAACGAGGGGGCTCAGAGCCTGACCTGACCATGTCCCGATCTCTCTCAGCCCCACGGGGCCACACCAGCCTGACCTGGGTCCTGGGACCCTCTTCTGAAAGGTGCCACCACAGCGTACAAAGGACCTACCTTGAGTTTTGTTGCCTGGCTCAGCGGTGGCAGCAGATCGATGGGGATTTGCCCAGGAGCCTCTAAGGCACAGGCAGATAATCCAGTGTCAAAACGCTTGGGCTCCAGCACCAAACACTGGAGTTTGGAGATACCTGTGGCAGAGTACAACAAACCAAAGGGGTTTTATGGTTGACCATGTAATACAGAATTGTAGAATCGTAGAATTGTCTAGGTCAGAAGGGACCTTTCAGATCATCTAGTCCAACCATCAAAAAATAAAGCTGCGCAAAAATGATATGCAATTTCAGCCTGTGTATGGCAAACACCACGAACCGCAAAATCTGCTTACTTTATGAACAGAAAAGGCTTCCTGCTAAAAAGGTGAGGCAGAAAGTTAAAAGGTAACTTGCAATGAAAGTCAGGTTGTGGAGGAAAAAAAAAAAAAAGAATCCAAGAGGCAACCCTGAGGGGAGGAGGGAGCACAGCAATGTGACCATCAGGTACCCGGGTGTCAAGAACAGCTGATCTGCCCGTCATAATTAAAGAGAGAGACTCGAAAAAAATCTCAAGGAACCAGGAGATGCCGGGCAAACTTCAGTGGAGCGGGAGCCTTTCGCTCAGACAATGGGAAACGAGGAGGAGAGGAGTCAGTACGAGGCGGTTCAGAGCGGGGACATCTCTCCTGAGCTGACAAAACTTCCCGGGCTCTGCGCTCGACCTGTGATTAATCGCACAGACACACAAAGCACCGGCTGCGACCGGGAGCCATCCTCCTAATGCATGTCACAAACTTCATAATTCCACTTGGAACGAGACAACAGCAAGTTAAATTCCTGGATCACTGTCACCGTGTCACTTACAGAAGAAGTTGCACCGGGGAACAGTTGGCTATTGGAGTAATTTGAATGGAAATGTCAGTTTTCACAACCCATGATTTGAGGTAAGTGCCCTGCCATTATACAGCAGCTCTGGCAGGCAGCCGGGGCTGAGCGCGCGCCGTCACCTCCTCTCGGCAAAGGCATCGTGTCCCCGCTCCCGCCCAGCCTCCCGCAACCCACCCTACCCCAAAATTCACATTTCCTTCCCCAAAACACCCATCGGGACCCCACGGCTCACACGGACGAACGCTCACTGTGTCTTCCCGTGTCCTGGCCTGACTTTAATTCTAATTTGGTATTCTGTGCAAAGGTATGCGCCTCAAAACCGCAGAGAAACAGGGAGCTGCTTCTGAATAAATCGATTAATCGAGATTTGCATTGACCTCTGGGCAGGTTTCGTCTGACTAAGGACTTCAGAATGTGGTCAATATGTCTTACTGCTAAATACTTGCAGAAGTTGCTACATAAGGTTGTACACGTCTTATACACATCTGTGACAGGTTCAGTCGATTCCCCGCGCTGTATGGGGGAAAAAATACTTGCTGTGCAGAAGCTCCACAGTTTTGTCTAGTACCTGCCCTTCAGTAACACCTTTGTATGTGTTACATCTTTATGCAGGTATTGGAGGATTTGAAAGGCAACGCATGGCTTGTGCACTGATTTGCCTGGACTGACTCAGAAGGAAACAGAGATAAGTCAGCCTAGCTATCAAGCCGAGGAGCTCTCAAATGTTTAACTTCAAATCAGCCGCACCTCAATTCAATCCATACTGACTTAAGAGGCGTCCAAACAGAGCATCCCCCCAGTTCAACTACATCACAGCCTTCCTGAAACCAGCCTGCACAGGGCAGGATTGCCCAGCCCCATGCCACACAGGTAAAGTAGTCCTACATCTGCAATTTGGAAAAAAAAAGGAGAAATAATCGACCGGAGAGATCTTCTCTTGCCTCCGGGTGAGTCTGCTGAGCGCCGGGAGCTGGGCTTGCCCGAGCTCTGGTACTGGGAACTGGAATGGGGTAAGTGGCTTTTGTGGGTTTCTCCTCCTCGGACGAGCAGGTTGCCCGATTTTACCAGAAATAAAAAATCTGGTTGTTCGAAACAAGAGATGTGACAGCAGGATATTTGGACTTTACTATCCTCTATACACAGGGGATGACAAACTGTTAGGCTGTTTATACATTGCCCATGGTGCCACTGACGTTGGGTTATCTCCAGGCAAACTGGAGCACAATTACTACTATTATTTCTACTTTGAAACGAGTGGCTTACTGAGTCGGTAAATGTAGTTTGCTTTTTTTTTTTTTTCCCTTTTATGCCAAACATAAATACGGCGGGAGAAAAATTCTCCTACAAAACGTGGAGCGAAAGACACGGAAAACAAGCCAAATTTAGATTTTTGCCTGCAGGAGAATTGACAAGCCAAGAAGCTTTCCTGGCTTCAGAACAGCTACGTAGATCACAGGTGGCTGTATTCTTAAAGAGTGAAAAGCAAAGCTATCTCTTTTTACGGTGTCCTTTTCCGGCAGCCTACTCCGTCGCAGCCACCAGGCTTTTATGCGCGCCCAGGCAGAGGAGGCTGGATCCTGTTGCAACACTCTGTTGGACTATAAACCAATGATATTTGCTTTACCTGTGCACTATCTTCCATGGAACAAAACAACATTTACATCTGGGATCAATTTGCTTGAAATTAAAGTGCAGCTGCTATATCTCTTCTGCATCAAAAGTATAGTGTTAAGGCTATAACGTACAGACAGTTACACATTACTTTGCATTGTAATATTTAGATTTGTGTCATTTTCCATCTGAAGTAAAAAGCGTCTTTAAATAAATGAGTGATCTTACACTACATATTTTATGGGCTGTGTACTCAGCAAGATATATCTACATTTGCGATGTGCACAGACTCATCTCCAATTTCAAACTACGTATTTAGATCTCGAATTTTAACGCTTAAATGAAAATGCAGTGTAGGGATAATTTGGACTGTACGCTCAGAAAAGTTCTGCTGTGTTTGTACAAGGGGGTCAGGCGAGTTTCGTGGTGTTCTCAGGTAAAATAGGGGCTTTTCCAGCTCATTACGGCAGATTCCGTCCCCCTCCCTGGTGCTCTCTCTCCGTGACCCCCCCTTTTAAAGCTGTGATGCACAAGCCCTTTGCCGGGGAGGGTCCTGCTGGCACCTCACCATCAGCCTGAGGGCTGCAGCACACCTCTGACCCTTACAGACAGACGAACGCACATGGCGTTCTAAGCCACCGCAAACGCATCCAAAGGGAGACCGTGACTTTGATATGGGTGAAGGAGCGCTGGACTGCTGCCGTGCCAGGTGGGACCGGGCTCTGGAGAGTGGCCCTGAGGTTACCTCCTGCTCTTGCCTCTTCTGGACGTGTGTCACCCAGTCCCCGCGCCGATGGACCCACCACACAGCACTCTGCAGCACCCCGACAGATGACTTGGCAGGAGATGACGGTATCTACCACCTTATCACCTCAAACAACATCCTCCAGCTGCAGGTTCTGTGTTCAGCTCTGCACCACGTGGCCATGGACAGGAACCACTTGTACCTGCTCATCCGGAGCAGCGATTTGTGTCAAGTTTTGCTCGTTGTCATCAGAAGCTTCCACCTCCAGTGGTATCCTGCCGCGCTGCTTGGTGCCTTGGGACCTCCAGCGATGGGTAAGGAACTTGCACGGGGTCCATGAGGATGTTCACCACGGGGACAGAGCCTACGGTGAATGAACAGATAGGACATTTCCTATTACTGTGAGATATGACTTATCCACACACGAAGGCCCACATTTGTTGGCATTAAATGGCAAAAGGCAGCCAGTAACGCACAACTACAACATGCCATTTTCTGAAGTCTGAGGACGATTTGGCTCCGAGGTTCCCTGGCAGTTTTACTCGACACTGCTGCTTCTCAGCATGTCTTAGCATCTATATTTTAATTCCTCCCCAGATCACCAAAGACTGATTGATTGCTGACAATCCAATATTGCAATTGGCAGAGAGATGTAGGAAATGTAATGCACTCCAACCCCTAGATGAGCCATCATCTGAAAAAAGTTTGGTGCTCTCCAAGAGTTCTGGGGGCTTTTCCCCAGGATTCTTCTGTATCCCCAAATATTGGGCAAATAGCAAGAGCCATTCAAAACCAATAACATTTCCTTCTGAAACCAACGCTATTAACCTGCCTTTGCTTTACAAAAGAAAAAAAACAAGCTGCGTGACACTGGAAAGAGGACTGGAATGTGGATTTTCATAGAGTTTTCCCCTATAGTTCCCAAACAGAATTTTTCAAATTTTCCCGAGGAAACGGTCTCTATGGTTTATAACTCCACAATTCTCATATTGTTTTACTGCCAATGGCAAGAAACAATTGAAGAGAAAGCCCAAGAAAACAACTGTCCAGGATAACAGCTCCAGAGCACAGGGCAGGGCAATTCAGTGAAATCGGGATCAACGGGTGTGTAGGTCATTTCAAATAAGGAGTGTTCTACCTTAAAGTGCAGTGCATCGGTTGAAACGAAAAATGGAAGTGCAACGTTTTCAAGCTATCGTTTCCTCCCAGCAGCTGGGGTATTTTGTGTTTTGGTGAAGATAAATCAGACTTTTTTTTATTTGCAACAGTCACAGATACGCTGCTGCCTCTGTTGTGCACTGCTCAAACCAGCGGCACAGGAACCCCAGCAGATAAAACGCTGTAGGACCTCAACATCTTCTGCTCCAGCTTTGGCAAAAAAGGCACTTTTCCAGCGCAGTCCTGCAGTCGTTGACATAAGGACATAAGACTGTGAAAGAGAGGATGCTGCTCATCTAAAAGAGTCTGATTATGTATCTGGACTTTATGCCTGGAGAAAAGAGACAACCAATTAGTCCAACACAGCTTCTGTGCCATACCCAGGTTGGGAAACAGATTGAAGGGGTCAAAAAATTCAGAAGGCTCCACATGATCTGACATTTGCCTTGTCACAATTTTCTTGACAACCAGAAGGTTGGAGACAGTTTGCTGGTCATCAGGAGCGGCAGCACGGGAAGACTGATTACTGAGCTGGGGACAAGAAACCGGTCAATTAACGGTCTGCTCGTTCTCAAAACAGTGATGTCTTCAATAACTCAGGATGGCTTTAGTCTGCTCGTTTTAGAGGACAAACGTGCCGTAAAATAGTTGTTGGAGTACATAAACATTTCTTGAGTTTGCAGCTTCCTGAGCTTCTGCGGCTGCAGAGGTGATCTCCAATTCAAGCGATTTTTGGAGGTTCAAACTTCCTTCCAGTGCCGTCCTTTCTGCGCTTGATTGCATTTGCACAATAATCTCTGCTGCAAAACGCATCGGTGGCGGCTGAAGTGACTTTCATGAACAATAAACCGGTTTCATTTCCATTTTTTGCTTTCACTTCCCAGTTTGATTTTGGCCACGTTAAATACAACTCTCCGCAGAATTAATCCTTCGTATGGGAAGTTCCTCAGGCCGCGACACGGGAGTGGACACTCGCCTCCCATCACTCGTAGGGTGCCGTCAGCGTGAGGTCTGGACCCAGTGCTGGTATGAGCACCGCTGGTGTTAGCACCCCTTTGCCTTCAGCTATTCGGGGTACCTGTCCCATTTTTTTGGTGCCTGCTGTCTACTGCAAGGAGAAATCTATGCGATCTACTGACGTTATTTTATAAATAAAAATCAGAATAGTTTTATATTTGTCCGCAATATTCTGTGATGTAATCCCGTCCCTACGCTGCTCATCCATCACGGCCACTCCAAGGGCTCGGGGCTCATCCTCCTCGCTCGCCCGGACTTATTGCAGGGGTACAGAGAAAATAAAAAGGCCAATAGCGCCGAGGGCAGGAATTTTGTGTCCTATCAAAAATTGGACATTTTGATAGGTAGAGGCTGAGATCCTCCCTACTAACCCACTTCTACTGCTCCTGCTCCAAACCACAGGTGTGCCTTGTGCCTCCTGAAGGGGCTCCGTAGAATCACAGAATGCTTTGGGTTGGAAGGGACTTTGAAGATCATCCAGTGGCACCCCCTGCCCGGGGCAGGGACACCTCCCACCAGCCCAGGTTGCTCCAAGCCCTGTCCAACCTGGCCTTGAACCCCTCCAGGGATGGGGCAGCCACAGCTTCTCTGGGCAACCTGGGCCAGTGCCCAGTATCTCCGCTTTGTGAACAAGCGATCCGCTGAGCAGGGTGTTTAGGATGATGCTATTTGGATAAAGGTTTAAAAAACCCACTCCAGCCCAAATAAACCCTCCCATCAGTGGAAATCTGGCATTGGTCAGAGGTTTGGTCACAGCTTCTCACAACGAGGGCTCCCAACACACGTGGTCTTCTCCCTCCAAACCAATTCTACGAAATAAGGCTGTGTTTCAGAACGCCTTTCAAAGCGACGCAACAACTCCAGCAGCTGGGCCCAAGGCGCTGTGTTAAGGACAACTTTCTGCAGGTTCTAGGCAAAATAAAGAGTGTTTTCCCTCTCTTTCCTTTGTGTGCAGTCCTGACCTCGCTGGGTCCTTGAAGGGGCTGCCGAGGGCGAGGGCTGGGACCACTGTGGGACGTGTTCTCCCCTGTTTTCCTGCGAATTATGGCGGTGGCCTGTCGGATCACCTCTCCTCTGCTCCCCCTCGCTCCATCGCCCGCAGCACGGGCTCCCCGGGACCGGGGGGACACCGGGACACGCAACCCCGTCAAAGGGGAAAGGGGGGACGGGGGCAGCAGGCTGCTTTCCAGCCATCCCAGCTGAGTACTCAGGCATCATCCATATTCCAGCTGGAGAACACGAAGTTCGTTATCACATCGTTATAACTCCGCGCGTAAATGACGATTCGGTACAAGAGCTCACGCCGCAATATTCTACCAGCTCTTAGAAACCTCGGTATCTCTTGAGGGCTCTACCTAGAGAAACTCCAGGGCAGGCCCGCTTGGGGTGAAGTGCCACCCCAGGTCTCTTACGAGAAGATTATCTATAACAAAAAAGACAAAACGGTTTTGTGATTAGATTTATGTTTGTAAGTGTTTTGTTCAGAAAGGACAAAGGTGGTTTTTTTGCTGGGCATCATGAAGAAATCACTGTATCACCTATGTTAACTATTGAAAGACCTCTGCTTGCCCATTGCCCCCTAAAATGAAACCTGCATTTAGGCATCACGCTGAAGGTAGTGTCAAAAGCATAGAAAACGTTTTTGGTGAATAAAAGCAGCAATAAGGACCACGTTCGAGGCTTACACTTTTAAAAATTCTGGGCCATAATCAACGTTGAACTTCCTAGGAAAGCTGAGCCATGGTAGCAAAGTCAGTAAATAGAAGCAGAAATTTTTCAAAACATGCCAGCGTGCACCACTGGAAATACAATGGGTTTTCCTTCTGCTTGCCAGAGTTTTAGAGATTTAAGTCAAGTCTGGATCAAAACCCGCTCCTGGTGTCCTGCCCTCGTTCCGTGGCCAGGCCAAGGGCTCAGCGGAGCCGGGGGCAATCCCGGGCCCACATCAGAGAGCGGCTGCAATGGCCCACGTGGAGTTGAGACCCGAGTTTCTATGTGGAATTAGGTCATCTGGGCCTTCGGTGGAAAGGGAAAATTACATCATGGCAAGGTTGCTCTTCCTTAGATAAAAGGGTTGCAGCTGTTTTTCTCAGTAACCACCATCCCTTCTGCACTTGGAGTCGCGCCGAGGGTTATTTTAACTAAACGCCGCCTCTCTCAGCCCGTCTGACCTCCGTGGGTGCCTAACACGGGTTACCCCCACCCTCGGGGGCCGCCTGGGGCTGGGCTGGGACGAGCCCCCGCGCCAGGCCCAACCCTCGGCTTCCTCCCACGTGGAGCCCGTGCCGCCTGGGCGAGCAAGAGCTCCCGTTACCGAACTCCACTCACTGCACCTACACGAAATTTGCAGCAATAATTTCAGCAAAAGAAGAGCAACGTCACATCAAAGAACAAAGCCTAGGTAATGGCAGCAGAGGTCTGGATTGATGGAGTCTGCATGCTGTCACGGCACCTCGCAGCATCCATGGCCGGGGCAGAGGTGATGGACCAGCGCCCGCTTTCCTGCAGGTTAGATGAAGCTTCGTTGAGGAGAAGAGCCCAGGAGTCGTCCCCCACGTTCCTCGCAGCCCTCTGCCACGCTCAAGGACTACTCGCTGCAGCAAATAAAAAGCCCTGTTTAAAATAACTAAATAAGGCACTTAAAGAGGTTTTAAAAATTGATAACGAAACGTAGTGTATGGGATCGATCTTGATTGCTGCCCAGGTGGAATTTTTGTCTTCTGGCTTTTTTCAATGAAGAAAACCCAACGCCCCAACCCGTCCATTAATGAGAAACGGTAAAGGCTTGTTAACAGCATCCTTTCATCAACCCAAGGCACTGCCAGTGCCCCGCACTTGCATCAATTTTCACCTTGCGGTCCGGCTCCTGCATCCCGCCCCGCTGGCCGCCGCTGATGGAGCCCAGACCCATCGCCCGCCGCCGGCTCCGGGCAGCTCCTCCAGCCCCCGGCACCTCCTCCGGCCCCCAGCGGCTCCTCTGGCCCCCGGCCCCGCTTTCGGCTGCCACCCACACGTTACTTCACACGGGCTGGGGGCTGGTCTGGATCAGGCCGGGGGGGGAGATCCCTCTCCATCACCGCATCCACCCCCGGACTGGGAAGGAGTGAAGTGGAGGTGGCTTCCCTCCATCAGCCATCAGTCTGCAGCGATGGGGCCAAGGGTGCCCCCTCCTCACCCGCCCCGTGATAACAACCTGCGGAGAAAAAAATGGGTTTTGAACGCTGGAGAAAAAAAATTTACAAAAAATCGGATTTGCTCCTCGTTAAAAATGGCGCGCAACAAAAATAGCGATATTAAAAGCCAATCATCTGGAAATCCCAGATTTAAGGACAGGGAGAGATTAAAGGTTTTGCTAGGGCAGGTCTTCTGGGTCAAAAAAAAGAAAAAAAAAAGAAAGAGAAAAAAAACGGGAAAAATGCTTTTCCAAGGCACAAATTAAGTGTATTTATTTGTTACTCATACCCTACACATGCTATTTGAAGCAAAAATAGCACCGAGCCCTTTGACAAGCTGTATTTGCACATCAATGTAACTGAAATATCCTGTCTGCTTTAATGGCAAGTGAGGGCACTGTCAGTAATATTTTCCATTGTTTTCCAAGCCGGCCGCAGCAGCACGGAGCGGAGGGTACAGCCGCTCCGCCAGGGCAGGGCAGTCGGAGAGAGAAGCCTGGGAACGGGATTTCCATTCAATTTCTGCAGGAATATAAAAGGAATTACAATTAAATCTGTAAATGCAATTCTTTGAGGATTTTTACATTCCTATAAGATTCTTACTGAGAAATTACTCTTGAAATAGTACATAAATCTTACAGGACTCCCCTTGGATTACTGCGCTTTAAGTTTTTAAGCGATCTTCCTACAGGTTTATTCTTTTCCTGCATTTTCCTTAAAGGAGCAGATCTTCAGCACCACCTTTCACAGTAAATAAACATTTTAATACCAAGTGTATCTCTTTGACCTGGCTGCAATGCCTACCGTAAATATTCTAATTTTAAAATTTGGTGAAACATGGGGAAAAATTATTAAATGTAACAATCCGTGATAATGCGTGGCGTTAACAGAAACAGTAGTTTAAAATTACTGCTCCTTGCCTATAACTTAATATCACTCGGAAATGGTCCTACCAACTGCGTCACCGTCCCTTATTCGACTGATACAGCACATATCAAGTGCCACTTAAAAAGTGCCTGGCGCTTGAGAACCGCTTAGAAAAATTAAAGGGAAACTTTATGGGCCAAATCTTTCTCGCCCTGATCAGATGACGAATTCCTCCAATTCCAAACGAAGCGGTTGCATGAGAGAAGAAAATTTGGGCGCATATCTAAAAATGTCCCCAGCACGACAATGAATCGGTTTTCTGTTTAAGATGCTTCCAGTATGAGCTCATTACGTTGCAAACTCTGCCTGCATGAAAGCGATCTGTAACAATCCCTGAGCCTGGGGCCCTGTTCCATTTGCTATTGATACATGGGATGTAATCTGCATTTTTTCATTCCGGCGTAAAACAGTACGACCAGTGTAGCTGCAATTCTGCTGTAAATCTGATGCAGGAAATACAGCATAGTCCTGCGAAAATATTTCTGTTGGCCTTAGACCCGCTGCAGAGCCTGGTTTGTACGGAAAAAAAAAAAAAAAGAGGGGGGAGGAAGAGAATGACCCACTGCAAAATCCAGTTTCTTCCACGGTCAAGGGCATCTATTTCATTTATAAATGTAGTTCCGCCAAAACAAATATTATTTTTGAATCTTTCATTATCTTGGTCTCTGGAAATGGGCTGGAGCAGCATGTGTGGGCATTAGCCGCTGCCCGGCCAGCTGTCGTGCCTGGCTGCGCCCCGGCTCAATGTCAGACCTTCAAAGCGCGGCGAGGCCGAGCCCGGGGAAACTCGATAGCGCAGAGGAACCCAATTCCGGGTGAAAAAGCACCGCGCTGTCTTCTGCCAGTGGGTTTTTTTCTTTTTTTTTTTTCCCCTTTCTTTTTTCTTTTTTTTAGCTTTTTCCGTTTTTCTTTTTTTTTCTCTCTTTTTCTTTTCTTCTTTTTCTTTTTTTCTTTTATCTATATAGACAGTTACTGGGACGCCTGCGTTTTCACACCTCCCCTTGTGCGCGGTGTCTCCGCAGGTCCCCGCCGCCGGGCAGGGGACAGGCCCCAGCGGCGGAGAGGGACGAACCCAACCGGAGCCCTCCTGTTTCTGGGCGTTATTTTATTTGGTATGTAATTTAAAAAAAAAACAAAAATGATTTTTGCTAATTGCTGCTGATGCGAGAGCGGGTCCTGGCAACGGAGGAGCCCCGTCCCCTGCGCCGGGGCGCCCTCTGTCGGGCAGCGCGGGCACCGCTGCCTCTCCCTGCCCGTCCCTGCCTGCCCCATCCCTGCCTGCCCCATCCCTGCCTACCCCTTCCTGCCTCATCCCTGCCTACTCCATCCCCGCCTGTCCCATCCCTGCCTGCCCCTTCCCTGCCCATCCCTACCTGTCCCTGCCCGTCCGGTGCCCTCCGTCCCCGCTGCAGAAAGTCGGAGCCAGACCAGGATTTGCCAAAAAAGCGGGTGTTTGCATTGGAAAGGTGTCACCGCCCGGAACCCCGCGCTCGGCATCACCCTACCTGCGACAACAGAGACACAGCCCTGCAAAAGCAAACGCCTGCAGAAAACCAGCAAGGGATGTAAATGGGAGAAAGGTTAAAGTTTACGTTTGCTACCGTGTTCTTTTGTTGGTGGCATGTATTATAAAAAAAAAATAAAATACACCCAAACTGTACATATTATAAGGCTATATTTTTATCTCGGGGTTCTGGTGACACGTACAAACCACTTGAGCTTTGCTTTCGTGGTTTATATTGCCACCAGAAACCCTTGATAAAAATACAGCTTTATATTGTACAGTTGGGTATAGTTTATTTTCTCCATATATCATATACTGTGTTTTATTTATAAACATACACAAAGACACTTGTACATGCAAAGCAGTTTTTTTATTGAAGTAATTCCGAGATATCAATAATGCTATATTAACTAACGCATCGTAACACAATAATTTCTCGGTTAGCAACGGCCTTTCTAAAGAGACATCTATGAAAATATGATAAAACACATAAAAAAATCAGTATTTCCATGTTAGAATTTACGATTCCCATACTGAAAATTTCAGCTCCTGGTGGCTCGCACTTGCAGAGAACCCTGCTTAAACCACCTCCAAACTTGGCTTTAACATCTCTTCAACACTCGAATCCTTTCTACGGAGAGGCTACGGGAAATAAACCTTCGCCTAGCAGAGAAATGCAAAAAATCTAAAGGAAAAAAAATAATCAACGGACGAAAGGAAATGTGCTGCTGATAAAGAGGCAACTACGGTGAGCTTGTCAATATTTCGCCCAACTCGTGTTAAAAAAATATAGTTTTCATACAATTTGCCAGCAGCTTCTCTTGGCCGCTTTTCGCACCACTCACAGGGGCAAAAATTTGATTCCCATCTTTAGGAATGGAAAAGAAAAGCCGGGAAGAAGCAGCTGAACAGCTGCTGGCTTTTGCATCCATCCCAGTGCGCTCAGTCACCTCCCGTCGGGGTAAATCCCGGCTCGGCGGGGCAGGGACGAGCATTCGCCACGTCCCTCCCACCCCCTTATCCCTGCTTTAATGGACATTAAAAATAGAACAAAACAGGACTGGGGATGGGAACAAAAATCCATGCACAACAGGCCTGGACGGCTGTAGTCATTCTGCTGTAAAATGTAAAAACAAGAAAGGGCAGATGAGCTGCATCCCCCAGGACGCATCCCGCTTTTTTAATATAGTGGTGCCACCACACATTTCACTTCGGATGTTGCATTATATTTCTGTGTCACTCAAATATTTACCATTTTCCTGAATTCTGCTGGGTGCTCGGAGAGCTTGTTATAAGCCAAGTGGCGGCGACGGTGCGTCTGGGCTGGTTAGCAGCCGTGGCTGAGCCGCATCAATATGCTAACTTCTCTTTCTGGAGCTTCTCGTGCGACAAAAGCCACTCTTTCATAAGGTTTCCTCCTCCATAGTGGCCGCTCTGCCCGCTGCTGCAAATCACCCTGTGGCACGGGATTATAATCGGGATCTGCAAAACACACAAAAATAAGGAAGGGAGCAAAGGGTGAGGGAAGACGCCCAGAAATCCACCGCTGAACGAGGAGCCATTGGCTGCCAGACCAGGAGGGACAGGGACGGAAGGAGCCATGTCGAAGACCACCCTGGTGGAGCGTTGGCCATGGCCAAGGACGGCAGTGGTGGCACCGGGGCCGTTCCTGTCTCTAACGGTTCTAAGCACTGGGAAGACCAACCCAGTTCTTAGGAAAAAATAAGTATGCATGGAAATTTTAATATATAAAAATGATGTGAAGTCTTAAAAGTGTAACACCCATAGGACTTGGGTGTGTTGGCAGGTGAGAAGTTCAACACGCCCTGGCAATGTG
>VWZL01000532.1:2565129-2578913 GCA_013396915.1 Stercorarius parasiticus | reverse complement strand
AATTGTTTGCTGTGAGGGGGGTGAGCCCCTGGCCCAGGTTGCCCAGAGAAGCTGTGGCTGCCCCATCCCTGGAGGGGTTCAAGGCCAGGTTGGACGGGGCTTGGAGCAACCTGGGCTGGTGGGAGGTGTCCCTGCCCAGGGCAGGGGGTGGCACTGGCTGGGCTTTAAGGTCCCTTCCCACCCAAACCATTCTGTGATTCTCTATATACAATCCCATATACAACCCCCTATATAAAATCTCTGCAAGAAGCAGATGTTCCTGCCCCGCGCCAGCCCCCTCCAGCAGCCCAGGGTGGGTGACGAGGCCCCAGAGCCCAGAGACACAGAAGGACGGGCTGAAAGAGGTACGGGACCACCATTAATCATCATCCCGGGATTAAGAGAGGCTGCATTCCTGGAAAAAACCAGAGCACCGAGAAGAAGCGCTTGCAGGATGGAGCTTCCCGAACCCCGCTCCCCCGGCAGACTCTCCTCCTCTCCCCACAGCACCTCTCCGTGCGCCGCTGAAAAATCCTAGAGAAGAACAAGGCGCTATTTATTATTTAACAGCGAGTCAATCCAAAATGGGTTGTGAATTTTTAAAACCTACAACAGGAGCGATTTAATTGACACCTAACCAATTTAAGAACAACTTTTTTTTTTTCCCCTCATGCCTTCTACTTTGTATCATTTATAGCCAAATGTCACGGATTCTGAAAAATCAATGCAAGAAGTTACATAATAGACTGATAATGTAGAGAAGTACATAAACGGGGTTTTTTTTTTTTATTTTTTTATTACAGGTGATTATCATAGTTGAAGTACACACCATAAAAAATGCAATACATCATCTCTAATCACGCCGTATGTGTTTTGGTAACTGCATAGTAATTCGATTGCAATGATAGAGCTGTGAAAACAATAACTCACTAAAAAGTGCAGTTTTCACAAATTTGGGTATTTTAAGTCAGAGAGTATAATTTATTTATATATAGGCACACAGACAAATTAAGTACTTTACACTGACTTATTTTAATCCCATTTAATAGTTATTTCAGTACCGTTCAAGCTGTGCCTGGGACACAGAGACCCCAAAGGGAATGGCCAGCTACTGGCCAGACCTTTGTAAATGGGGGTTTTTTGGGGGGATTCTTTTGTTTTTGTCAGGTAATTTCGATGGCTGACATTTAAAATCTTGGCCTCAGCCCACAGGGAATACACATAGGTACTTATTGTTAATCAAGGTTTAATAAAAGACGCTTCTAATAGCTGCTTTATCTGGAGTTGGGGATGCCACTAGTGAATTACGCACCCGTGACAACTCCAGTGAGTACCAAGAAAACCCTTACTCCATCCCGTGCCATCCCGCGCTTGGTTTGTGACTTCTTCAAAGAAGTCGGGTTTTTGCAAGCGTGTTTCTGTTTGGGGATTTCTCTGCCTTTCCAATCCACGCGCACGGGTTACTGCAGGCAGATTTTCTTGAGTGACAAAGCCATAACAAGCCATAATAATATGTTATAAAAAATCCCCAATGTTAATTTGCTATTTTTATATATAGAGAGAGTAAATCGGGATATTTTGATGGTAAGGCTATGAATCTTGCTACAGACAGGGCCAAACCCTCTTTCTGAGCCAGTTCCCTGCAAGACACCCGAACCTGGGGGGTCCCTGCTCTGGGGAATTTGTAAGTCGATGGCTTCTCCTGCTAAATTTTGTGATAAAATGGAAGATGTGCCCAAATGGGGGAAAAAAAAAAGGACTTTACTTTCAGGTGGCAGGAGCCGGCACGCCATGCGGGGTCTTGGATGATCCCGGGTCGGCGCAGGACCCGTTCACAAACTCAGGGATGCGCGGCTGAGCGTTACCATCATGCAAGAAGAGGAAGCTTTGCAATAAATGCAGCTTTTTTCCATGCCCGAAATAAAGAATTTCATACCGTGTTTGTCCTAACACACGCGAACGCCTGTACATCACCCTCCGCAGCGTCGGACGGAAAAGAAAACGCGGTACAAAGGCTGTATCGGCGCCGTAATTCAAAAATATTGAATATTGCTTCAGTTTGGCTTAATCGTGGTGACAACTTTCAGACTCCTAAAATAATTAAACCTGCTAAAATTTATTAGGGCCCTAAGGACATTTTAGAGGGAGTACTACCCTAGTCTGGAGCTTTAATGCCTCCGCTACATTTAATGTAATTTTTATCAATAACCAAGCAGCTCATAATATTATAGCTCCGCTGAAATCTTCACGCTGTGAAATCTAATTCATCTCATACGCGAATCCATCACTTACACACACCCTACCTCCAACGCTATGAAACTTCCAAACCCACAGATTTGTCTCCAACAACAACAACAAAAAAAATAAACATGAAGGGGCCCTCGGATCAATAACGGAGTCCCTCTGATTCGGGCACCGGCTGAATATTTTCTCCAACTTTGCTTTTGTTCTTCTGGGGAGAGGCCCACAAGGGAAAGAGCTTGTTTTCACTCGCAGCCTCATCAATACCTAAATCCTGGTGAACAAGTGACACTGAGAAGCTGTAATCAATAGCTCCCTGTGCGTTTTTTCTTCTGGTCAAATGGTTCAGCGCTACTGACAGCCCTGACACTCGGAACATGATGCTAAATCTTTATCAACAGCCATCTGGGTGAGTGGCAGAACAAGACTGGGGCGGTCATTAACGCTCGTGGCAATCTGTGAATAAACTAACTCCTCGAGAATGCGTTCGTTTAGGGAAGAGGGAAAAAAAAAGGAAAAAAAAAAAAGGTGGGGAAAAAACCTCCCCCGCGACAGGCATCGATCGCCTTTGAAGTGCATTTAGCAAATTCCGTGGGAGGATGGAGCGGAGCCGTGCTCCGCTCGTTCGGAGTTTTCCATTGGAGGCGCGGGAAACCTGCCCGTCCCCGTCCCACCACCCTGCGGAGGGGCTGGCGACCACCAGAACCTGCCCAACTGTCAACACCCGGCCAGCCGGAATGGGAACAGCTGAAATACCCACTTACAACACACAAGAAGCACCACCACACTTCACAAATAAACCACCTTTCCGTTTGCTCATGTCCTGTGCCTTTTTCTCCCCCTCTCCCCCGACAGAAGCGAGGTGTCCCAGCCCGGGGCCTGGGCTGTTGTTGGCCACCCCAGGAATTAACACACAATTAGTGTTAGGTGTCCCCAACGTTTCAAATCCATACTTCTCCTAAACGCCCCATTACTCCTTCCAATCTCCGATGTTTAAAACATTTTGGCTGACTACTACCCTTGATGTAGGATGGAGGGACAGCAGCGTCCGGTCGCACACTTGGCTGGGCTTTAGCCTAAAGCGTAACACAACCGTGAGCAGATAAAAAACAACGTATGCTGTACAACCGCCGTCAACAGAGAGCTGAAGACGTCTTATTTAAGGCACAGAACAGTCATTTAGGATGGCCTTGGACTAATCAGCCCAACATTCGCCATTTCCCATGAGTCTCTGTGATTTCTTTTTGATCCTCCTATAGTAGTCTAATGAGATTTTTAATTGAACTTTATGGGTTCCCTTTGAGGACCACAGACCTTGCAATCAATCTGAACTGCAGTAAACTATCTGAAGTTTTTCTTGCGAAAGGTGAGCCATCCCCGCCATGTCCTTGGCATAAATTGAGGCAAAGATGTCGCATCTTTCAGCCGCTGCTGGCACCTATTCCACCTTCTCATAAAGTTGAAGGTCATCGTATGAATTATGTGAAGCAACCCAACTACAAAGGGAAACCTGTGGAACGCGCGCTTCCAAAATTAAAGACCAACCACTGATGTATAGAAGGAGAAATGTTCTGGTATTTTGTGGGAAAAGGTGAGATACTGCATTTTATCAACATGTTTGAGTAACAAAGCAATGCTGGGCTTGGTTTTACTTCAAATGCTCATTTTTACTGTTATTACTGTCCTCACTAAATCATGTTTATGATGGAGTCGTCATGTTTATAATTTAGTCCTTTAATCACAGGAAGCATCTCAAGCTGCAAACATATTTTGATTTTGCTGTTTTGCACAGCTTCTGCCCCAGTCCTTAAGAGAAATACTCACTTTTATTTCACATTCGCAACAAAAGCATTCGCTGGTTTCAGCTTCTCTCCTGCAGACAAAAATTACTAATCTGCTGCTTAACAAAACACCGTATTTCTGGAAGAATGTTGAAGCAATTGCTCCTCAAAGCAGTGTTTCTCCCCCAAAGCTGGGGCTGGACGCGCAGCAGTTGTTACTGCCACCACTCCTTGCCTTCTGCACCGAGACGTTAATGATGCCGCAGCCCAGATGACGTGTCCCGTTTAACGAACTGTTTAGTTAGATTCAAAGCTCAATATCTCATCTGATAAACAGACTGTAAGCGTGTTCATACAAGGTTCCTGCGTACCCTACGATTCTACGCAGGTAGCACACTACCACAGGAACTCCCATCATCTCTGGTGGGTTTAAGCCTCTAAGCTCAATAAAGTACACCCGGATATTTTAAGCGTATATCAGATTTTCCTATGAAACGGTACATAGGAGCAGCATAAAGCTACGTTTCGTCAATACACTGTATTGTACTTGACAATACAAACTATTTTAATATGATGGAATGCTTTCCAATATAATATGGTGTACATTAAGATAAGGCAATACAATGCAAACCTACAGGAAACAGTTCTCAAAGAATAACAATATAGTGTTGTGCAAAAGGATATGTAATTGCTATCGCCTAGAAATGTACCCAGCTTTGCCCTCAGGCTGCAGTGGAGCAGCAGCATCCAAAGTAGCGGTAACAGCAGGTTGTGGTGTGAAAATTCCTGCTTTTTCCCCTGTGAGGAACAATGAAAATAGTTCTGAAAATACACAGCAAAGCTACTGCGATTTTTTTTTAAATGGGGTCCTATCTTATTATTCTTATTTCCCATCCCATAACTCGGCTGCAGTGTTTTCTGTCCCCAGCAGAAAATTTTTAAGCATGTTACAGATAATAATGTATAGCTTTAGGGAAAAAGAGCTGTATTAATAGAATACCACCCCAATATTTCACAATAGAAAGCTGCTGATAAAAAATAATCAGCACTGTAATGACAGCCCTGCCCGTTCCAAAACGCATTTTTATCACTACACATCTCCGGTAGTTAATCTGTGATTTCATGCATATTCCGCATGCAAACACACACGTCGTCCTTTTGTACTTCACTGCGAGCACCTATTCACTGTGTTTCTTGCCATTTCCCATAGAAATCTTTACATGGTCCTTCAGACCCATCAGCCAGAATATGCAGGTCGACTATGCACAATATGCAGGTTGATTTTATGAACGAGGGGAAATATAAAGATAGCAAGTGAAACTGCAAAAAAATCCTCACCTTTATTGCATCTGTATGTAAAGCCACCGGCTCTTGTGAAAACAGATTTTCTAACCCACTTGGCAACTACACGTTGCAGTCTCGTACGTACCTTATTAAAGGAACTACCGAGAGGACGGAATGTAAAAACAACAGAGGAGGTCAAAGATTACGGCAGGTGTAACGCTGGAGAGGAGGAGAGGAATTCGGGTATGGAAAGACACGTGTTGCTCAGGGCAAGTGGTAATGAGGGAAAATATGTTGAAGCCGAGAAGGCCACCGTGATGTTAATAGAAATCAAAGTTTCTTATTGTGGCCTTTCAGTACATAAAGGGGGGGGCTTAAAAGAAATATGAGGACAAACTTTTTAGCATGGCCTGTTGCAATAGGACAAGGGGGAATGGCTTTAAACTAAAAGAAGGAGTATTTAGACTAGATGTAAAGAAAAAATTTTCTATCGTGAGGGTGGTGTAGCACTGCAACAGGTTGCCCAGAGAGGTGGGAGATGCCCCATCCCTGGAAACATTCCAGGCCAGGTTGGACGGGGCTCTGAGCAACCTGATCTAGTTGAAGATGTCCCTGCCCATGGCAGGGGCTTGGACTAGATGGACTTTAAAGGTCCCTTCCAATCCAAACTCTACGATTCCAAATTCAGCTCCAAAATTCTGATTCTATACATGATTTAAAATCCCTCCTCTTCCACGTTTCCAAAACCTTATCCACGCCAGAGAGGATGGACTGCTGTTAGCACAACCAAAGCTACTCACACCCTGTCCAAATGGGGTCCATGTTGGGGGATAAAAGACTTCCCTCACCTCAGAATATATAAGAAAGTGTGCGAACAACAAAGTGTGTAGAGGCTGATGAATTAAAAGGAGCGCAATGCTTCTTTTTCAAATCTAACGCCATAAATGGTAGGGAATAAATCACATTAAACTGGGTTGTGCATTATTGCTGATTAAAAACACTTACTGACCTTATTACTCATGGTAGACCAGTTTTCATAGCAGATAAATTTAATCTAATGACATTTAGCCTGCAAAGCTCTCTAAATCCACCATCTTCCATCAACTTTATTTAAAAGTTGACGTGAACTTACGGGGTTGCTCCTCATGGCTCCTCCCACCGCTCTCGCCGCTCTGCTGTTGCCCGCCAGCTCCGCTAATCGCTTGTAGGAAACGGCCTCTCCAAACTTCACGTCTCTCAACAGGGTCCACAACACTTGTCCGGTGAAGGAATCTGCAAAGAAGAGGAAGCGAGCGCAGTTTGTACGTGCGGCTGGAAAAACCCGAGATGAAATATTCAAAAAACCTAACGCAAAGCGGAGTCTCAATAGCAGCTTTCTAATTTAAATTTCAACAGCCCCGATGCACCATCCTGTTATTATGTCCTGTATTACTACATTTAAATACATGATTATTAGAGAGAGCGCTTGAAGTAACCGATCACTATAAAAAAAGGATTTAAGGCTTTGATTTTCCTATATTTTTAATTTGCTTCAAGTACAATTATCCTGTTAACTCATACAATGTGGTTTTTCCATTAAATTGGCAGAGTATAAATTAGCATAGAGTCAAATTAAAAAGGGAAGAAATAACCGGCTCTACCTATTTTACAAAGCCCTGGCATCTCCAGCTAATTTCCAACTTCAGCTGGGACGCGCGGCAGAAGAAGCCCTAGAGCCAGCGGACTCGGTATTACCCTGCCTGACTGCGTTTTATAGCCGAGACCCCCGAGCTACTGCTCAGCACCGCAGCCATTACCCAACGTAAGGACTCGCTGTGACCTTGGGCGTACGGCACAGCCTTAACGATACCGGGCGCTGGGGGAAAAAACCAAAAAAAAAGAAAGAAAGAAAAAAAAGAAATAATGTGTCTCCCATTATTTCAATTTTAATTCGCCAGCAAATTGCTTCTAAGCGTTCCAATTGCTGCAATAATGAATAAGCAAAAGCACCAGGACCAGCTTTCTCCGTCATCTCAGGGTTTTACCTTCCCAAGCTGGGATTATTTCACAAAAAGGAAAAGCCATAGTCGCGTTTGGATTTTAGTCGGGTTGAACACCTATTGCTCTGTCAAGGCACTTGTAAAAGCCTTGAAGATCTAACTAGTGAATAACTTACGGAGAGGAGCAAGCTGGCAAATAAAAAAAAAAAAGAAAAAAGGGAAAAAAAGGAAAAGAAACCCGTTCCCCCAGCTGAGAGCTTCAGTCTCCTGCTTTGGCAAAGAAACAAACTGATTAAAAACATTTTCTTTCTTTAGTTGTCAAAAAAGACATTGATTACGTTACATAGGAACATAGTGAAATGTGATTTTGTTCTTAAAGGAAACCCATACACCATTATGTGTGTGTTAAATAATAAAAATCACTTCTTAACTGAAGGGAATGATAATCACTTCATTGAAAAAATCTGTTTAGTCTTTATTATAACATTAAGCAAATTAAACATCAGCATAATCCAGGTGATACGAGAAAAGGGTCATCAAAGAAATTAACTTTGTTGTTCATTAATTTACATGGATTAGTAGAGGGCAAAGAGATAGCAAATCTGCTCTAGTTTTTTATGATATAATTTCAAACTGTACACCATTTGTGGCAGTAGGGTGACTTTGGGGTTAATCAGACTGATTTGTCCTTTTAATTGCTTTCTATTCAAAGAAAATTCATTAGATAATGTTCTCTTCAAAATTCATGAATCAATTTAACTGAAGAAACCACATTAACAGCTTTGGGTTCATTAGCACAAGCAGTTGTGTTACTCGCTGATTGCTAGGAGGGTTTCCTTAGGCAAACAGATTTTGTTTACTGTGATTCCTTCAGAAAGGTTTATTTCAAATCAAATTGTTCCTTCTTATTTTTTTAACCTTCTTTTTAAGCCGGCAAGATGAGTGTTAACCTCTCCTGCCCAGGGGGCTCGGGGAATTATTGCCTGATGTCATCTTCTAAATCAACGAAGTGACTGCGCGTCGCCGGGGCCCGAGTCCAAAAAATCCCCTTTTTTGCCCTCTTTTTTGGCAGGATGTGACGGAGCCATGACTTTCGGAAACCTGTCGGAATAGGAGGGGAAGCGGGGCCAGCTCCAGAGTCGTCGGCCCCCAGCAATACCACCCCCGTGCCAAGCGATGCCCGAATTATTGAGGACCTTTCCACAGGCTGAGAGAGAGACGGAGATTCCCCTCCTCTGACAAGGCGGGGCAGAGATCATCCTTCCACAGCCACTGGACATTCTTCACGGGAGAACATCTACTGTCTCTGCACCCACATAAACCACTCCAAGTTATAGTTCAGAAGAATGAAATATTTAGCAATCATGCACATCATTTTACAAATGTATCTGAAAACTCAATTTCATCCTGTAGGGAGCAAATGCATTAATTAGTTTAAGCAGCTCTAAGAGACAGTGCCAAATACCGTTATTAAACTGTCTGCAAGTGTGAGTGCCTGTAAGCATAACCTGCCCAAATTAGATGGCTGAACTTTCACCAATTTTCAGCGTGTGCCAACACTTTATGCTGTTAAATATCATTATAAAGTGCTGTA
Organism: Stercorarius parasiticus; assembly: GCA_013396915.1. NCBI lineage: Eukaryota > Metazoa > Chordata > Aves > Charadriiformes > Stercorariidae > Stercorarius > Stercorarius parasiticus. The sequence continues at coordinate 2,570,055 of VWZL01000532.1, read as the reverse complement.
AAATACGCACATAAAAATTAACACACACACACAAGTTCTCTCGCTACATGAAAACACTTCATACCTCCGTGACCTGAGGATGCCCACGTCATTTCGGAGTGGCAGATGCCAGCAGAGCGATGGCTGGACTGAACCACGTCATCGGATTGGGAAGAGCAGAGGTTTTCTCTGTCCTCTGCTCCCACCTACACTGTCCATACTCCCTCCATATGACCAGGCTCTGGACTGTCCTCTTGCTAAGGAACATGTGTTATGGCCAACAACCTGTGTTGCTAGACGCTACTTCTCATGTAAATCAGATTTTACATCCAAATACACACCACACCGCCCTGGGAGGGCAGGGGTGAAGGTGGACTGAAGGATGGGGAAGGGACAGACCTGCAGCTGAGTTGGGTTTTGAGGTCTCCACAGCCCTGAAGACCCATTCCCACCTCCAGCTGCTACGTCCATAGTGCCCAGGGACCACAAGGGTAGTTGGGAGGGTTTCATAGAATCACAGAACGGTTTGGGTGGGAAGGGGCCTTTAAAGCCCACCCAGTTCCAACCCCCTGCCCTGGGCAGGGACACCTCCCACCAGCCCACGTTGCTCCAAGCCCCGTCCAACCTGGCCTTGAACCCCTCCAGGGATGGGGCAGCCACAGCTTCTCTGGGCAACCTGGGCCAGGGGCTCACCACCCTCAGAGTGAAATATTTCTTCCTTGTACCTCGTCTGAATCTTCCCTCTTTTAGTTTAAAGCCTTTCCCCCTTGTCCTGTTGCAACCTGATAAAACGTTTGTCCCCAGCTTTCCTGGAGCCCCTTTAGGGACTGGAAGGGGCCCGAAGGTCTCCCCAGAGCCTTCTCTTCTCCAGGCTGAAAGGTGACGGGTGAAAGACTTCTTGGATGCTTTCCTCCTACAGACACCACCACTGCATCACTCACTGGTCAAAACCCTCATTATCGCGCATTACCACCAACCCTGCCAGTTGCGTGGTAAACTGGCAAAGCAATGCACCATCAAGCTGAGAGCGGAGGCACCAGGTCTGATCTGAAATTACTATTTACAGATAAGTTATAAGCTGTTAAAAAGAAGGACATACCCCGAACCTGCTCTTAACGTCTAAATGCTTCAGAAGTCACTCGCAACAGCCCACTAGGCTTATATATCACGTTTATGTATTATATTAATATATTATGTATTTTTTTACTCTCTCTATATTATATATTAACATATATATTATTTATATAATTACATATTATTACTTAGACTTACATATTCTCCATACAGACACATTACGTCCGTGGGAATAACAGAGTGAAAATCAAGTTTACCTTAACATCAACCGTATCATAACTTCTAGCTGAAGGTGTCAATTAGCACAAAGAAATTAAGTCATACTCTACTATCTAGTAACGCCCTGCCACAGCATTTATCGTGTCATCCTGGGGCTTAGCGCCCGGGGAGGGCAGGATGGATGCTGGGGGCAGCACGGGGCGGGAGGAAGAGCGGAGTCACCATCGTTGGTGCCCTGCCGTCCCCCTGCACCTCCCTGCTCAGTTCGTGGGGCACGAGGGCTTCGCAAGACCCGCAGCCCGATTTCACATCCTCTTTCATCCTTCTGATCAAGTGCGATTCAAGACAGGCCATTTTTTTCCCTTCTCCTCAACACTGATCACTGGGAATGTTCGTTTTTTCTGTTTGTTGTGGGGTTTTTTTCTGGGATTTTTGGTTGTTTTCGTTTTGTTTCCCCCCACCACCCCCCCTCCCCCCGCAAGGGTTTTTGCAAATGCAAAGAAACATTTATAAATACTCAGCCGTTCTCGCCAGCTCTTTCGCAGCCTGTCTGGGGTACCACATAGACAACTTCATTGTTTTTACACTTATCGGTTTTCCCTGTTATTACCATTGGTAAAAAAAAAAAATGAAAATCAAGCGTAACACTGCAAGAATACTCCAATTTGTCTACAAAGCAGCACTTCCCACAGCAGCACGAGTCTCCACCTCAGAAACTTAATTTGGCTCTTGGACCTTGGAAGAACACAGTCATATACAAACTGAAGAACTTTTACTGTGTAAACGGTTAACACAAGCAAGAGTGCTAATTTTTAGCCATTTTCAACCCCCTTCACTACGGAGCAGGCCAGTAAAGGCGTATCAAGGATGTCACCTAACCAGCAATCCGAATAATAACCATCACCACCGCCCCAGACTGAACTAGCAAGCCGTATGTGAAAGAGATAAAAGCTTGTCTAAGTCTCTTAACTGTTTAATTATATTTTGCTCATGTTATGAGGCAGATCAAGAAATGCTTTTCTTCCCTTCTACAATGGCTGCAAGTCCCTGACCATTGGTACTCTACGGTAAAAAATGCAATTACTAGCTGCTATTAAAGGATTACTGGGAATATAGATTAGACTCTTTGGTGCTAGTGTATCCCCTAAAATAGTCCAAACATCTCACCGCAACAGAAACGAAGGACTGCTTAAAATCAGGGTGCTGCAACCATCTTGCCTAAGTCACTGAGAAAAGACCATGAACTTTTCTTGGTGCTGCCCGCACGTGTGATATTGATGTACTACAGAGACAGAATGTGCCCAACTGAAAATAATACAGTTAAACTTTACCTTTATGATTGCCTAAATAGCCGAACCAAACCAATGACCCTGGCCATTCTGAACGACCGAGCTTTATGAATGAAGACGCAAAAATAATCTAATTATTATGTCCCTGCCCAGGGCGGGGGGGTTGGAACTAGATGAGCTTTAAGGTCCCTTCCAACCCAAACCGTTCTATGATTGATTCTATTTTAGAGTATCTTTTACTGACTTCACATAATCCATCCTCAACTTTATAGTAAAAAAATGTATTTATAAAAATGAAAGTGACAAAAATTCCAGCAAAATCATATTTCAACAGGTAAATAATGGAGGGATTAGACAATTTATTTACTTGAATTCCACCTCTAGTTAATCCAAGACCTGTGAGAGCTCCTCTGTGCCCTTTATTATGGATATACAGTAGACAAAAATTCCTCAGCTAAAAATGTGGCAATACCACTTACAAGACACAGACCTAAAGGAAATCCCCCGCCTTAAAAGCATCAGCCTAAAATGATTTTTTTTTTAAACATTTTTGTCAAAAACTTCCTTGCAGCATAAAATTCACTCACTCATCTGAGCGCAGACACGCAACGCCCTTGCACACCTATTTCTCCTCCTCACGCTCATGGTCTGAGCTCGTACCGGTGCTTGACTCAGGTTTCCCACTCTGCCCCTGCCCAGCCTGGCTCCACCGAGGCTTTGCCCACCCCTCCAAAACCAACGTCTGTAAGTGGTAACTGTCACGTTGATCCTTTCCCACCATCGCCCCGCAATCGCATTGACCAGGCGACTCATGTGATAGCTTCCCACACTCTGTCTTATTTATGATTGCATTTAATTAGCTAAATTAATCACAGAATCACAGAAGGGTATGGGTTAGAAGGGACCTTAAAGCCCAGCCAGTGCCACCCCCTGCCCTGGGCAGGGACACCTCCCACCAGCCCAGGTTGCTCCAAGCCCCGTCCAACCTGGCCTTGAACCCCTCCAGGGATGGGGCAGCCACAGCTTCTCTGGGCAACCTGGGCCAGGGGCTCACCCCCCTCACAGCAAACAATTTCTTCCCCAGATCTCACCTCAATCTCCCCTCTTTCAGTTTGAAGCTGTTACCCCTCATCTGTCAATATTTATACCTGAAACATATCCCCTCCATCTTCAGATCTGACCCCATGGGACCGCTGGCCAAGAGGAGTTGGACCTCTCTGTGCCACCGTCTGCAGGGCAGAGCCACCGGACCGTCATGGACAGCACACCTCGACTGCACCCATACCACACTTTTTTACTTATTTACTTTATTATTTCTCACCAGCATACCCCTCCGCAAGGGATCGTAACAACGAAGTTGTGTTTCTAGCGCGTATTTCTGAGGCACAACTAAAGGGTTGCTATCCCTTCAAAACACGTTGCATTTTTCCACAATAAAGAGAACATTCTACATTCATTCTACATCTATCTTCAGATAAATTAAGGTCAACTGCAGCGCATTTCGACTACAGAACTAGCAACCATTCCAGTAGATGCCCGAAATTAAGCATTCAAAAATTCAAAAGCCCAGACCACCCCAGCACACAGCATTGACAGCAGCTGAATTTCAGTCCTCCCTCCAACGCAGGGTCTTTGGTGAAGGAAAGCCCTCGCAGCAGCCCCTGCAGTGCCCGCTTCTGCCCCAGCGCAAGGCCTGCTCCGTCTCCCCTACTATTTTCTGAATTTCTCTGCAGATACAGTTGCGGGAGCAAATACTTAATGCAATTCCAAACATCAGGTCATAAATACGGGGCAGCCCATATTAAAGCCATTAAGGTAGACGAGAGCATTGGACGATGTGGCTCAGGTGTCACCTCGTGCTCTCCCACAGGGCACGATGTTCCCCTTCCTGAGCAGCACAGAAATGTGGGCTGGGGGGGGGTGTGCTTTGGTAATGCTTTTGTGCCTATGTATGTATGTGTTTGCAATATGTAATACAACAAAAAACCCCCACAATTATAATTTATAAACATACTATACATCTGTATCACTTAAGTGAAAAATGTACCAATATGCTTTCTTTTAATACATATAACGTTCAGGCTGGCTCGCATTAAGTGGCCCAGCTATGTTAAAACCCAATTAATGGGAGCTGTTTCTGATCTGTAGTTTAACACAGTTTTAAATGCAGCTCCCTTCAGACTGCTGAAGGGGTTGTGGGGCCAAATTCTATCCTTAGAAGCAAGGAACTCTCCCTGGACCTCATCCAGCAGTATTTCCGCAGGTTAAACTCCCTGGAAGTCAGTGGGTGTTTTACTCCAGCGGTAACTGATATTCTGACCCTTTTTTTTTTTTTTTTTTTTTCCTTAATTGGAGTTTGCATAGC
>VWZL01000532.1:2529413-2559413 GCA_013396915.1 Stercorarius parasiticus | reverse complement strand
GGCCGGCTCCATATGGCAGAGACAATATGAAGATTTTTCAGTGAATCATTGCGTGTATGAATGCTTAAAAATAGCAAAACACTCAACATTTTGGTTTGGAGACATCTTAACTCATACTTTGCATTTTTACAGTGCTGTGAACTGCACGGGAGCAGAGCGAGGTTTAAGGCAAGTGGCCAGAGACCAGGACAAGTGTCCCGAGCCTGCCCTCACCTCCGCGGCCGAGGCACCAACAAGACCCGTTGGTATTTCTGCAGTCCCGTACCTACAGGTCTAATGGTCAGGTAGAGGTATCTGCTCCAGGCTCCATTCTAGGAGCAAATACTTTTGCTTTGTTTCAAATACGTCAATTTTGGGAGCAGGAAAAAACTACAAAGTATGTCAGAATAATTTTTTAATGACTTCATGAATACTTATAATACACAAAAGAACTACTATAAACATACATACAAGAGACCCGCAGATCAGAGCAATTGAGAAACATCAACCGCTATCTCATTCACAGGTAATTTTTTCCTATTTTATCATTATTTAATGCCATACAACACTCTTTCCTGTTCTGCAAAGGACACAGAATAGTCCTTCCAGAGACACCACGCACCAGCTCTGCTGCAATTTCTAAGCGACTGGGCCAGAAAATTAAATTTGTATTTTTCCATTCAAGATAGAAATAAATGAGGGACTCGTCTCTATTTCACTTTGTCAGAGAGCTGGTACTCACCAAGAACTTCACCCGGGTGTCTTCTAAATTCTCCTCATCAGCTGCAATTTGCAGACCAAGCGTGGGAACCGAACCCTGCCCTCGCACGGCAATAACGACCCCTACCGAAGGGCCGTGTGTGACAAGAGACCACAACTCGCCATCATCTGACTTAAAAATTGAGAAATTCCTGCAGGCACATGCTGAAGTGGAACTTCTGGTCCCACCTCAACCCTCTTTTTTCCCATTTCTTGGAGTTCTCATTATTGCCTGTTGAAAGCCCCACGGCCGATGCCAGGCCTGGGAAGGTTGCTCCTCTCCTTTTCCAGAAAAAAAACCAAAAATCAAATTCAATTTACCTCAATCTGCTTTGTTGGAACTCAACAAGAATGCAGTCTCCAATGTGCTGCTATGATATAACTTTTCCCTGACTTGTCCTGTTAACGAGACGCACAAACCTGCCTACAGTTCCTAAATAAATCAGAGAAGATGTAGTTTCCTAATTAGACTGGGATTTCGGAAGGGTAGGCAGGACCATCTGGTTACAGTTAGACTGGAACGGGCAGGGAGGTTCTGCAGAAACTTCTGAAGATTTATGGATATGCTGGAAGCGTCATTCCGGTATTAATGAATTCAAAATACAAGGTGCAGAAAAAGGATTCCACCACTCATACGTGTTGATAAAGCACAATTTCCAATTCATACCTATAAATTAGGTTCACTACCATCCAAATCTCAAACTCATCGTGACCCTTGGTTGGAGGTCTCAGCTCAGGATCATCGGGTTTAAAACTAAACCTGGGACTGATGATGACCTACAAACCAGGCAGCTTTGGAGAAATAAAGTGACAAACCCAAACAAGGAGCTCATGTTCCCCCAGCCCTAGAACCACCATGAAGTAACTGTCAAACTGTGGGCTCTGAACTTCACGCGTACGTCCTACAAGATTTTTGTTTTATCATCTCAGGGCTCCAACATGCTCCTGTGACACAAATGGGAATAAATCCATGAATTTTGATACCACCTTGTGTAAAACCGATTCTGCAAACTGGGATTTGTTACATCACCTCACAAGTGTGGCCACATTTCCCCCGTTTGGGCTGCCACACCCCGTACTGCGGCACAGTCCAGGAGGGCTCACCAGCGTGGCCCAGAAGGGCATGCACAAACCAATTCTATGCCCACCCACGAAACACTAAGCCAGGTGATTTTGGAGAAGGTAATCGTGTACCTCTTTCTTTGAAATAGCACTTTCAGAAGGATGGTTCATCGCTGGATTCTGCCAGCACAGCTCTTCTGGCTGTCCTCCTCCGGGCAGGCTGATGGAGCGGGACAGGGGGAGGGAGGCTGGGATGTCCCATCATCTCTCCCGTAGTTTTTGCAGCTTCACGCATAATTGCTTTTCTTCTTTAATTCCACTTAGAATTACATCAATGAGGTGTTTTTTTACGGTTTAATTTTTCAACATGGCCCCAAATAGCCACTCCCAAATGACTCCGGATCAAGAAATCTGCACCCTCAGTTGCTTTGTGAAGATCGTGTTACCAAAGATAACCTGCCCTAGAAAATTAATATATGAAACACGCAATGCAAATGTGCTCCACTGTGTGAGCAAAGTGTAAGATCTTCACTTGTCTAAAAGATGAACAGCAATTTCTTTAGATTTCTATAGGTTTCTTTGTAAACGTGCAAGTTAAAAATAATATTAATTAAATTGCTTAACTGTGATAAAATGTAACTATTTGCTTACTGCATACAAATTCAGTCAGTATCAAAGTACCGATTTTCTTTTTAGTTTGTATTAATTTATTATTGAATTATAAATATCTAATGTATGAAGCTAAACACTTACATAGCACTTTACAAACACTAATTCACAAATGATGCAACATCTTTTCAAGGCACATATAAAAGCAGCAGCAATTAATTCCTACAATCTGCTGGCTTCAACCTCAAAGTTGGAGTGTTTTGGTTTTTCCTCTTTTTCTTTCTTTTTTTAAGGAGCGTGCATTTCAGCAGTCAGAAAAACAACCGTGAAGATGTAAAGTGTGATTTCGTGAAGTCACTAAGCCTCTTGACCGATATCGGTTTAGGTTGGAAGGGACCTTAAAGATCACCTCGTTCTAATCCCTCTGCCACGGGCAGGGATGCCTCCCACTAGACCAGGCTGCTCAAGAACTGCAATTTGAATTCATAGAATCATAGAATCGTTATGGTTGGAAGAGACCTTTAAGATCATCAAGTCCAACCGTTAATCCAGTCCTGCCAAGCCCACCACATCTGCCCATCTTTTAAATCCCTCCAGGGATGGCGACTCCACCACTGCCCTGGGCAGCCTCTTCCAATGCTTAATAACCCTTTCGGTGTAGAAATTTTTCCTAATATCCATCCTAAACTTCCCCTGGCACAACTTGAGGCCATTTCCAATTCCTGAGATTCCAATTCTTTGAGCAGACATCCTGGAAGCAAACAGAGGAGAAGTCCTACCAGTGACCTTGGATGGTTTTTCAGAGACCGGAGTTTGCTAAAGGAACAGGCAGCCCTAAAGTAACCACTTTGTTTGGAGGAAGTTCTTGGAAGAAGCGGTCACCTGCCACGAGAGGAGAAGTCTACAAAAGCACAGACAGAGATTGGGGGTTATTTGGGGTGCGAGGACCATGGGGGGTCGGGCAAACGAGGTGTCCTGCACCTCCTAAGGAATGATTTGCTTTTCCAGAGCACCTAAAGAATTATTACAGGGATTTTAATAAGTTAGTAAGGTTAATAAATGCACACCTATCTGATCTAACAGCCATGTTATTTTACCTAAATCTGCAGTATCAGGAAAATACAATTACGCTTCACAACCTGCCACAAAAAAGAGGCTGCTTCCTCCCCCCCTGCCCCTCTGCCAAACCCAATGAAATCAGCACAGACACAAACGTGTTTATACAACATTAAGGGTTCATGCTAAGCTGAGAGCAAGGAGGAAATTTGACTTTCAGATTGACAAGCCAAGAGCGTACACGTATTCTTGTGTCTGCAACAAAGAAGACGTTTGTGTACTTCCCCACCGAGAAGTTGTGTGCGAATCCTTAACAAACCTGCTGGAGGAGACGCCGCCATCCTTCTCCCTTAAAGGATGGTCAGAGTTAAGGTCAGGGCGCCCTCAATCTGAATTTCAGATCTCGACTTTTGTTGGCTTTACTTTTCCTTTTCGCATTAAATATGAATGATGTTCACCGAAACACTGGGAACATTAATTAGAGGGAAATACACATAATTTTATTGCTCGCCTGAAAACGTATAGCGTCAGTCATTGTTCACCCACGGAACGACAATCACGAGCTTCAAGCAAAGTGCTAAAATATAAAAGGCCACGTTCATTCATGTATTGGTCCAAGCTGCAGCACTATAAAGTACATCAAAAGGTGTTAATGGTTTCAATATTTATCTGCTGCAGGGAAGCACTCTAAAAAGAAGACACAAAAAAATTTCTGCTAATGGCTGTGTCCCTCCATTAAAATGAAAAGCTTAATGCATCTTATAATCAGAGGACAATTTGCAAATCATTAAGAGAAATGTAAAATTCCATTAAAATACAAATCAAGAGTCCCTCACTGGACTAATAATCTTTTTGATATTATTTTGCATTTCACTATTTCTGTTCCCAATATCCAGGCACCACAAATGATCAGTTCTTGAACATGCTATTTACCACAGCCTACTTCTTTAACGAGAGACTGAGAGAAGTATAATCTGCTATTCAGAGCAGGTACTAATGAAGAATTCCATATATTCTGAAATTTAATTAAAACCCCAAAGATTTCAAATTAGATGCAATTTGAAATGCCTGGGGCAGAAATACATGCACTTGCGTGGCAAGGGTATCACGCTGAAAGTTGATACCGTAATTGGTCTTGATGTATTTTTGTGTTGCCAGGCTGAAGCACAGAACTCATAACCATATAAAAATTCTCTGTAGATTACCTGCTCATTGAAAATGCCATCACTCAGGTAGTTCTCTACTAAATTACCATGCTACTAAAATGCACAAAGTGATTCGAAGAGAAGAGTGGCACAGCTGGTCGACGCTGCCAATGAGTTATGCATGCGTCGACGCTGCCTTTTTTCTTAGTAAAATATGCTCAGTTGAATATTAAAATATAATTGGCATTCAACCTAAGTAGCTTAAACCATTTTGTTATCTTCTTTTAAACCGATTTGGCTCCTCCACAGTTATTTTCAAGGATGCGATTCACAAACTAATGACACCATCACATTCAGCTAGATTTGTACTATTTTACATTTGTCATAAATAGGAACAATTTCTACAGCCTTCTAGGGATGTCCTTTAATACTGGCTCCTCTTGAACATCAAAGGCCCAATTCATGGGGAAAAAAAGAAAGAAAGGAAAAAAAAGAGTATGCCATTTATGTTGGTTCTTGCATATTTTATTCCGAGAAGAGTGCGCGATGCAAATTTCCAGTGAAAAGTATGTTTTTGCAGTTAAGCAAGTCCTTGTTTTTCCCAGAATATACTGGTCAGCTCTCACGCTCACCAACTCCAGCAGGAGATACGGCAAGATGTCTTGGAAATAGGTCAGGAAGGGGCAGCCTTAGGTCAAGCAGCACCAAAGGATCTACATTAGAAAACGGCTTCCCCTCAGATGAATTTGCCTACGTGCCCCTAACGTACAGGCTGCCGTAAATGCCACTGTATTTTTGTTTTCCAAAAAAAATTAACAATGGTATTCAGAAACAAGGTGCTCGCCATAGTAACAGTCTCATTAAACACATTACCTTTGAAACACCGAACAGGTTAAATGTATATGAGTATTGACGAAATTTCCCATCGATAAGGCGAATTAAGTAAACTTGGCTGAAAGTTCATTAATAAAATAGGTGTGAGGGGCTATATTTATAAAATCCTTTCCTTTTATCTTGATTATATAGGTTTTTATTAAGTAAGGGTGCAAAGGTTACGTGGGGCTGCATGTGTGGCAAGCAAGGAAACAAATCAAAGGAAAAATGAATTAAATTAAACTTATTCCTCCCAGGTCTGCAACGCTAGCGAGTTGCTAAGGTCTGGGGCTTCGGGTGAAGCTGATGACCACGTGACTCCCGATACAAGAAATCTTTTTTTCCCACATCGGGATTTGTTTTTCTCCACCCTAAACTCTTACCTTTTTAATCTAAATCTCTTATACAAGCAGCAATGTCAAAAGTTACCAGGTTGGTGAAAATACGTCTGATACCGGGGTCATCTTATCCCTTTTATTTCACGGAGGCAGAAAGGCTCTGACTTTGAACACACTGACTTTATAAAGCAGCAGCCCGTGCCTGTGGCTTTTGCAGCTGCAGGTTGCACTGAAACGGTGCCGACCTTGCTCCAACTGCGGGTCCGTGCAAAGGTAAGAACGTGAACTCCTAATAGCATCCAAGCTTTCTGCTGGATGAACCATAGAATCACAGAATTGCCCAGGTCGGAAGGGACCTTTCAGATCACTGAGTCCAACCATCAACCTCACACTGACAAAAACCACCACTGACCCATGTCCCTCAGCACCACGTCTGCCCGGCTTTTAAATCCCTCCAGGGATGGCGACTCCACCACTGCCCTGGGCAGCCTCTTCCCATGCTTGGCAACCCTTTTACTGAAGAAATTTTTCCTAACATCCATCCTAAACCTCCCCTGGTGCAACCTGGGTCCATTTCCTCTTGTCCTATCACACATTACTTGGGAGAAGAGCCCGACCCCCCGTGGCTACACCCTCCTTTCAGGTAGTTGAAGTCCTGGAAAGTTCTCGACAACAGGAGTGGAGCAGACAGGACTGCATGGCCTTGCTCAAAGCACGTTAGGTGAGCAGCAAAGGGAGAGCAGACACTGCTCTTCCATCTTCTTCCACCCCACCACCGCCCTCCCCATCGCAGGTGGTATGAAACAGCCTAACACATCAAATACAAACTTTTCCTTTTGAAAAAAGAAGCCTGGTTTCGGTATAATTTCAACATGCACGCATCTCTGCCGCTATTTCAGAGACACCACGACTTGCTCCAATGTCCCCAAATTCTCTGAGACCAAGGAAATTTTTGCCACACAGGTGAACATCGGCTGTGGATCTTCAATCCACTCTCACCTAAAAATTAAACTATTTAGATAACGCTCCTTTATTCTAACCGTGGCCTACCTGTAATTAATGTCAAGAATATTGACAAGAAAGCATTATCCTACTAAAAATACAACGTATTTTTTTTTAAATAACTGACCCTTTAACCACCTTCCCCATGCCAGGACAGACCCACTGCCGTCCCCATACTCAGGCCCTTCCCAAGGTCACACCTCAGGCCAGGGTTACTCTGCAAGGCTCCACCAAAACCCCCTGAAACACAAGAAGCTGCGGTTCCTCCGCCGTCTCCAGACTCAGCACATCCGAGCGGTTGTCCCTAAATCCCAACAGTCGCCCCCAACAGTTGCCAAAAGGACATTTGCACCTAATAGGGCTGGAATTGCCAGAACTGACTTACATTTGGGAATTCATTCTGCGAACAGTGAACTGAAATACGCCTTAATATGCACTTAAACTCACACGATCTTCCACTGACAACGATGGGAGTTTTGCTCTGAATTCAAACAAACTGGGTGAGGAATCTTGTAAATATTGTAAATATTCTTGATATTTTTTTCTTTTTCTTCTTTTTCTTTCGATACAAAGCAATAGGCCAACTGGGCTGGAAAAAGAATCTGAGAACTAGAAGTAACTGGGCGATTTTTTGGTTTTGTTTTCATTTTTGAAGGTTGGAGAGGATTGATTTCTGCTTGAAGAAAATGGTAGGGAAGTAGTGGATTGTAAGACTCCATTAAATGTCTAGCAAAACAGTGACTTTCTGCTTATCAAAATTATTTTCATATGAAATGTTAATAAAAGAAGGCGCCGGTCCCTGGAATTTGAATTTTGTGTTGGCAGACAGAAATATGAAAGCTTGTCATCTCTTTGCGCTTGAATCTGCCATGTCCAGATATGTGAAGTACTAATGTTTTCGAGCAGATTATTTCATGTTACTTTAAAATAACATTTTCTAAAAGCCTAAATAGAAATGTATTTGCATGTCTGATGAAGCTGCAGGAACGAAAAAGGGAAAGCCGGAAACATTTCTCAACTTTTTTTCTTTAGTGAATGGAGCCTACAACAAAATTAAGGGAATTTCACAAATTGCAACATAAATAAATGGCAAGAACGACATTTTGCATTTGCCTAGGAAAGGGCGGGCCTGGCCTCCTCCTCTGCAGCTCACCCAACAGCGCAATTCAGTTCTGCAAAATATAGATGCAACCTGGTGATGCTGGTGGATTTCTACTAACCCAGCTGAACTTTAATGAATTTTCCCTTTTTACTGGGAATAAAGTAAACGTGGAGAGATGACGCTGGGACAGGCTGGCTCCTGGAGGTCTTTCTCTAGGCTGAGTTTGCCACTTTTGCTATTGAGGATGGCTACGCTTTGAATGAGGCGATGGATGAAGTGGCATCGCCTGGGCTGGGGCTCGGTCCCCGCGTCCCTCGCACCGCGCTGGTGTGAGGCAGGGCTCTCAGCTGCANAATTTAAATTAATATATAAATGTATTTATATAAACAAACATGTGTGGGTACATATATATATAAATATATGTACACACACCCCCGTATCTAAAACGAAGGAAGAGAACCACAGAAACGGGTCCTTGATGTAACATCTGATATTTATAGTCTCAATTTTATGACACTTGAGAAAAAAGATCACCATGGGACTGACTAAATACCTTGCCCCTCAACAAGTAAATATCTGCAATATGCAAATACATACTTGGAAAAGTTTCAGACAAACCCAAAACCGGTTGCTGGCTTTGGCATCCTATTTGGCTGCATATCATCCTAGTGAGCTCCGGCCAGCTAGCGTATTTTCAAATATTGCGTATGGATTTATTTATGTTAGATCATGTTAGAAAAGTCATTGAAGAGTAAGTAAAATGTATTTTAAAAGGGCGAATAAAGCTACAAGTCATACCCAGGACTGAAGAAAATTAAAACTACACAGGACTCAGACATTTTTCTCTCTCTCTCTTTAGATACCTCTTCCATCCATAGGCCACCGCTTTAAGAATTACAAGTTAATAAAGACCTTAAAATTGTGAATATATCATTGTCTTTAATATTTACTGTCCTGCCAACACCACGCAAACATGGGAGTGAGCAGAAAACTCTTAAGTTTAAGATACTTAAATTGCTTATGGTTACTTTTTCTGCTGAAGACCTAAGCTGCCTCCAGCTCAATGGAATCATTCATAGGTCAACTTCACCCTTCCCATCCCTCACCGGCTCTCACCCTTAACTCCCATTTTCTCCTCAAGGCTGCAAATCACCCAAATGTAACGTTCCATATTTTTTTGTCATATAAATGAAGCCGCGCAGTGACCTCAGGACCGACCAGGACATCCGACATCCCTGAGTGTCCTCCAGCTGCTCCGACTCCTTTGATCAGGTGTTTTCATACCTCCTCCACTTTGAGCCTCGCACCTTCCCCCTCTGCTTCTGCTAAAGTACTTCACTCATTTTTATCTTTTAACGAATGACATTTTTACCAGCCATTTCTTTCCCACTGAAAAGCACAGAATTTCTATCCTATTATCCATAAACAGGCACCTGAAGTTTCAAACCTTCTAGCTTTACTGGCAGTATCTCAACGAAGTCAATGATTTTTATGACTTTTTTTAAAAGTCTGCAATTTAAAGCAAGGGAAAATTCATCACAATACTGTAAATGCTTTTCTAATTTAAATAATCTTTATATATTGAAAAAAGTCTTTGGCTAAATCGTATGTGAGAAAAATTTACTCTTAGGCTATACTGCAGACCGTAATTAGGGTAAGCAGCAGAGTGATTAAAACCACTTCTTTTAAACGTAAGCATTCCTGGGATGCTGGATTTGTTGTCTCACAAGCAAGCAAATTAACAGCCCCACAATCTTCAGAAAACTTGTGATTTGAGCATTCCAACCACGGAAAGGATAAAGACGACTTTGGCCTTTGCTGAGTTACAGCCAGAAGGCACAAAATCTACTTTTCTTCCTTAATTTGCTGCAGATTTTTTATTTTAGTAGTCTAGAATGTGCAAAACCAGTAAAACAAAGAGGTGCTACTGTGTGCCACGGGCAGAAGGTGAGAGAATAACCAAGATGCCATTAATGGAAAGATGTTCTCCATAGGTGCTTTCTAGAGGGAGAGGTTCGACAGCACCCGCAGAGCCCAGGACGGACAGACAGACGGGTGTGCAGCACGGGAACGAGGGACGAGTCCCACCCCACAGAGGTGACACCAGAAAGCGAACAGTTTCTTCAGCCCACCACCGGTATTTCAGTGTGGCCTGCCGTCCTTTGGCGGGACTGCGCCAGGTTTGCGAGGCTCCGCTGCTTGGGCTGGAGCTTCTGAACGAGAAGCTGCCAGGAAATCACAGGGTAATTATTGATTACAGGCCTGGGTAGGGAGCGAAGTCATCTTGAAGGGAGAATGGAGGTGCTACCAGCTTCTTTGAAGACTCTCTGCTCCCATTATGTATGAGGCATTTCATCAATATCCCTTCTTGGATGAACAACATGCATTATGCACGGGAAATTTCAGCTACTAATCTGGCTTGCAAAGCTCACCTCTCCCATTTCCATCCTCAGGTTGTTCCTCCTCGATCTTTTTGCACAGCTTTTCTCTGCCCTTGGTTTGCAAGGTGACACAGACAACACAGACTGCAGACCTGCGGAGCCCTCCTCCCTCACACTGACACCGTAATTCAGAGCTCCAGCTCTGGGGCACCAACAGCAGAAGGACACGGAGCTGTTGGAGCGGGGCCAGAGGAGGCCCCGGAGATGCTGGGGGGGCTGGAGCCCCTCTGCTGGGAGGACAGGCTGAGAGAGCTGGGGGGGTTCAGCCTGGAGAAGAGAAGGCTCTGCGGAGACCTTCCAGCCCCTGCCAGTCCCTCAAGGGGCTCCAGGAAAGCTGGGGAGGGACTCTGGAGCAGGGAGGGGAGCCATGGGACGAGGGGGAAGGGTTTTACACTGCAAGAGGGGAGATTGAGATGAGATGTGAGGCAGAAATTGTTTGCTGTGAGGGTGGTGAGCCCCTGGCCCAGGTTGCCCAGAGAAGCTGTGGCTGCCCCATCCCTGGAGGGGTTCAAGGCCAGGTTGGAGGGGGCTTGGAGCAACGTGGGCTGGTGGGAGGTGTCCCTGCCCAGGGCAGGGGGTGCCACTGGCTGGGCTTGAAGGTCCCTTCACACCCAAATCATTCTATGATAATTCATAGCTGATTTGAAGAAATACAGTGACTGAGCTGGACTGAGCTGAAAAGCAAAGCTTTGCTTCAGGTCTACACCTCTGGTACAGGGACCCGACTGAGGAGCTCCAGACTGGAGAACATAAAGGCACGGTTTTGCAAAGCTAAAGGACTTCATCCGGTGAGGATGGTGGCGTGGCATGGCACGGTGTGCAACGAGCAGAACCCCAGGGCTGCTGCTCGTCACAGGGCGAAGGAAAACTCTTGTGCGTCTCCAATTTCCTCTGCTCTTGTTGCTCTAATGAGCCATCTGGTCTGCAAACACACAACCGCTCCTCGCTGCAGCGCCCAGCGCTGCAACGCCTTCTGCAACCGCAACCACGGCCGTTACAGAGCACAAATAAAGAAAAGCCAGGAAATTCACGACAATTTAACATTGCCTTTTGCATTGCACAGACCCCCAAATCAAGCAACTCATGCACAGGCTTCAAAACAATAACAGGGTCAATCTTTCTTCTTCATATATAAAGGGGGCTAATGACCACGATACATTAAGACCAATTAATCATTTCCCATTATAAATGTTCAGTGATTTTTCCGAGGTGTAACACCTTCAAGTGCTGCAGAGAAGTGGGAAAACCTGCGTTTTCCTTTGCTCAATGACATTCCATGTTGAGCACTGGCCATGACACATATTGTTGAAAATTCCAGTTTTTCAATTGCATTTAAAAAAAATAATATATGGCTGCATAGGCCAAATTGGACAGCTTGTAAGTTGAAAACTCCCGGAGGTGTTGAGAAACCAGCTTCAAACTTCTCCCGCCTGCCTCAATCCGCACCAGATTCAAACTTTACCACTGACGAGTTACGAGGAGGAATGGTAAATTCAGTATTTAGAGTGCTTTTAAATACTCTTCCCCCTTTTTATGGCGATTTAGAAAATAAAAGGCACTTTAGAACAATATGAGACACAAGATGAGCCGCTGAAATAGTGGATGTCAGAAGTCAGTTTTCCTTATCGCAAACCCGCTGATGATGGAACTCAAGTCACCTAATACCAAAGCACCACACTATAACTGGTCATATTTACAGGGAAGGGGAGAAAAGAAGGGCCAAAGGTTTAGACGATTCGCTAGAATAGCTGCTGCTGAACAGCGATGGAAGAAAATCACTGTGATGAGAAAAAGCCTCCCTGGCTTTGGATCCTCATGCTCTCGCTTATGTTTATTCTGCATTTTTGAGTGCCTGGAGAAATGAGTAGGCACTTTCAAATGTAAATGTGAGAAAGTAAATAAATACCAAATTCCTAATTTAGCAATACTGCATTTCTGACTTACTGATAAATTGAAATGTTCAATGTAATCCATTATAAGGTGTTTTTTACCTTACCTATCTACTGAACAACTTTTAAAAATAGTTTCTTCAAATTTTTAACCCGTATTTCCACATTGCTTCCAATATAAATTTCTTCTATTTTTATGAAAGTATTACTAGAGAAAGTAAGAGAAGAACAGAAATGCCATCACATCATTGTGATTTCTGCCAATTAATTCTGCGTTAGCATTTCCATTACGTACGTGCCTTCCCCTCATAAAACATGCACACCTGGTCTCAGGCCAAGAACAAATAACTGAACTAAATTAAAAAAACCTGAACCTGCACATGTTATAATGAGAAAACTGCAGTCAGTCCCTCCCCAGCACCCAACCTGCGATACAGAAGGTCAAACCCCATTAGGACCAACTGCTGCCCAGCGTGTGGCCAGCCCGGCCAGCGGGACCACCAGCCACATCCTTCACAAAGCCATGGGTGCTGCAGAGAGAGCTGGCAGCGATGCTCGCGGCCGGATGCTCATGGCCACCAGCAGCGATGCTCATGGCCACCCGCCACGTCCCTTCCCAGCCCCGCAGGCATCTCTTGGATGGGTTTTGCACTGGGAGGGTGCTGAAGAGCTTTCTTGCCACCCTCCAAAAATTCGAGGGCGATCATTGCTTTCCCTCAAGAAGCTTCCTATTAACAAATGTACTTATTTTTCCTCTTTGAAGGGATCTTCAGTCTCTTCCAGGGTTGCCACCCAGGAAGGCTGCTGCCTAGGGAAGGACCAAAGCTCCCTACCAACTCTGACCCTAAGTCAAGGCAAGACGGCTTAGGATTAAACCCCAAAACAACAGCTAAAACATCAGCAGCACTTAGACAAAAAAAATTATTTAGCCAAGCGAAAAAGAATTCAGTAGCCAATATAGGAAAATTAAAAGTAAAAGTATTACTTTAAATGTTTTATAATCTCCTGGTGGATAATCTGGGAAGCAGAATTCCCCTGATGTTATTCAAAGATGGAAGGAAGAGCAGCAGTAACTGTCTCCCATCCAGCTTTGCCCATTCATGTTCACACCCACCCTAAAGTTCTCAAACACGGCTCTTCATTTCATCCCAGATAATAAGAAAAAATAAATCCTTTGATGATGATTTTATCACCTAGAAGGTGGTACTTCATGAGCATTTTAGCAATTGTGACAAATGCTATATCATAGCGCTATTATTGCTTATTCTCCCACGTGTTAATTGGACAGTTTCACTAAAACCCCTAAAGACAATTTTTTAGTAGTTGATAAAAACGATATTTGTATTAAACATCTTTTAATACAGAAGTTGTATTAAACAAACTAAAAATCAGAGGAAGACACTGCAATACACAACCTAGTTTTAAAAATACTCAGTACTCACCCTGTCATTTGACTCTGAAAGATGTCGCACAGAGAAATTGTCATAAGATGGAAGAATACGTACAGAAATTCCCCATTAAACCCAAGGTTCTGCGCAAAGCTCACAGAACGGGACACAATCCCGCTTCCTGAACCCAACAGCCCGTTACCTGTACAACGCTCTGCACGACGACTGCATCTTGATTTTGTTGTTCTACTGGCACCTGCCATTAGCTGATTAAGAATAAGAAAGTGTAACAGCAAGAAACAACCTATTATTTACAGGAATTTGAATCAAACCAGTGATGAACAGCAGACCCAGCGGAGCTCGTAGACGCCTCTCACAGAGGCTTCCCTGTCGAACAGCCCTGCCTTGCCAGATGTAAAACCGGCCGTCATTTCACACGGGAACTGACGCCTTAAAATACAAACCTATGCACCCGTATTAAGTGTCTTTCACCTTGAACCACAAAAAAAGAAAAAGTATCTATAATTTAGAGTTTTATACAAAAAACAGTGCTATCTTGTCATGTAACGTAGAGGACACTACCTCCTTGTCGGTGCTATATTATTATGGAATCTAACACAATTAAAAATAGATCTCTTAAACTGAAGATTTTATTCAATGGGAAATGACGCCACTCATGGACAGACAAGAGGCTGCAAAAACCAGACTTCTGAGTTGTTTTTTTTTGAAAAAATAATGGGATCCTATTTCATTTCAAGTCACTGACTTCTGTCAGGAGGTCTTCAGGAAGAGAGATAGTAAATCGAGAATGGGAAGGAGAAACTTTTCTCAGGTCTTGTTTTATCGAAATACATGAGTAGCATAACTTCTTTGTAACCATACTTGTTCTTTTTTTAAAAAAAAATCCAAATAGTATCTATGATAACTTTGAGGAACCAAACCATAGCTACCTCACGCAACCTAACTATCACTGGCGAGGTGTCCCTGCTGATAGACACGGATATGTCCCAGCCTCACTCCCCCTGCTGCTGGCAAAAAAGCTGGTTTCAGTGAACAGCGACCTCACAGAAGAGCCCTTCAGGTGTGTTCATACTCAAACCTTTCACCCAGCGACTGTTGGGAGCTGAACTGCCTCATTTTTATTGCCATTGACCAAGAATTACGGAGACGGGAGCCATCACCACCCTGGCTGATGGGAGTTGGGGGACACGGGTGGCCCGCGGCACCGCGGCACAGACCTCTCTGGAGCAGCGGGTGGTGGAAGGCCGGCAGGGGAAGGCTCGCCGTCCTCGCCGGCTGGCAGAAGTAGGCGTGCAGCCAGGCCGTGCACTGCTTCAGCGGCTCCGTCATTTCCTCCGCGCCTTCGCACACCTCCCATGCGGCCGACTCTGCCCTGCTGGGAGAGAGAATTGTAAAATTATAATGATAAAAATTGTAAAAATGAATATTCATACTCCCTACATTAGCAGAAAAATAGATCATCTCAAAAAGCATTCAATCTGGAGTCGGGCTCCATTCTTCTGCTCTGAAAAAGGCAAACAGATTCATAACAGCAATAGCAAAACTGCATCCTCGTCACCTCTAGAAATGCAATGACCACACATGGCCACTTACCCCTGTAAAAAAAAAGTCAAAAAAATTGTTGAGAAGAAAATGCCGAGTGTAAGTGGGAAACCTCAGGGCGCAAGGAAACCACCCAAGTCTATGGGAGACGATGCACCCTCATGCCACCAGGGCAGGTGGGGATGAGGGCCCTCCTCCATGGCCTCCAAGGGCTCAGTCCCATCTCCCTGGGGACCTTCCATAGGGAAAGGAGGAAAGAAACAGCTTTCTGCTGAACCCACGCCTTCCTCTGCCCCGTTTCCTCCCAGCGACGGTGGCAGGTTTCTGCTTTCCTCCACTTATTGAATTGGAAGGAAGCAATTGAGAATTCATTTGATTTCCAATGGCAGCTCGTGCTTGCAGGATACTGAAAAGCGAAGCAAGCGAACAGAAAGCACCTGCAAACAAAAATGTACTTCTTCCCTTCCTACTTTTTTTCTTCTTTCCCTCTGGAAGAGCAATGTGCGTACGACAGCAACGAAAATGTGAACCCTGGATTAGCAAATATCCAGCCACGTTCCCCAAGGCGTAAGCTTTCAGTGAACAAAGCCACCCTGGCCAAGGGGTGGTGGTGCTCTCCTGGTGCCTTAGGAGATGGTGGTGAGGTGGGCGTCCCTCAGAAGTGCCGGCACTGGTTCCGGGGTATCGATAAAACATCAGAGCCCAACAGGAATGCGCCCAAGAGAAACGATGGGAAGAGCAGTAAGGAGACAACATCAAGGGTGACGGCCAAACCAGCAAGCCCCGCCAGCAATCCAGAACCTTAAACACCACTGATGAGCCATCCTAAGGTTTTCTAGTGATTGCAGCTTCCCCCCCCAATCTCGAAATACAGCCAGACCCCAGAACAAGAAGCTTCTCATCAGGGTGCTGCTAAAACTCAACAGCATAGTCTTCTGGTCAGAGGCTGGATGTGCCACAAAGCAGGAGAAAGGAGAGAAAATTGTAGAAACAGCAAAATACAGGAGAACCTGTGAAAATGGAAGAAAGAAAACAGAGCAATTCTGCCACCCAGGTATGGGGAAAGGGCAAACCAAGGCAGACTGGAATCATACAACTCCCTGAAAGGAGGGTGTAGCCAGGGGGGGTTGGTCTCTTCTCGTAAGGAACAAGCGATAGGACAAGAGGAAACAGACTCAAGTTGTGCCAGTGCAGGTTAGGATGGATGTTAGGAAAAGTTTCTCCACCGAAAGGGTTGTCAAGCATTGGAAGAGGCTGCCCAGGGCAGTGGTGGAGTCGCCATCCCTGGAGGGATTTAAAAGCCGGGCAGACGTGGTGCTGAGGGACGTGGGGTAGTGGTGGGTTTTGTCAGAGTTGGGTTGATGGTTGGACTCGGTGATCTGAAAGGTCCCTTCCAACCTGGGCAATTCTATGATTGTAAGAAATTCCCCACTATGCTCCAGCGTGCTGCGAGCGAGCAAAAATATTTGGTGAGTTCCCTCCTGGCAGAAAGCTGAGGAAAATGACAAGGTGAGATGTACCAGTAATGGCATAAAAGACACCAGGTTCTGCTTTCGCCACAAGGCACCTTCGTCAAAAAGACCGAAAGCCTTCACAGGCTTGATCCAAGGCGGCCGGAGGAGCCGCTCGCGCCGGGACTCCAGTGTGATCAGACACCAGCCCCGCGCCGCCTCTGGCCGGGATGAATGATGTGCAAGGAGGGAGCCGGCTCGGGGTCACTCTCCCACGCAGAGCCCTCACCCGCCTGGTGCATGATCAAACGGCCCTGCCATCTCCCCCAGCCCCCGGCTGCTTTCTGATTAATTGTTAACCACTGAAGGGCACATAATTACTGATTAGGAAGCGGCAGAAAGAAGAGGGACACAGAGATGGACAATTAAAATACTCCGGTTGCACAAGGATAGGAGTTGATGGCAGAGGCAAAACAAAAATGAAGAATCAGCTTTGGATCCAGTTGGCTAGAAATTAAGTGCAATTTTATTTCTCTCTTTCCATTTATTTACCAAATCAATGCTTTTGATTTTTCTTTTTTTTTTTTTTTTTGAGTGCGTGTGTAAAGCGGTATGAATTTTCTTTATAAAACTGATGTCTACTTTATGCTATTTTGCTATTTAATAATCTCTTTGCTAAAAACCAAAATGTATGAGAATCCGTGCATAAACCTTTTTTGCATGAATACCTACAACATGGACGACAAACCAAGCTCTCGACACCACGGATAATCCGTTATTCTGCACATGTACAACACTCAGCAGAATATGGCTCAGTTTTACTGTGGATTGTTAGAGCTACGACAATATAATAACTACAGAATATAATAATGCCCCTGAAATCTCAAAGAGAAGTTGGTAGACTTTTCTGCTCCATTTATCCAGAAGAGCATAGAAAGCACTCAGAACTCCAGTAACCTTATGTTTTTCACATCATCTTGTTTCACATTCTCGGGAGTCTGGAAATGATTTGGACTGTAATATCACCATAAAACCCAAAGACTTTGTTTCCTCACTGCTCTGCAGGCGAGCGGCCCCCGGCTGCCCCAGCCTGACGATGCCGGGCATGCACCGTAATTTCCTCCTGCTCCAGAAAGGCCCCAAACCCCCATCGTTCTCCCCCAAACCAGGTGGGAAGCAGCGCGCCAGTGTCGGCGAGGTGCGGAGCTACCAAGGCTGGTGCCTGGGCTGCTCAGGTAGCATCAAGGTAACGTCAGGCCATTAGCTCCATATTTAAAATAAGGAATGGAGTAAAGGTCCATCAGTCTCTTCCAGAAGACGCGATGCAGCAGCTGCTCTGCCCAACTCTGTGGCTGGGAGGCTGCAGGAACCTGCTGCGTACCATAGCACGGCTCAGCCATCCCAACGCACAGACACATTCCCTTGCCATCACGTACACATTCCTCACTTCCACCAGGCCCTCCCTGGTGGCTGGCTGATGGCTGAACGTCTCTAGATGTTTTTTGGTGAGACCGTTCTCCCACCATTTCACCACCAGACACTTGCACAACACCTGCCACCTCCGTGGCCACGTCCACCTTGGTCAAGAAAGGAAAAGCTTTGCAAGACGAAAATGCCTTGCTTTCTAGGAACGCATTGACTTCTTTTCCTCTAGGATACAAAGTCCATTTGTATCCAACATATGCACTGAGAGCTTCAAATTGGCAGAAAATTAGAAAAAAATAAATCTTCATATTAATTTTGCTTGGCTAGAAATGCTAACAACTCTTCCTGGGAATTTGACAGCTTTAATAAAGAAAAAGAATGAACATAACTTATGCATGGGTGTCTTCCACTGGCCCTCCTCCCCTTTCTCTTCCCGAAGTTGCGTAGCAGCACTCCTGCTACAAACTATCTCGTCATTAAAAATTCAACTTAAAACACCAGCTGCCTTTTAAAGGAATTTCTCAGGCTTCAAAGCCACGCTCTGGCCCAACTAAACCATACGTACGTTTCAAAAAGCGAGGCAAAAGTGGTCTCAAAACATTCATAAGAAGAAAAGGAGAGAAGATGAGTTCCATCATGGGAAATTTCCCCCCTCGAGTGAAATTCCTCTGCTCAATGCCAGGCTTCTTGGAAGGTTTCTGAACACCCTACTCCACACACTGATCTTTGAGCATCTCTAATGTCAAGATGGACAGGAAAAAAGTTAGTTGTACACCATTAGAGAAAAATATCCAGCTAACAGTCATATTAACCCCTTGTGCCTAATCTTTAGCAATGAACAACAAGAAAAAGGGGACCCTCTACTTCTAATGTCCTGCCCCTGGTGATCTCCAGGGGACGGGATGCGCTCCAGGCTGCAGAGCCACCAGCACCCAAGGTGACGGCCAGGTGTCCATGCGTTCTCTGCTTTGCCTATGGAAAGCTGAGGTCTTAAACCTGTGCTTCGACAAGACGTAATTTTTACTTTTATATAGGAAAATTAAAATAAGCATATTCATCTAAAAATGCAAGAAACTAAACAGAAGGGGTAAGAAATCCAACTGCTCTACTTTTGCCCTGGAGAATTTCTTTATCTTTCCTTAAAAAGCACCAACACCTTTCTTGCAATGTGGCGAGAATTTATTTAAAATACACTAGCCTTATTTAAATTGGAGACTCATTGGAGACTGTCATTGCGCTTGTTTTCATCAGTGAATTGTGTTGGGTGCTGCCTGCCATCTCAAAAAATTCGAAGTGGAGGGTTTTGTATTTTCATTTGGTCAACAAGTAATGATTTCTGTAGGGGTTTTAGTGTTTGGTTTTTTTTTTTTTTTTTTTAACTGAAACTTTCTGTTTGCATTAATGTGCCAGCCTCTAACACGTGTGCAGTGTCAGATGTCTGTCTTGACTCCGTGGTGATGTTCAATGGATATTCAGCTGCAAGCGACTGACACTGACTCATCTACTCGGCTTTGCAGTGGGATGCTTAATTAAAACTACACACTCCTCAAACAGAAAAAACATGTTTGTTTTCAGCTATAAAAAGCAGACATCTAAAAAAATATATATATATATTATTTTTTTTAAGTTGGATGTCTCTCAAAATGAGGTTTTTTTTCAGCCAGGGAATGACGGCTGCTGCTGCAGATTCCCAGCCTGCGCGTTCAGCTCTCGGTGGTGGTGAAGTCCAAGAGAGACGCAAGGTCAGCCCCGGCACAAGAATCCACCACAGCCCAGGTGCAGACCTACCGCTCCAGCTTACACACACGATGGCTATTCCATGCCATTCTTAACTGCAATCCTACATACTTAATTCCATAACAGCTCTTTTCTAAGACTGAGCAGAGTACGGAAGCCACCGGGCAGCTGGGAGGTGTCATCCCCAGGCTCCAGCCCAGCCGCGTCTCTTCTCTGACTTCTTCTGTTTGCACAGGATGAAATGGAGGAAAAGATGGTTTTAGCAGAGGGGGAGAAAAGCAGAAACACCACCTGTTCCAGTTTAACGGGCTCCTTCCAAATCACTTGCCAAGAACTGGAAGTTTCTACCGCGCTTCCAAAATAAACATGTAAGCAGCAGATTGGCCTCAGCATCATCCTAAATAGCTTAACCATTATGAAAACCAGAGAAATGCTGTGAGAAGCCTCAGTGGGTAGCCATGTTCTCAGCTGGTATGACTTTATTTATTTATTTTACTTCTCAGCTACTTTTTGCCTCAGTAAATCCTTAATAAACTTTAACGGAAAACATTACAAGATGGACCCTGAGTAGCATGATTTAAAATAAGGAGAATATATCAAAACGGCTCTGCTGGCAACTTCCTTAGGGTAAAGCTCAGAGCTGGCAGCTTCAGTAGGGTAAATATTATGACAATGTTGTATGGGCTCCCCCGACATATTTATGTATTTATTTGTATATTTATAAAATATTTGTATACATCAAAAATAACGGATTGGTTGAACATACCATCCATTGCGTGCTTCCACTGCCTGTGCCACCCACACCTGAACGCTTTATCCCCGATAACTACCTCACCCTTGAGCGTCTGCCTAAGGAGAGCTTTACAGACTGCTACAGGTGCTGAGCTAATGAAGAGTCCCCTTTATTTCAATTTGGTTAAGATACAGAAGAAAAAAGCTCCCGAAAACAAACAAAAATTGCAACTCCCTCTGCAGCTCCTCCTGCAGTCAGCCAAGGGCCACGCGTACACACAGGCAGATGCAGATAAGTCATTATTATATTGCTATAACAACTACAGCAGTTCCACCCACATAATAGCAGGAATACAGACCTAAAATAAAATAAAAAAAAAGACAAAAAAGAAGATAGATGTGGAATGTATGTTTTTACATACAACATCCCAATCTCTTCTCATGGAAGAAGTGTCTTTGCCAGGCTGTTACCAACTGAACCGTGTTTTGACAGGGTGGCACACATGCTACTGAAGATCACTGGGTTCACAAGATCTTACTATCTCCAGGTATGGAGAAAATAAACATATTTGGATGCTCAACCACATCCTGCTTGATGTTTTTTAAGAGGATCTGTAATTTTTTCCACTGTGTTCCCTGAACAAAAAACATAAGCACTTTTGTTCATTAACAACCAATTGTATATTAAAATATAAATTGGTCCTAATTANTCATCCTAAATAGCTTAACCATTATGAAAACCAGAGAAATGCTGTGAGAAGCCTCAGTGGGTAGCCATGTTCTCAGCTGGTATGACTTTATTTATTTATTTTACTTCTCAGCTACTTTTTGCCTCAGTAAATCCTTAATAAACTTTAACGGAAAACATTACAAGATGGACCCTGAGTAGCATGATTTAAAATAAGGAGAATATATCAAAACGGCTCTGCTGGCAACTTCCTTAGGGTAAAGCTCAGAGCTGGCAGCTTCAGTAGGGTAAATATTATGACAATGTTGTATGGGCTCCCCCGACATATTTATGTATTTATTTGTATATTTATAAAATATTTGTATACATCAAAAATAACGGATTGGTTGAACATACCATCCATTGCGTGCTTCCACTGCCTGTGCCACCCACACCTGAACGCTTTATCCCCGATAACTACCTCACCCTTGAGCGTCTGCCTAAGGAGAGCTTTACAGACTGCTACAGGTGCTGAGCTAATGAAGAGTCCCCTTTATTTCAATTTGGTTAAGATACAGAAGAAAAAAGCTCCCGAAAACAAACAAAAATTGCAACTCCCTCTGCAGCTCCTCCTGCAGTCAGCCAAGGGCCACGCGTACACACAGGCAGATGCAGATAAGTCATTATTATATTGCTATAACAACTACAGCAGTTCCACCCACATAATAGCAGGAATACAGACCTAAAATAAAATAAAAAAAAAGACAAAAAAGAAGATAGATGTGGAATGTATGTTTTTACATACAACATCCCAATCTCTTCTCATGGAAGAAGTGTCTTTGCCAGGCTGTTACCAACTGAACCGTGTTTTGACAGGGTGGCACACATGCTACTGAAGATCACTGGGTTCACAAGATCTTACTATCTCCAGGTATGGAGAAAATAAACATATTTGGATGCTCAACCACATCCTGCTTGATGTTTTTTAAGAGGATCTGTAATTTTTTCCACTGTGTTCCCTGAACAAAAAACATAAGCACTTTTGTTCATTAACAACCAATTGTATATTAAAATATAAATTGGTCCTAATTAAAAGGCTTTTGGATCCTGTTATGACCAGGATGCTGTAAAAGTAACCATCAGCCATCTCTTCATGATGTGGATGGCACAAAATCTCACCAAACCCTCACACCAAATTAGCCTGCCTTCATCAAAATCAACNGGGGCTGGAAGGTCTCCCCGGAGCCTTCTCTTCTCCAGGCTGAACCCCCCCAGCTCTCTCAGCCTGTCCTCCCAGCAGAGGGGCTCCAGCCCTCCCAGCATCTCCGGGGCCAGATGAAGACCCAAATGAAGAGTGCAGAGAAGGACAACCAAGCAGGAAATGCAGCGCCTGCAGAAGGTGCGATGGGCAGAGACGAGGCAGGCAGGACAGAGCAGAAGGCAACGACCCATCTCCAAAAGGGAGCCCTGACTTCCCCGCGCTGCTCCTGAGGCTCCCCAGCGCCTACGGCTTCACCATTTACAACCAGGAAAAAGAGACA
Source organism: Stercorarius parasiticus (assembly GCA_013396915.1). Lineage (NCBI taxonomy): Eukaryota > Metazoa > Chordata > Aves > Charadriiformes > Stercorariidae > Stercorarius > Stercorarius parasiticus. The sequence continues at coordinate 2,536,654 of VWZL01000532.1, read as the reverse complement.
GGACTGCCTGGCAGACACAGACACTAAATTCTAATTAAACCTGTAATAGAAAACATTGCAGTTTGTCCCCAGAAACCTGCAAGCACATTTATAGGGTGGCACGATGCTCAGCATCTCCAGTTGGAAGAGCACCTCCAGGCTGGGCTAAGCTGGAGGAATTACTGTCACACACTGACGCATCTGTGTTTCTTCTCCTCCGTGTTTTGATGCTTCTTTGGCCATTCAATTTCTTACACGTCTGTGCCTTAAACATGTCCAGAAATTATCAAAATTACCCTATGTCCAGCAGGGATGAAAAAGGCTCTGATGGGAATAAATTAATGGAGGGGAAGGGGACTGAAATAAAACAGCAGGAAAAAAACCCCTAGAAGTATCTTATATTAAAAGATTTTTTTTTTTCCCCTCAAAATTCCCCCAAAACAAACCATAACAAACCAAAAGGTGGGGGGCGGATTACAGAAACCTTCCCTAAACGGGGAGCCCACGAGCAAGACTCCTGGAGCCAAGGTTGCGCCGAGCTGGGCGGGCGTCCCAGTGGGTAATTGAAGCCCAACCTCCCCAAGTGTTTGGTGACCGTCCGTAAAGAGCTCCATGTGGCTGTCACGCTAATCCTCTTGTGAAGGGAGAAAGACCAGAGGCCCCGGTGCCGCGGCAGGCTCCGGCTGTAACGAATGGGCTCTGACGTGACCCGGCAGCCCCGCTCGGCGGCCCGAGCGCCTGATGCGAGCTGACAGCAATTTAGACATGGCTCTCTCGGAGACCGCAGACCTACTTAACGTCAAACGAGATGGGGAATGTGGGTGGACTCCTGAATGGCTGCTACCCTCGTGCCAGGGTTAAAAAAAAAATAGAAAAAAAGAGGTTTCTTTTTGACACCAGGCTTATGGGAACGGATCTTACAGAAGGAACCTGCCCATGGGTGGAGAGGAAAATATTTTGGGGAATATTGCCCTATTACAGTAGAATTCTGTCATCACCTTTTGTTTAGGATGTAGCCATAATCCCTCTGTGAGTCACAAAATTGTCCTCGGAGCATCAGCCAGGAGCAGAGGGTCTCTGAGTGATTTGTGACCAGTGAGAAGAAGGGGTCCTTGGGTCATTTTCCCCTCGAGATGCCATGCTGCAGCCCAAGGACACGTGCCCTCCCTCCTGGGATATCGCTTCTCGGACAGGCTCCTGTGCCAACCGAAGCGACCATCGGTCCGGGATGTCTCCTGGCAGCGAGCACCCATGAAACCATTCCCCAGGCACTGGACAGCTGGGGCACATCAGGTGGATCAAGCATCTCCACGGCTTCGGGTCATTACTACAGTGAATTGTGAAGAGCTTCTAAATCAGAATAAATTTTTACATTTGCAGGAGAATTCACTGCTGCTTCTCTGGGATCTGAACAGTCACTCTTGCCATGAAATAGGCTTGAGGAGCAAATATAATTTAAAAGGTTATGTACTGGGGTTTTTTTTTTGTTCGGTTGGTTGTTTTTTAATGGCATTTTCTTATTTTATCAGTAAATGATTGAAGGCAACTCTCCACACAACACTCACGCACGTGAAGTCGGCAGAAGTCAGGCCTGGATAAAAAGTTGCACCGTCTGAAAAGCACAGGCTGACTGTCTCTTTCTTATACCTATACACATCTGTGCTTGTCTTACCAAATATTTTTTTTTTTTTTCTTAGAGAAATAGCTGGCGTGTTACTTTTCAACTGGAAGGATCAGTAGTGATTAGGACACAAAAATTAACGTTAAAACGAGACTCAGTCATGCAGCATTATTCTTTACCTAATAAACGTAGAGTTAGCTGGCATTTTTACTGAAGCTTTCATTGTGAAATTAAATAAAGATGTATTTTATCAGCACCTAAACGTCATTTAAATAGTCTGTCTTTGATAGATGAAGGCTAAAGCCACCCCAAAACTGCGGATGAATTATCTGGTCTCTAATGATTCCAAAACGATTACAGGATGCAGAGCAATCTCGTTAAATTTTATTCAAAAGCTTACTACACTTGTGTTTTCTCTTATTTTTCTATCAATGAAACCCAGGAGGTTTAAGAACAATTCATTATGTATGAGACCCAACTTACAGTGCTTGACTGTTGATTAATAGGAAAGTTTGCTGTATGTACATTTGCAACATTAGATGCATACAATATGCTAACTTACTCTTTCACCGAAGCTAATTATTTACAAAAATGACTACTTGAGACTACAATTTATTAAATGCATGCATCCAGTCTCAATTTGGCCCCAAAAGACAGTCTGGAATGAAGATCTTTTACTTGATGTGACAACTTCTAGAAACAGTGTTATTAATATTGTAAATGTGGCAAATAAAGAGTTCAAATAGCCGTATGTCTGTGTTGCATTTTTTCCCCACAACTGAATCAGTGAACAAAGCAGCTTTTTAGGTTTAAAATTCATGGAGAAGCACATCCTTACATAGTTTAATTTAGCTTCTTATAAATGAAGTGTCTGTGTGACAGCAGTAAGAGATTAAAAAAAGGATGAGAGCCGCAATAAACAGAAATAACACCCCAATTCGCGTTGAATGACCCCACCGCAGTTGCTTTTAAGGCCTATTAAGAACAAATTGATGCATTTATGGAAGAGCGCAAGGACTCAGAACCGAGTAAGACTTACTCCTCGTCACACAACCTTTGCAATATTTTCTCCTTTCTGCTTTTATCTGTTGTTGAGGATGTAAATTCTTATAGATCTGACTGGTCAGAAATTCCATGTGAAAACGGTACCTCACTTTTACCCTGAAAAAGAAGCATCTGCGCAAATATTTGGGTTTAAAATACAAATTCCAATTAAATAGATGCACCTCTTGAGTAAAATACACGGCTATCCAAATGGCCCAGTCTTTTTCCCGACTCTGGCAGTCAGTGATGCTAAATTGGGGTGCCAAGCCAAGACTGCCCAGGGAAGTGGCACACGCAGCCCATCGCCGCTGCCGCGGTGGCTGTGAAGCCGCTGCCTGCTTATTCCGAGCTCCTAGTGTGCACCAGCAAACGCTTCAGAGAAGGGAGTGAGACTCCTGTCTTCACATGCCAAGATAAGGAAAATCAATGTCAATGCCCCAAAGACTCAAGTGATAGCACTGAAGGTCATTAAATGCTACTCACTGCCCTGTACCATTAAAGTTTTGATTGGAATCCTATATAGAGAGACACAGATTTCAAACAAGATCTTGCCCTGGGATACGGTACTGTGAGACCATGGAGGAAACACAGTGCTCAGCGAGCGGTGGACTTTCCCAGGAAAACAAGAAACACTTTCAAGGAAAACAATGCTCTGTCTGTGTGGTCTTGGCTTATTTTTCCTGAACGTATTTATTGTTTTTTCAGAGAAGTGTATCTCATTACGAACAGATTGCTATTAAAACAACAGCAAGGTGCAAGGACAACCACCAGCAAATTATGGTTCTTCATCCACCTCAACCTTCTGCTGTACATTCCAATGCCCCAAGTCCTGCTTCACTGGCCGCTCCATGCCAACCTCCTTCCCTCTCCTGACATTGCCCAGACTCAATGTTCTGCCCTTCTTCTACCCTGGCCACCACCCATCCTCCTGCCCATGCTCCTTAACTCACCTTGTTTGGACCATCACAGTACTACTCGTTGTCTGACCTTACTGCTCTACAGGGAATTCATAGAATCACAGAATGGTTTGGGTGGGAGGGGACCTCAAAGCCCATCCAGTGCCACCCTCTGCCCTGGGCAGGGACACCACCCATCAGCCCAGGTTGCTCCAAGCCCCATCCAGTCTGGTCTTGAACCCCTCCAGGGTAGCGTCCACCTCTGGTCACCAGTTCAAGTACTGCTTTCTTCCTGTCTCCCAACCACGTATTTTCCAGACTAATTCTTGTTCTCTCCGAATCTCATCCTACATGTTTCTCCCTCATTTGTCCTAGCAGAAGTCATTCAGGCAGGTCAAGAAAACTACAGTCAGTTCTGGTGCTCCTCAGCACCCTGAGGTTGTATTGCCTTTATGCTCAGCCCCAGAACCAGCCCAGAGACCACCTTCCCCACAGAGACCCATTCCTCCTCTATGAATGAAACTTTTCAAAGGCCTATTCGGAGAACAAAAATATTCCTAGTAGGAGAGCAGCCTCTTCATAAGTATTTCTGTTTCAAATCAGTGGGTTCGGCAGCAGAACGACTAAAAGATTTGTCTAAAAAAGAAAGAAACCCCCATTTCTGTGTATCTTCTTATTGGAGAGGACCAACCTGTTCTAGACAGAGAATGGGGGAAAATCAAACACGTGCCCAGGAGACCCTCAACAATTAAGCAGATGCTTCACGTGAAATGCTTTAAAGCGAAAAGCAAAAATTCAGCCGAGTTACAAGCAGCAGCACACTCTCACCCAAGATGTTAGGCAACATTAAGCATAGGTGATATCATCAGTTCTATCTATAATTAGGTTAAAAGAAAGTCAGTTAATTTTAGCACTTACAAGAAATTGTTACAAAACATTTTTCCTTATATAAAAGAATTCTCCCATCAGACTTGCGAGGTCGGTTTTATCACAGGCAATTAACTGTGTTAGGGCTGGCTGCAGGGGACCCTTAAACCGCACACCAGAGTCCCTTCGCTTCTCCATGTAGCTCCTCTGGTTTAGGGCATTCACCACCACTCTCCCCACTATCTCCCAGCTCCGTGCAACTGCCACGGAGCATCCCCTCGTACACAAACCCCACCACCTCTACTCACAAGCCTGCCTCATAGTAATAACCCAGTTGCTAAGTGGTATCTGAAGTAAAATTTTCATTTTTTCTACATATCTAGGATAGATATAATCCCAATTATGCATGGATTTAAAAAACCCCCAAACCTAAGGCAGTTAAAATACACGTTACAACCATTATACGCCAAGGCCTGGGCCGCTGATCTCCAGTGGTGCACAGGGAAACTGGAGGAAGAAAACTTAAGGCTGAATTATTGGAACTGGGCTCTGACTTTGGGTGTCCACCTTGACGCACTTTAGTGCATGAATTCCAGATGAAAGTGAGCACCAAGAATTATAATCAACAGCACCTGCAGGTAGTCCAGCCTATTAAAATGAATTAAGATAGAGATAAATCAGGAACCTCTTAAGAATTCAACTCATCAGGACATTTTTCAAAGCAACTTCCCAGTCCGGGTGTAGTGCAGTCTGTGCCCTCTGAGCATCTCCGGTCAGGACCAACCATCTCCCATCAGGGCAGACACGGGCGTACGACCTGACGGGCTCCCTCCTGCCACAACAGGAGATGCGCTGCCCATCTGCCGCTGCAAAGAATGATGAAAATATTTTCATTTCATGAATGAGACCCTTCTGATGCACTTGACACCCAAGCAGCTGTGTGGGAGCACCAGACCAAGCCCCTCAGGCCAGTTTGACCCTCCTCATGTTAGTGTGAAGCTTCTAACATCAGCACAAAGAAATGGTATTAATTCATTTTTTTAAAACCAGGTATGAACACTCAGAAGCCACAGAAACGCTGGCATCAGATGAAACCATCAGGAAAGTCATCAAGATCTGGGTTCCTAGCAGACATTCATCACCCAAAGTTTCATTTCAACACAGGCTGAGAACAGAACGCTCAGAAAAAACTGCTAATACATGCCAATTAAACCAGCACAGTTAATAAATATACTCTCTCCAAAGCTTTTCTACAGGGTTTTGAGACTGTCTCCCACATGCATTGGCAGGATCTTTCCTAAAATGAAGAATCGGCTTTACTTCTTACCAATTAGACCTCAAAACCAGAAATACAACCCTATGACAGCAGGAAGAACAGAAAATACAGAGTATTTTCCTTCATTTTAACTAACAATCGTCACCCCTTCTTGTTTACTATTTGCATGGATCACCTCTTCGGAGGTCACCTCTTCGGAGGCGTGCTGTGGTAAGCCCTGGGAGCCTTCAGGAGGGGCACGGGGCGACCTGGGAGCATCCCCCCACCGAATCTTCCGAATCGAGGAGAAAAGCTTTTTCTTCTCCCAGGTAACCAAGCAGAACCCAATCACAGGATTGGAAAAACAGTAGGGCACATCAATAAACCCAATAAAAATACTGTTTCAAAAAACTGCTGTTATAATTAACTGAAATAAGAGTCTATAAACTGCTACCTTAAAAGAAGCTCGTTAAAGACTGAATGCAGGAGCTGGAATGTGAACAACATCTCCCCTTCACGGACCACCGTGGCCCCTGCCTCCCCTTGCTTAGAATCATAGAATTGCCCAGGTTGGAAGGGACCTTTCAGATCATCAAGTCCAAGCATCGACCTCACACTGACAAAAACCATCCCTGAACCATATCGCTAGGCACCACGTCTACCTGTCTTTTGAATACCTCCAGGGATGGCGACTCCACTGCCCTGGGCTTCTCCCACCCTCCTGCAAACCCCAGCCCGGGAGCATCACCACTGGGATCTAGGGACTTCTCCGCACAGAGGAGATAGGATGTGGACCTGGTGGGACCTTACAATTGCATCTGAACCCCGTCATGGAGGACAAAACGGGATTCGGTAAGAGAAGTGAATTGCAGCCCTGGCACGGGCCCATTCCTCCTCTGAAAACCCGCTGGTGTCCCATGGCAGGAGAGAGGGAGATGCTCAGGAACCACCCTTCTGTGGAAGAGGAGACAGACAAAACTACTTTGCGTAACTCTGTTTGGAATTGCGCAGAAATACTTCTCCAGCACGGTTTCTCTCCTCTCTCTTCTGAAGCGGTGAGTGGCGCCTGGAGACTGCCGTCCTCCGAGCTTTAGGTGCATCTGCATTACAACCCCATTAGCTTGTGTACTACACTCATTAATAAATAAGCTTCCCACTTAAGTGCCTTTCTTGTAAATTGGTTTGTTCTGTTCCATATAAATAATATAAATTTCTCTTATCAAGTACGGTGGATTTTTTTCTTTACCTATGTACAGACACTATAGTAATTTAACCTAAGAAGCGGTTCATGTAACATGCTTCCTCGACATCCCTTGTCATCAGTCTGTACTTACTACGGCAGCTGCAATATGTTAAATAGTTAGCATAGCATAAAATAATGTCTTTAATAACTGGCCTAAGTATATTGACCATATGTCAAAAGTAAAAGAAAAAAAACTTACTAAATGGATAGTTATTGTAATTGTATTTTAAAACACTGAGGTCATATTTAATTTTGAATCCAAGCTCTTAAAATGTGCTTTCTGGCAGGGACAGAATAATAAAACCCTTAACAGTAGAACAAAAAATGTACGTTATT
>VWZL01000532.1:2516913-2524413 GCA_013396915.1 Stercorarius parasiticus | reverse complement strand
TTTCCTGATATCCAATCTAAACCTCCCCTGGTGCATGAAGCACACCTTAAAATTTCTCTTAGGAGGATGCATCGCAAGCCTAACAGCTGGTAAGACTTTACTCAAAGCGGCCTGTGCAACACCATAGCTAGGAACCACAGCTGGGAGACAGGCGGCAGCCCCAGTGTTGGACCATCCTCTTCCTCCAGTGGTTGGAAGAGCCACAGCAATGGAGACAAGCCTGGCAGGAGCCTGGACTCCATCTCCTGGTTCCCCCTCCTTGGGCTCATCCCCGCTTGGCTTCCTTGGAAATCGGCAGGATAAAATTCTTCCCTTTTCTTGACAGCTGAGAAGAAAATGTAAAAGCAGCTCCCAGATGGGAGCAAAAGTCACCATGGGGCTGGCAGCATCCCGGCCCCCCTGCTGAGAAACTCATCCCTACAGTGATGGTCCAGTGCATGGGGATGGACGGGGAGAAGAGACACCTCCCTCCGGGGAGGGGATGGTGGCAGGCAGACGGGCAGGACAGACAACGGCGGCCACACGCGTTAACCTCCCATTCTCCTCTTCATAGGAGTGTCCTAAGCTTGCACCTGAGGTTTTCCATTCCAGAAATTAAGGACCTTCCCCCTTCGCTGCCAGCCTGGGAAAGAATGCGTATAGCACACTCGAAATCAGATTTCAGGTGTCTTGGCTCAAATTTTCAGCCTGTAGTTCAAGTCTAGTCCCAGCACACAAAAATCAACCGCCTGCTTTTGCTGTGGGATATCTGAATTCGCCAAGATTAATGAATTTGAGGAGAGAGTTGGTCTTATCTGGCCCTCATCCTATCTTACCTGACACTACATTTTTCTTTTCAAGTCTTACAGAACAAAAAAAAGAGTTGATTCCTCGTAAGAAAGCAAGAAAAAAATGGTATATGCTGCAGCATCAATCAAAGTGGTTTTAGGGCTGAGTAGAGAGGTCAAGATAGGGAGAAAAAACGAAATTACAGCTCGCTGTCTATTCATAAAAAACCCACACAATGCTACTTCAGAAACTTCTGTAGTTTCTTCAAAGCAAGAATGAATCTTTCCCATTAATCCATATAACGTACAAAGCCTTCACTTCCTTGTGAAGGTACTTAGTGGCTCTGTGGTACCTTGAGCAAGGAAATTCATTATACTGTTTACACTCAGCCTACTTGGACAGTTTATTTTAATAGTTGTGATGTTCATTAAAGTTGTAATCCATTACTGAACATATTTTCATATGGGAGGAAGAGAGTTGTAAGTTGCTAAACACACAAGTTAATCTTTAAGATGTTTTGCTGCACAAAGAACAGATGGCGAAGGGCAGTGGACCCCACGACAAAGCTGACTTCCATTCAGCCAGAGAAGCTGGGGATTAGAGCTCACAGAGCAAAAAAAGCCCAAGACAATGCTTATTTTCACAAACCAGAGACCACTATTTGCTCCAAAATACCAATAACGACCAAGTGCCAAGAAGTCTTCATTAACATAAAATGTTGATGGCTACGACAGAGCCCAAGACATACATTTCATACTCTGAATTGTGCATTCATAGAATCATAGAATTCAGCTGGAAGGGACCTTAAAGGCCACCCAGTGGCACCCCCTGCCCTGGGCAGGGACACCTCCCACCAGCCCACGTTGCTCCAAGCCCCGTCCAACCTGGCCTTGAACCCCTCCAGGGATGGGGCAGCCACAGCTTCTCTGGGCAACCTGGGCCAGGGGCTCACCACCCGCACAGCAAACAATTTCTGCCTCACATCTCATCTCAATCTCCCCTTTTGCAGTGTAAAACCCTTCCCCCTCGTCCCATGGCTCCCCTCCCTGCTCCAGAGTCCCTCCCCAGCTTTCCTGGAGCCCCTTGAGGGACTGGAAGGGGCTCTGAGGTCTCCCCGGAGCCTTCTCTTCTCCAGGCTGAAAAAGAACAGTCATCCCCAAGAAGGAGGTTTATCCCTAAAGGCAGGAAAAAATAAAAAAAAAATAATATTTTGAAAATCCAGTTAAATGCATGCTTTATAATGTCTGCAAAATGTTAAGACCATAAACTCAACTCAGTAGGTGTCACACTAAGAAATTCCTTAAATCCAAAATTCATAAGTAGCACTCCTTAAACATTTCTTTCCAGAGCATACACACATCAAAAAATAATAATAAAAAAAATAAAATAAAACTACAGAACTACATTCTGCTCATGAGGAGATTCTCGAAACTGGAGGAAAGCAAGTACGGCTCCTGTCCTCGGGAAGGAGGACCTTGGGACCTACAGGCTGCTCAGCCTTCCTCCAGCGCTCCTCTGACGCTTCCAGTCACGTTTCCTCACTTTAATTACAGCCAAAAGGTACTTCTCGTGGCCGAAATGTTCGCGATGAAGTAAAGGTATGCATACACACGGATTTGTAACTTAAAAACCAGAAAAAGCACAGAAACTTTATAGCTATATATAGGGAACTACTACAAGCATTATGTAGAAAGAAAGATGAAAATCCACAGTATTTCTTTGCTAGAAATACACACACAAGCCTGTAGTTACACATTTTTGGTTTCGCTCTGCAGCAAATAAGCATCATTAGTTCTGCAGCTGATACAAACTCAGACTGCAGGCTATTTAAGACAACAATTTCAGCTAGAAATTTATTTTTTGTATTTACCTTGGTATGAATGATGCAGTGCCGAGTAGCTTAGCTGTATCTTGCTCATATTTGCATGACAAACAAAATTTTCCGCTTCAAGTCCAGCACTTTCCATTTCAAGGATAAGTCCAGTTCTAAAAACTGTTTCAGTTTAAAAAAACCCCACAATTTATTTCATACGTTTCTAATTAGCAGCGTAGAAATTGAATAATTGATTTTTCTAGCCATAAAAAAAAAAATATCCGTACTCAAATTGACCAGACTCACACTAGTACTGTGGCTCACTGAAAGGAAATCTTTTAAGTTTGGGTGGTTTGGTTTTGTTTCTTTTTGTTTGTTTGTTTGTTTGGTTGTTTTTTTTTTAACATTTAGTTTGAAAATCATGTTTCATCTCAGACCCAGCCTTGCCAGACAGACACTAGAGTTGAAGACTAGACGCACACAACTGGATACAGAGAGTTTTGATTATCAGCGCCTCAACTAGGTCCCAAATCTGGACAGAAATAAAACAGCTCAGCTCTACATCCCTTCCCTCCGTACCAAACTGAAACGCCGAAGAATTCTCCTATGCTTTCTCCAAAGCAAACCCGACGGTTTAGCAGCCCCAGCCGCCCATTAGCCATTTGCCAGGTGTCGGTCAAGGGAAACTTTTCCTTTTGATGACATTCAAATCCAGAGATACCAAGGTTTGTGCAATTAGGAAAAACAAGAAGAGATGCAGGATGGGTACGATCCGTCCATAAACGCAAACCCATAAATAAACTTTGTTTATTGTTTGCTCTGAAAGGGTCTCTCTGCCTTTTTCCCTTTGAGCGTGCAATACCTCGTGCCATTCCTGCCGTGATATTTTTGCTATTCTTGATTGAGCATAAACCCGTATTTGGTAATTGCTACTTTGAACATGCTAATAATGAAACCTAACTCTTCTTTATGTTCTAACATTTTTCTGTATTAAGTGCGAATTTTTATAGCATTTTTTCCCAACAAGACATCTTGCTTGTAAATAACACAACATTAAGTGTCATGATGTAATTGATTTTCTAATGAGGTTTTCAAAAAGCATTATATTTCCGCTTGTCAGAAAATCTTTACAACAGAAATAAGTCCTTCCATATTTATTCCTTATAAACCGAACTTTTTATTCCTACAGTGAAGTTGAGGTGGATTAAATCACGTGGATTGCCATAAAACAACGTATTGTACCACATATTTTTACGGTTCTCCACATTTGGAGGTCGCAGGCTGAGGTTGGCTGGAAAACCACCCTCAGCAGCCACCTGGGACAGGGGACAAAGATTCAATCCAATCCTCTAGAAAAAAAAATTTTCAAGTTCTGCTAATTTGGGAAATGTCGGGGGTGATGTCTGATGAGAGCAAGTCATTAGTGTAAATACTGCTTTATCTTCTCCATGTGATTTCGTCCAGATCACTTTAGTTTGCCAGAATGATTAAGAAACAACTAGTAGATGCCTCCTTGCAAAACGAGAATGGCTCAGTGGAAATTGTGTTGGTGCTAGAGGAAATTCTAAGTCTAAACAGTGTATAAAGTAACAGTTTCACGAAGCCTTTGCTTGCAAATTCTATTGGAAAAAGAAAATACCCAACTCTCCACGGTCAAATGCTCTCTCTGCGCCCACGGAAGTGCCACTATTTCCCACTGCAGAACTCACAGGGCGAGAACCGGCACCTGCAAAAGCTCATCGATCCCATCGTTAGTGCCGACTCGTTAGCAGAGGTGAGTCTGCTCCAGCAGGAGCCCGGACGGGTCTTCCCAAGAGCCTGAGTCAGCCTAGGATGGCTTTAGAGACAGGAACAGAGTACCTGTGCTGTCCAAACAAAAAAATACCTATTTTTTTCTGAAGATTTTTATACAAGCCATCCACTATTTGAAGCGATCCATCTGCCTGATGAACAGAAAGCTCATGTGTTCTGCAGGTCCAGCATTCACCCTCTATTGACAGCTGAAAAGGAGATATATAAACACAACCAGAGGAGTGGGGGGAAAATAAAAAATGCTTCTAAAAATATCATAATACAGCGGCACAAACCATTCTGTGCATCTGAATCCTTAAGACCGTCACAGCATACCCAACAAACAGAAAATATGATTTATGGCCCTGAATTATCGTAGGGCAGTTTCACTTGTAGCTCCCCCTTTAACACTTCTGAGCGATGCATTATTTACCAAGATGGACAAACACACGCTTAAGCTTGGATTTGCAATTTAGCGCAGGATGTAGAAAAGGACCAAAAGAGACAGCAGGCGGTTGATGGAACTGAAGAGCACCAGGATCTTTGGTAGATAATCAACCCGCTGGGTGAGGCAGGGACCTGTCGCAGAGGAAGGACTTCTACAAAGGGGACCGTAAAATCCCTTCACACCTACTGGGGAGCCATTCCACAAGAATCACAATTAATAAATGTGTGGCTGCTCATTAAATTTGATGCCTATCAACCCACAGTTCCAAGACCGAGCGACTGTAAAAGTTCTCCGCCACCCACGTCCCTGGAGGGACCTGTCCTGCTCATGGCCACTCGCTTGCCCGGGGTTTGTAGGAATATAATCATGTTCCTAGCCCTTGGTCAAACAGGGCTGAGACCATCCATCAAACTCAAAACTAACTAGAGAAAAGGAAACGAGAAGGACCTAACAGCATGATCACAACAGCCTTACTTCTACAGCAAGTGAGATGGAAAAAATAAAAGCCCACAGCGCACTCGGAGAAGCCTTGCCTCTGTGGAGAAACACCTACCCCAGCTTCTGCACCACGCGATCGTTCCTCTGCCTCATCCATGCTCCCGCCAGCGTACCCTGACCCGTTCCTGCTGTTAGTCCATGTGTTCACTGCAGGCAGGTCCCTGCAGCACCCCGGGCAGGACACCCACTGTCCTCCACAGCTGGCCCCCTCCATCCATTCTGCCACCTCCACACTCCATCTCCGCACTAAGCCCACAGGTGCTTCCACCTTAAGATACAGGAGAGCCCCAAGGAGACACAGTTATGGTCCTAAAATGGGATTTGCCGAGAGGTGCCTGCTTCCCCCTCAGTCCAACGAAGGTGGCAAGGTCCAAAGGGCACAAACCCGGTTACAAAGGAGGATAACGGTGCTACTGAGCATGAGGGTAGAGTCAAGCAACGTTGACAAAGCCCTGGCTGTCTGCAGCCGTACCAAGGCCTAGGTCTCCTCTGATGGATTGCAGACTCAGACACAGTTGAATTTCATAGAATCACAGAATGGTTTGGGTTGGCAGGGACCTTAAAGNCAGCAGAGGGGCTCCAGCCCTCCCAGCATCTCCGGGGCCTCCTCTGGCCCCACTCCAACAGCTCCGTGTCTCTCCTGTGCTGTGTTTTCTGTACAACTCTCCTCCTCTGTGAGAGGAAAGAAATGGAAAAAAAAAAATATCTAGAAATCTCCTGGATTTGGCCACCACCATCAGCCCAAGCCCCCTCTCTGCTCCAGCCCTGCCTCGGCGCTGGCCATCCCCGCGGCGGGGACCAGGAGGTGATGCTCACCTCGAAGATCCCCCTGCTCTGAAATCCAAAACCTGTATTTTCCAGCACACGTGGGACCAGCGGAATCGACCCCTCAGGCCCCGTTTCCTCTCTCCAGAGGGCGGTTTTGCTGCGGGGCCCCTGGGGACGGCCAGGCTGTCAGTGCCACGTCCCGACCCACTCTACTGGAACCCCCGGCCACCGCCGGAACCCGGTCCTCCCCGGGGCTCACACCCCGCGCCGCATACGAAAATCACCATCCATGGCTACTGGGGAAAGAAAAAAAACCAAACACCACAACGAGACAGGAGCTAAGATCTGGCTTTTTTTTGTTCTCCCCCTTGTAATCTTCACAAAACTTTCCTTTTTCTTCTGTTTCACTTTAAACAGCCTTTTTCTTGTGCAAGTAGCACGTTGGTGGGTTGACAGGTTTTTCACTGTATATCCCTCACTCTGACTTTTCTTCCTGGATGGATGATAATGTCTGCAAGCTAAAATGGTGGGGTGTTTTTTTTTTTTTGGTTTGTGGGGTTTTTTTTGGCGGTGGGTTTATTTTTTTGTTTGTTTGTTTTAATTTGGCCAAACGCTCTTTAGCCTTTACTGACATCTGGCTATCCAATTTTTAATGAAAATCAAAATAGCACCTGTTTTCCTTTTTTAGTTCAGCTTTTTCCTAAATCTCATCCAAAACTGACCCTACCGCGGGGCACTGTGCGGGGGGGCGGATGCTGTTGCCGGGCCCCCAGCCCCTCCACGCCACGCACCCCACGGCCAGCACGCACCTCCTCAGACAGATCCCTAGTTTCCTTTCCTTAAAAAAAAGGGTTTAAAATTAAATAAAAAAATAATTAAAAGTCAGCCATTATTTTTACACGATTAGCAATATTGATGTTAATCAAATCATTGCCTGACTGACAGACGCCGAGTGGCAGAGCAGGAGGAACCAGGCTGCCCGTTCTTTTAACAATATGGTTCGTATAGGTTATGGCAAAGTAAACGGAAAAATGTTTCCTCAGATGAGACTCTTTGCTACCAAATATTTATGTGGCTATGGATATGACAGCAGACGGTAATCAATGTAAGACCATTTAGTCTGACTGTGCAATAAAAACCTAATTTTTCTTGCATTTACCTCCACTGTTATAGCAAGCATTTCTTTGAAATATTTTCTGCGAGATTAAATGTGATCAAAATGAATCTTTTATCCCCTGATTTTTTTTTTTTTCTTTTTAATTTTTAAAAAAACCCCCTTCGGGAAGACCAGACACCCCCCCCCCCCCCCAAATTATATAAACAAGTTTAATACAGTCACCGCCAGCATACTGACATTTCATGCAGGTATTATAAAAATAAACGCTTAAAAGAGAAAGCAAGGCCATTAAACATG
>VWZL01000532.1:2486913-2511913 GCA_013396915.1 Stercorarius parasiticus | reverse complement strand
ACACACCTCCCTGCACCAGCAGCACACCATCCACCCCCTTTAAGACAAAATTTTAAGCCCCACAGAAAACAAGCTGTTTACTTGGCATTAATTAGAGCAAATAAGATAAAGCAGTCAGCTAGTGAGATTCCTTCATTTTATCATTGCTCTTGTTTGACTGTTGACAATCTCTGTGGGGTTATTCTGTATGTCTATTGCAAAATAAATCATATTTCAAGTTATCACTTCTAGTTCAGGTTTTAATTTGCTGGACTTCATTTGGGAAAAAAAAACATGTGTTTGAGAAAAAAAACATTTGCAATGCAATAATTAACAGGATGCCAATATTTCAGTCCTAATGACTATCTAATCTTAGTGGTGCGTGTATGGAGTATTTTAATATTTCATAATGTTTAATTTCAATTGCACTAGAGTGAAGCTGCAGTTGAGTTTATCCACAGATTAAATTGTTTTAAATCACTGAAGTAAAAATATTACTTCATTTCTCTGTCTGTTCTTGACAATGCAAAATTAAAAGAGTCACTCATTTTTAAAGATCTATGGGGAAAAAAAAAGTTCTCTCCGATTCCGCTGCGTAAGGCGGCATCTCGGCGCATCTCCCGTGTTACCACCAGCAGCTCTCGCTGCTGTTAAAGCAGGGACGGTCCCAGGGCAGGGTTTTTAACAGGTTTTTACCTCACAAGAACTGGTTCTTCACCTCACCCCACTCCTCCCCCAGCAGAGATGAAGAAAACGGTGTAAATACCCCAAAAGGCAGCGCTGGAGGTGACACCGCACCAAGACCAGAATGCAATTCATGCCTTTGCTGGGGCTGGGAACCCCCCAGGAAAGGAAGGGCTGGAGATGGGGGGCAGCACAGACCTACCTGCCTGGAATCCTTCATAAAGGATATTTCTTTTACGTAATATGGAAACACCTTTTATACCCTACTTTAGGAGCCCTAACTTCCCTTTTTCCAAATCTTTACCCTGCAAGGACGGAGAACTGAGACCGCAGTTCAATGACAAACAGGGTTTTAAAAGCCGACATTAAAAAACCTGCAGGGTTTTGTTTAACAAACCCAGCTCCTTTCTGTAGGTGCCCCCAAAATGCGACGGTACCACACGGAACATTTCCAAACTGCACAACAACAACAAACCTTTGTACCCATTAATTTCAAGTTCAGAGATATCTGTTCCGTATGAAAAAACATGTTACTGCATAATAAAGCTTGTTACTAAAAGTATTTAATATTCATAATGTTTTAGTAAGTAGCAAATTCTCATTAAAACAAGTGTGGTGCTTGCACCACTGATTTCTAGGAGTCTTCACTTAGCAAGAACAATGCGCAGCAATACTACGGCAACGTCTTTGTTCGCAGCAAGAATACACTCTTGGTAGGGTATTTATTGTGATAAAAGCATTGTTTGTGTTCTGGCAGCAATGCCACCCCACATTTCTGTAGTGCAAAAACTAACATTATAATGGAAATGCAATTTAATTATTTAAGCACACATACACACACAAACACGCACATACGCACCCCGCCTGGTGCCGGATAACATCAGACATACCTACAGCGCTGGCGGTGCCGGGGCAAGACACGAGTTTTGTTGTGCAACAGGAGAGGAAACTGGTTTTGAAGAGCAATACTGGCAATATCTCACTAAAATATTTATGAGCTTTATTTATGGCAAAGCCAGAATAATAATTGACATGAACAGCATACAGGACGGACTACTAAATATAAATCTTCCCCTGTCCTGACACCTTTTGTCCTTGCAGTTTCTTAAGACGACCCAACTGTAACAACGGAGCTGGGGAGGGGTCTGGAGCACAAGTCTGGTGAGGAGCGGCTGAGGGGGCTGGGGGTGTTCAGCCTGGAGAAAAGGAGGCTGAGGGGAGACCTTCTCGCTCCCTACAGCTCCCTGAAAGGAGGGGGTAGCCAGGGGGGGTCGGGCTCTGCTCCCAAGGAACAGGTGATAGGACAAGAGGAAACGGCCTCCAGTTGCACCAGGGGAGGTTTAGGATGGATATTAGGAAAAATTTTTACACTGAAAGGGTTGTCAAGCATTGGAACAGGCTGCCCGGGGAAATGGTGGAGTCGCCATCCCTGGAGGGATTTAAAAGCCAGGTGTATTTAATGCTTAGCAATATGGTTTAGTGGTAAATTGGCAGTGTTGGGTTAATGGTTGGACTCCGTGATCTGGAAAGTCCCTTCCAACCTGGGCAACTCTATGATTCTATGACAGCATAGTCTAACCGCTGTAATGCATCAGTTCCAGCATCCCTCCTGAGATGCCTCCAAGCACAACTCCCAACAGTGGGAGCTGCTCCCACTGGCTGCCCTCCCCAGGAGACCCAGAGGACAACTTCTCCGCAGGCAACACCCGCACCAGTGGGACCACCGCAGACCAGGTTAAATAGACCTCAAATCTCCTTCCAAGGGCAAACGATAATAAGGTTTGCAAGACACAGATGCCAATCGCCTAAGGGGGTCAACAACTGCATACGGGACAGAAGGGCACGATCACCCCAACTTTAAAAACAATACCTCAAATTTTTCAAGCCTCAGTGGGCACTTTAGACAACCAAGACTGTCAAAATACACAGTAAACTTTCAGCAGTAAAAATAGTTAAGAACACTTCTACCAGTGAAACCACAGGATTCTGCATTACGTGTTGACTGCATAAAATCATTAAATTTAATTTATACCAATCAGCCTGAGGTGAAGGTGCATGAAATTAACTTGATGCAGCGCATTCTGTATATCACTACGCAATGTACTTTAAAAGCTGTATTAATACAGTCCTGTAGTTGACGGAAGTGACCCAACTCCCTAAATTCAGAGTAAAAAATTGTGTTTATTTATATACATACATATATTTGGACATTGAACTCCCTCAACCATTCATGTTGCATGAAATAATCCATCAATTGGTACTGATCATAACTGTTTGTTAAACCCTCCCAAACAGCAAACAGAATTATCATAAGCAAACCTTATTGATGCCCCAGTACTTTATATTGAAACCGGTCTCAAAATCCTAATTGATGGTGTAACGGTTCATTGCAAGAGGATAAAGCAGTGAAGAGTTAGTGACCATCTTTGACAGCTCATGGAGCACAGACGAGAGATCCCAGAGGATCTGCAAAGACAGGGGAAAAAGGAGACAGGAAGGAATTATAGACTAGTCAAACTTTGATATTGGGAGAGATAATGGAACAAATTATTAAAATATTTATAAGCATCTCAGGTTCATAAGGTTATAAACCACCAAACAAATCTAATCTTTTTCTTTGACAAGATAATTGGCCTCATGGATAAGGAGGGGGGAGCAATAGGAGAAATATATACTGACTTTGGCAAGATTTTTATATACCTTTGCCCATGACATTCTCATAAAAAAAGAGGGAAATACAGTCTACATTAACGGAGCCTAAGGTGGATGCCAAGAAAAGTTTTAAAAAATTTAAGCAGAAGTATTTACTGCATGGTTACAAGGGAAACAGAAACCTCTGCTCGAAACAGTATTTTGCAGTAATATAAGCTGAAAGTCCCGGTCTATGCGTGTTAACTGCCAGTATGATATACCTGAACATAGCGGCTGCTCCAAATACCAGTTGTCAAACTGTGACAGCATCATACCTCTAGGATCTGCAATGTTTGGTCAAGCCTGAGTTGATTAGAGAGTATACTTCTCCATCCAATGCACACCGAGTTGGGATACAGTCCGAGCAGCTTATGCGAAAGAATCAGAAATCAAAATTATTTTGATGAATTAAAAGAAATAGCCCAAACCAGCAAGACAGGAGAGTCACGATCAAGCGCACGACGAAACCACTAGGAATGGAAAAATGAATTATACACACAGAAAGTAGTTCAGAGAGTCCCTTCCAACCTCAGCTGTTCCGTGATTTTTGTTGTTTTGTAAGATTTGTACTTATTAACACCTAGGTAGGACATGGACTTGATAAAAATGTCGACATCACAGAATCCTGAGAGATCATGATAAAGAAAAGCAGTATCTGCAGGACTAAATCCTGGCCTCATGGACTGGACAGCAACATACCCAGTCTTTAGCAATTCCTATTGCTAAAATTTTCTCACAACATTCTCAAAATCTAGACAAATATGATATAAGCACAGTGCAAAACAGAAACCGAAAAGACTAGAGGAATACTCATCATCAGCCACTGCGCACTAGGCCTCCTCTGACGAGACACTTCCTGAAATGCTGCATTTCACTTCACATCAAAAAACTGAAGATGAATTCCTGAAGCCGTAATTAAAACCATAATTAAACCAGTCATTCAGAAGAGTTCAGTTCTGGAAGAAATATTAAAGTAAATTATGCACTATAAAGTAAAGAGATGTGGTATAACCATGAAAATCAAGTATTTGAAGGTTGTGACCGATGTGATGAATGGAGACCAATCAACATTCTGAAAGGAATACATATAGCTAAAATGGGATAAAACTAAAAATGGGAATTCATGGAATCATAGAATGAATCATAGAATGGTTTGGGTGGGAAGGGACCTTAAAGATCATCTGGTTCCACCCCCCTGCCCTGGGCAGGGACACCTCCCACCAGACCACGTTGCTCCAAGCCCCGTCCAACCTGGCCTTGAACCGCTCCAGGGATGGGGCAGCCACAGCTCCCCTGGGCAATTCCAGTGTCTCACCACCCTCAGAGTAAAGAATTTCTTCCTCACATCTCATCTCAATCTCCCCTCTTTCAGTTTAAAACCATTCCCCTTCGTCCTATCACTACACTCCCTGATAGAGAGATTGAGACAAAGTACTTTATAATGGAAGACAACTTTACAATGAGATCTACTTTATACCCGTGTTAGGTTTCATTACACACTCAAGACTTCTGAAATTATTTGCCAAGACTACTGAAGTTGAAACAATGCCATATGCTGCTTCGTGGGACGCACTCCAGTTGAATGCACTGGTGGCAGCAACAACAGGTCATTTGCAGTAAAACACCACGTCTTCCATCCTTGGCAGAAGCAGGTCAGGGCAACGAACACACCACCCGCTTGTCGACCCAAGCACTCCCCCTGTTAACATCACTTACGACAACAATTAAACCAAACAAACCAACTAGACAAGGCGAAAGAGGTATTCATTTCCACTTCACCTGGAAGTATACAGTGTGTCCTCACAGAAGTTTTTTTTCCTGGTAAGAGAAATTCAGTATGAGACAGGACATCTGGGTTAAAAACTGGCTGGATGGCCGTGCCCAGAGAGTTGTGATTAATGGGGTGAAATCCTCTTGGTGGCTGGTCACCAGCGGTGTCCCTCAGGGCTCAGTTTTGGGGCCGGTTTTATTCAATATCTTTATCAATGATCTGGATGAGGGGATTGAGTGCACCCTCAGTAAGTTGGCAGATGACACCAAACTAGGTGGGAGTGTTGGTCTGCTTGAGGGTAGGAAGGCTCTACAGAGGGACCTGGACAGGNCTGGGCCCCTCTGTACAAGAGGGACATTGAAGTGCTGGAGCGGGTCCAGAGGAGAGCCACCAAGCTGGGGAGGGGTCTGGAGACCAAGCCGTATGAGGAGAGGCTGAGGGAACTGGGCAGGTTTAGTTTGGAGAAGAGGAGGCTGAGGGGAGACCTCATTGCCCTCTACAACTACCTGAGAGGAGGGTGCAGAGAGGTGGGGGTTGGCCTCTTCTCCCAGGGGAATAATGACAGGACCAGAGGAAATGGTCTGAAGTTGGGGCAGGGGAGGTTTAGATTAGATATTAGGAAGAATTCCTTTCCTGAAAGAGTGGTCAGGCCCTGGAACAGCCTGCCCAGGGAGGGGGTTGAGTCGCCATCCCTAGAGGTATTTAAGAAACATGCAGATCTGGCACTTCAGGGCATGCTCCAGTGATAGAGATTGTAGGGGGTTTTTTTGGTGGTGTGGTTTTTTTTTTGTGTGTGTGTGTATGGTTGGACTCGATGATCTCAAAGGTCCTTTCCAACCATGAAGATTCTATGATTCTATGATCTCTCAGTGGTCCTCTCATCAGTTCAGAAACTAGCCAGGAGTCAGACAAGGGAACAGGTTTGGAATATTTGCCAACTGTATCCATTTTGATTCATTCAAAATTGAACTTGTGCAATACATATTAGCGATACTGCCCTATAAATATACTCTTGAAACTGCTCAGATGGAAAGAAATCAATGGCAGTGCTCTTCAGTGACAAAGGACTTTGTTCCAAACGAATTTGCAGTCATGAAAAAAAGATCTTAAACCCCATAATTTTAACATTTTGCACAGCATCATTCCAATAAGCAGGTATAGCGAGGACAAGAAAAAGTCATTCTTAATTAAAACGATATACTTTCCCCCCATGTTTTTGGCGGCCCAGGAGTAGGCGAGGTTCAGGCACGACCACCTGTTGGCGATGCAGAGACTTCTAAAAGCGCGAGCCTTGTCCTCCCTGCGTACAGTAAAGTGTCGGCAGGCCAGGCGGGTCTTCAATAACATAAATAAGCAATGTACCCCGGAGGTGATAAATATTCAAGGTCTTTCCCCCCTGAAATCCAGCTCTCTGCTTCAGACATGCAAACTATTGCCAGCCCTGGGACGAGACAATGCAAAATTAAAATTAATTGTCAACGTCAGGGATGAGACTCTGGGCTCCTGCTGCCTATGGTAAATAGTCACGTACCCACAGCATCCGAGATGCACGAGGCAGCGCGAAAACCTTCCTGTTTTAATGCCTGAAGGTTCAATCCTGACCACACTGATATATCCAGATGAACAAACTGGATAATAGTTTCACACACGCTACTCTTGTATGCCCCTGATCCGATGTGAAGTTAAACTGAAGGCTGCCAGGACGTTGCCAGGTTTACGTTGTGCTTTCATGGAAGTGACCCAAGAACCTACCACAGCCCGCTCACATTCATGTTATAGAAAGATATTCTGACTTAACACATGGACTGTTAATAATACAAATACAAAAAGCCATTTGTTACAGCATCACCAATAGATTTTAGATACTTACAGAAATTAAGAGATGAATTTTTTTCTTATTTGCTGAGATACAGTGCAGTCTTAATGGGTGTACACTGCATTTCTAAAGCAAGAAGCCCTTTTCCTTAGGTATCAAAGGGATTTTGTACATACACACATATATACACGCACATACATATACACACACAGGGCACACAAGTGTGAAAATGTTTTTCTACTGGCACATGAATGCTACTTTTTTTGCTACAGCCGCGTGGGAGCTGGTTATAGTCAACCTACCTCTGAAAAACACTGTTTAAGTGTCACTGCCAAGCATCTCCATAACAAAAATGCGCTTATTCCCGTCATGCCCGTGCCAGAGGGGCACCGCGGCCGCAGGGGGATCCCACAGTCGGAGCTGTGGATGCGCCCTCTGCCCCACACCAGCTCTATTCGTTAGCTAAAACACATCTATGCAAATCACAGGGCAGAAGAGCCCCAAAACACAGCTGCAGAGGGGGGAGATGCCTCCCGACGCTCTCCTGAACACAGCTGACTTCTTTTCAGACAGGCAGAAAAAAAGGGAAAATTGCAATAATGAAGGAAGTTTGTTCCTGAGACTCCAAAGTATATTCTTATTTAAAATAATTCACACTTTGAAATAGACACCTGAGAAAAATGAATGCTGGCTTTAATTAGAAACTAGGATAGGTGAACATCAGCTTGGCCAGGAGCGGGATAAGCAGCCACATCGACGCCGACCTT
The DNA here is from genome assembly GCA_013396915.1 of Stercorarius parasiticus. Lineage (NCBI taxonomy): Eukaryota > Metazoa > Chordata > Aves > Charadriiformes > Stercorariidae > Stercorarius > Stercorarius parasiticus. The sequence continues at coordinate 2,504,205 of VWZL01000532.1, read as the reverse complement.
CCCAGGTAATGGGGTAATTCACAGGAACATACTACACTTCCTGATAGCATTTTATTTAGTAATGGAGATCTACTGGTCCTTGCTTGGATCATACCAGCTCGGCTCAGAAGCAGCTCCTCTAGTCTATCAGCCATAGTTTAGCGCACACCATGAAATATTTTTAGTGTACGTGGTCCATATTTGCACTTTATATTTAATACTGAATAGCCTAGTAAATCCATACTGCAAATGTATGGGGTTTTACTGTGTGTATGGAAAGGAAGAAGACAAACAATAAACAAAATTAGCTTTTATGGGCCCAACGGTTTGAGTAAAACGCGAAATGGTCGGTGCTAAAGGCTGACTGGTGATGCCAGTGGGACGTGAGGATGGTGGGTCCTTCTCACAGAGCTCCTCACCAGGTGAGCCATCCAGCCCCTTCCCTTGATGGGGCACAAATGCAACTTGTAAATGTCCCTTTGGAGATGTCCCTCGGCAGTGGGAGGGATCTCCACCCTGGCCAGGCTCCTTCATCTGGGCTGGCAGCACCAGCACCATGTCTCCAAAGGAGGCCGGGTAGAAGCGCTCCATGGCCACCCCAACAGCTGTATGTGTGTATAGAAGGAACCATAGGTAAATTAAGGCCCGTATGGATGCGCTATGTCAACAAAGATGCACAGAAACAGCTCACTGGACAAGACACAAACTATAGTAATGCATAATTACGTCAACCCCTTGAATAAAAGGTTGGGGTTTTTTTCATTTCACATTGCATTTCTTCCTGATAAAACATGGACTTGTAAAAAAACCGTGGGCTGATTCCCTGCCCTCGTCAGCTGAAGGGATTACGAAGACTAGCAAAGCCCCAATAAACTACGCAGCGACTCCCAGACCATGTTTGTGCTGGCCTGACAAACCAGGCGGGATCTGTGCCCTGTGAAACTAAACACACGCTCAGGAACAAAGTACAGTTGCTTTAGTCCTTCCTCGTTAGCGATTTCTCACGCTTCTGCCAACTCGCACAACTGGTAGTTGAAGCTGCAATAAAAGATCTACTGCGTTTACTGTTAAAACACTCCTGAAACTCTATTTAACACACATAACGTTCTAAGGAGTTTAAACCCCACTCTACTGATGGTTGGACTCCACGATCTGAAAGGTCCCTTCCAACCTTGACAATTCTATGATGCTGTGTCTCCCAAGAAGCCCACGCCACAGCTCAGCACTAGATGCCAGGAACGGGTGTTTCTTCTGCTCTTCCCAAAGAGTTGGAGGAAAGCACTTCTCCTGGCAATAATCCTCGGTTTAGCTGGGTAAGCTTTTAAGACGGCTGCAATTGGTTTTCAAACAGAGAAACGGTATCACTTGGATATCAATTGACATTTTGATTTTGCGGTTGAAAAAAATGTTTTCATATTTCCTCCTTCCTAGGTGGCTATTCAAGATACCCCCCCAGTTAGAAAACACTGACATTGGGTTAATGACCAATTTTGCCCCAGCGGGTACATTTCTGTGAGTCAGTAAGGGGGGGCATTATTTTAATAGCTGGATGTGTTTGAGTTTTTTGATTTTTGCAAGAGTTATCCTTTTTAATGTCGCTTATTTCGCTGCAGATGTAGAGGCTTCAACATCTTAACAAATAGAAAATGGTAACAAATGCCTGAAAACACAGGCAGACACGATGCCATGTGCTAGTGAGATATATATACAGGCACACACATATATATTTCTTTTTTATAAAAAGCACTATCTGGAGCTTGTTGAAGAGGAGGTAGCCGGTTTGGCAACGGTGCCGAGCATTTCTGTGGCATTTTCGGCTGCCGCTGTGCGAGGTGAAGCCCCGGCGTCCCCGGGGAGGCAGCGAAGGCTGTGTCACTCCCACCGAACCTCCTGCCAGAAAACCCACTTAGTGGCAGCTCGAAAGGTCACCTCGGCAACACAACTTCCATCTCCACCGAAAGCCATCTCGTAAGGCTTTACAAATATTTGGAGTCTGATTCTCCAAATACGATTTGTCAAAACAACACAGTATAACAGCATCGCGCCCAAAGAAAGCCCCTCTATAAATAGCCTACCCGGGAAAAAAATGTTTACTTTATTTGCTGCATGTGAGAGGGAGGTAAAACCTAAACAAACTTTCAACAGGAGCAGAGTTTACATATTTAAACTTCAACGGTGCCAAAGTTGCAGCCTAACTGGCACCGAAAAACCTAACAAAAAAAGTCATATATTGACAAAACACACAGTCATAATAAAACCACATCCAGTTAATAACTTTGAGAACTAATGTTAACTCCTAGCACAATAGAAAAGTCTCCTTAAACACAATAAAGCAGCGATATAATTTACTCTCAGCTCCTTTTCAAAACATTACTCTCTGCCCACAATCACATTCAGATTACAAAATTCCTTTTGTAGTTTTCTCCTAGCTGTGGGAATAAAATAAACCACTTAGATGACAGTAAAGTGTCTGTAAAATATATAACAGCAATAACTCCTGGTGGAAATGCGGCAGATATTTATACAAGAGGCAAAGCACGAAGCATTGTAAAAAAGGCGAAGGCCAAGGAAGGGTGTTTATTTGGAGAGGCCTCTTCTGGAGGAGATGCCGGGGAAGGGGAAGGCTGGTGTTGCAACCTCCCACCTCAGCTTTACTCCAGTTCCCAGCACGGGGATGAAGCGCTGGGGAAGCCTTCACAGCCCTGGACTGACCATCAGCGCACCAACCGGGTGAAAAGAGAGCGAGCATCCCACCTCCTCGCAGCTCCGGAGCCGAGAAAAAGGAAGGACTCAACAGCAGCTAGAAATAACCTGCCTTAATTAAAGGTAATTCGTATCCTCACTGTTCCGCAGTTGTAGAACCTGGACATCCACCAAGTAACAACATAAGGAATGTTATTTATCAAATATAATATCCATCACGCCTAAGTAACTGATGTGGTTGAACTTCTGACATGGAAGGAAGGATGCTTGTCAGTTTACCCAACAAAGAAGTCCGACTACTTTTTCTACTCATTTAAAAGATCTCTAAAGGAGGTCATGCCAAGGTGGCCGTCATGACCATGACTACACGGAAAGATAGGCTGAGACCATAAAAAAAAAGCGAATGATTCGATCTGCACAAGTCCTGGTTGTCCTCAGTCCTCTCAGCACCCAAAGAACAACAGAGAAGGCAAAGTCTCCAAAGACTCCACTTGTAAAAGTTATTTCATGTCAGATTTAATTGGGGTGAGGAGCTGACCAAAGCAGCTTTTGTCCAGATTTCCATGCTAACGTAGTACCACAGCCTAGCGCACCACATCAAAGCAGGAATACTTTCCATGGACGAAGGAAGACGGCTTATTTTATGTTCAGTGGTTACACCAGTGCCAGAGGGATGGAGATGGACAGGATGGAGCTGGACCGAAGCCCGAAGCAGCATCTCTGCCAGGCAGATGCTCCCCTGCCTGCAGCCCGCTGACGGGACTGGGGCACGTCCAACCATCTTACTCAGTCCTACCACCAGCAACATCTGTCTGCAGCTGGAGACCACAGTCAGACCCTGCTCACAGGCTTCGCTGCAGAGACAGGAATTAGTACGGTCTTTCTATGACTGGAGAACAAATGCATTAATTTGGATATATAAAAAGTTACATAAAATTTGAGGTCGGACAATGTAAATCAAATGCCCTAATGAACGAAGCCCTGGACAACCACATTATTATGTGCGTTATGGGGAATGTACCCTTTCAGCATCAGTCACTGGCTACATCTTTTCAAAATGTTTAAATATGTTCTCACGGAATTTAACCAATTGCTTAATTCCTTGATGAAAAAAATTAAGCTTCTAGATCAAACCCTACACTTTTAAATCTGAAAAGGGAAAACACTGCCATATCTGCTACTGCAAAACTCACCTTCCAGCAAAATCAATGGCCTTCACTTTTCTTGAGTTGATCTTCTTGGTTTGGTTTTGAGTGTTAGTTTTTGAAAGCATTTGCAAACAACATCAAAGTGAAAGGCACAAGGTCAATGGTGGTAACAGATACGAAAAGCCAGAAGGATCTCTATTGCTCTAATTTTTAAAAAAGTAAATCTTAAGTCAATTTCCATGCAAAACCCAAGAACATTTTCCATGCTTAAAATTATTTGCCAAACTTGACAAGTTTACGAGTACTTCTTGTTGACTTGTCATTTTTCAATGAATAAAGTATTTGAGCAAATTGTTTGTCAGTATCTAATTACTTTACTTCTTTGTGTATTTGTATACAAGACTTTGAATTGAAATGAGAAGTTATTATTAGGTTTACCATCTAGGACCATTTTACATTATAAAAAGCTAAAAATCCCCCAAAACAAAGACACCCGTGAGGGTTGAGAGCACATTCAGATTTAGTTCAGCTGAGAACAAACCGGTTTAGGTCTGCCTGGAGGGCATTGGGCCAGTGGCTTCTTTGACTTTGAGAAAGACTTACAAGAAAGCATATACGTGTATCAGCGTTAATGCACACCATTAATTGAAATGGTTATTTTAATTGAATATACATGTATTCATGATGATCAGAGGGCCGGAGCATGTCTCCTATGAAGACAGACCAAGAGAGTTGGGGGTGTTCAGCCTGGAGAAGAGAAGGATCCGGGGAGACCTGGAGGGGCTCCAGAAAACCTGGGAAGGGACTCTGGATCACGGAGGGGAGCCATAGGACAAGGGGGAAGGGTTTTACACTGCAAGAGGGGAGACTGAGATGAGATCCGGGGAAGAAATTGTTTGCTGTGAGGGTGGTGAGCCCCTGGCCCAGGTTGCCCAGAGAAGCTGTGGCTGCCCCATCCCTGGAAGGGTTCAAGGCCAGGTTGGACGGGGCTTGGAGCAACCTGGGCTGGTGGGAGGTGTCCCTGCCCAGGGCAGGGCGGTGGAACTTGATGATCTTTAAGGTCCCTTCCAACCCAAACCGTTCTGTGATTGTGTAATATTCCATGTATAATCATTCTGGTAAATACATTTTCAATAGCAGCTATCCAAGAATAGAAAACATATCATAAGCTTCTTACAATGGACACACACAACCTTGTACTGGCACTCAGCAAACACTGATAAGTAAAAACAAAAACCCATTTCTGTGGGTAAATCCTCTCCACTGTCCTGCTGCAAAACCAACAAAATACACAGCAACGTAACACCGTCTTCACTAATAGTGTTATTAAGAATGGAAGTTTCTAACAACCCTCAATGGTTAAAACGGTTTGTGAACAGAGACATGGGAAGGACTGCCATTCCTAAGCTAATATCACAATCCTGCTCGGAACCCCCCTGTTTTTCCCCAACATGCTGATAACAACTCCTGGAAGGTGGTGAGGGGCAGGAGGGGCTGGGCAGGGCCTCTTGGTGGGAGCACAGGCAGGATCCGAGGTGCAATTCCAGTTAACGGGAATTGCAGCTGTGGGTACAATCCGAATAGTGCTGGGTACAAAGGGACCCCGAGGAGCCGTAAGCCTGGCAGCCAAATGTAAATACTGGGGGAATAACTTCAGCCCCTGTAGACTTTACACCTTCAAAATGTTCTACCACAAGTTCTCCATGGCCAAGAAACACCATCAGGGTTTTCGGGCGTAACGATACCTTACAACAAAAGCAATGTGTGGCCACAGAAATGAAGGAAGCTGTTGGTAGGAAACAATACAGCCACAATTCACTAATTAAAGCAAAGGATGACGGACGCTTTTAAGTAGAGCAGAATTAGTCACCTCATAAGTTTCAGTATATATGTTTTACAATCTGCAAAAATAATTTTCTTTAACTTTTTCTGCCCGTTATTTTCAACGTTGTTTTACTGCATATAAAACCATCACACTTTGGAACCACACATCGGCTTTCTGCATAAAATATCACCTTATCTCTGTATAAGCAAACTATTTTAACTCCCTAGAGCTATTTAGCTAACCACTTGCTGTGACCTCTGAATTCTTATCCTGAATTATATTTTTATGTGCTATATAAAGGTACTGTTATGTTACTGTTTTTATTCCAGGTGCCAAAAAGGACAAGTTTATTGCCAACTGCTCACTCTGTGTCTTTTTTTTTTTTAAAAGACTTAACTGACCCAGCAGTCTAATTTGTTTTTAATTCACACGTGAATGGCTTATGAAGAAAATCACATCTAGCACGAAGAAAAAAATAAACAAATCTGTAATATTTGGAGAAAAAAAAAATCCAACACCCAGAAGCGTTGCCCTGCTGGCATGACTGGAAAGCACTGTACCAGCACAGAGAAGTGCTCTTCTCGGCGTCATATTTATTTCGTTAACACGTAGTTTGTATTTACTACCACGACGGCTGTCGGAGATGCCAGTGGCAGGGGTCCCATGGCTGAAAGCCCTGCCTGTACCCCGAGGAAGGGGAGTCCCGAGCCAGGATACATCCATCTCTCCCCACGTGCCTCCAGGGGCTGGAGGTCTCTGCAGCGGGGCTCAGGAGAAAGCGGTTCCCACTGCTGGGTCCTCCAGTTCCCCAGCCTAAAACTGGAAGCAAACCCATAATGATTTAGATGAGATCTGGGGAAGAAATTGTTTGCTGTGAGGGGGGTGAGCCTCTGGCCCAGGTTGCCCAGAGAAGCTGTGGCTGCCCCATCCCTGGAGGGGTTCAAGGCCAGGTTGGACGGGGCTTGGAGCAACCTGGGCTGGTGGGAGGTGTCCCTGCCCAGGGCAGGGGGTGGAACGAGATGATCTTTAAGGTCCCTTCCCACCCAAACCATCCTACGATTCTATGACCTCTGGCACAAGCGTCTTTCCAATGGAACTTCCCTGCTTATTAAAACTCTGCAACTAAATAAACCAAAAGACTTATTTCATCTCCAACTTCTTCTGAATGCTTAACATAAACCAAGCTACCCGAACGCAACCAGGAATTGCACTGAAACCACGGTAAACCCAGATTCTCTGCCAAACTCATGCAACTACTATCAAACCTTAACCCTGACGACACACAGAAAAAGGGGCTTTTTGTCTAACAACCGTAGAGACAGCACAAAAAAGAAAAAAGATGGCTTACCAAGCAGCAGACCTCTGTGCTATGAACATTATAATACTAACATCTCAGCAATGACAGCATGTGTATTCGTAAGAAAACATCAATTGGGGCGCCACGGTACTACAGCCAACGGGGGTCTGTTGAGATGGTGTTATGGAAGAAAAGCTGCCTGTGCAGCCCCAAGGAAGCCACCTCTCTGTGTAATCACCATGGCTTCACAGCTCCCCGTAAGTCACCAGCACAAAGATCATTACCCATGTCGCTACCAGCATTAGGACAAAAAAGAGATATTGTTGGCTGCTGAATTGGGCATAAACCTGAATAATCTTGGAGGAGAAATTCCAGCTGCCTTTATCAGCAGGAAATCAATTGTACTCCAGAAGTGAGTAGAAGGAACACATCAGACTGGCGAAAGCCACACGGGCGCTGCGGGAACAAGCCATCGCCTGTTGGGCTGGGTAAGGACGAGGGTGTCCCAAAAGGCATGGGGGAGGTGGGGGCTGCAGCACCCTGTGTGCCTGGGGACCGCAGGACGGAGGAAGGTGATGCTGTCACCATTCTGCCCTGGTCCTTGAGAGCACACGGCTGGTTCTACACGGCGCATCCGCTATTTCAGTGAGAACAGGAGAAACGGTGAGAGCCACTAGCGAGGTCCAATGCCTGTATAAATGCTCTGAATGCAAATGCTGCATTTTGGACTTGAAAACTGAAAGGCATGAGGAAGAACAGATAACCGGAACCTTAATTTGCAGTGAAAGACTGTACTTTTCTCTGATTAAAAGGATGGGTAAGCCAGCTCAGCACATCATGCACACTGCTAAAGGGCCTCTGGTCCAAAAACACAATGTAGTTAACCAAACAGTATTGTGTTGGACAGAAGTTATCACGTTTCATTAATGGTTGAGGAAAAAAACTACCTTTTTTGTGCAGGCTAAATTAGACATTTGTCGTGTTAGAAGACAGGATATCATCTTCTGCTTGCACAGCCAGCTTCTCCCTGAATAATTTGTACTGCCCAAAGATGAACCTCCACTACTCTCTTCCCACCAATTAAAAAGAAAAGAAAGGAAAAGAGAAAAGAAAAAAGAAAAGAAAAGAAAAAAAGAAAAGAAAAAAAGGCTTGTCCCTAAGAAATTTAGAACTTCCCTTTACCTTTTATGATATTGTCTCTGTGCTTTTGGTGGATGGAGGTGGTTCCTATAGTGAATTGCATGCTGCAGCCCAACCTTTCCTGCATAGCCTGTATTCTCTCCATGAAGTTCTACAGCTGCAATATGGCCCACACCAGAGCTCCTCCTTACACAACAAAATACACCCTTTCCAGTATCTTCCTGATGTTTGAATTGTTTTATAGATCGCAGTCTGGAAGCCGGTGGAGATGTCTTCTAGATGTCCACAGTAAGAATTCAGTTTTGTGAAATCACAACCTGAAATTTCAAATAACCCTACCATTGTTGTAACAGAATGGTTTTAGATAGTGCCCCATCTTCGATATTTTTCTTCTTATTAATGGTAAAAATGGAAGAGATTTCATTTTCTAAAGAAAAACTCATCCAGAAAGGTAGTCAAGAAAAAGATCTGCTTTTTTGAGCATTTTCGTCTGTCCTGTGCAACGTTAAGTCTTTTATCCTGTTAAATGATTTAACTCATTCCAACACAGAGGATGAAGATGACCGTATGGCAGAAGACCTGTACGAGCACATAGGACACCAGAACAGACCTCGATTAACTCTATGTTGAGTAAGGAACTATTACTTCCCTCACAGGCAAATACTAACTTCTGGGGGGTTTTACATGAAAACTGCTATTTACACAGGCAATGAGATGATCCTTCAGATACTTAAAGTCTCTGAAAGCAGTGAAGTTCTTCACAAGCCAGGACCTATGAAACTTTTGAAAGACAAATCACTGAAAGAGATGGGCAAAGCAAGAAGGGATAACTGCTCCACATTGGAAGCAATATCCATGGAAGAATTACTCATTTATCAACAACATACTTTTGTCTTTAAAATGCTTCAAATTAAATGTTTCTTAAAGGATTCGTGAGTTAAAAAAGAAACAGAATGACGTATGGAGATGGCTTCCTGACGTACCCCTGGGAATATCAGGAAAGCAGAGAACCACTACCAAGGAAGGACAGGTGGGGGGAGGCTTTGAAAAATGAGGGATTGTTATTTGCTCGTGGCAAGAAAGAACCTTTATTCTTACGAATGACTGATTATTTAATTAATTGTGATTTAAGGGAATTAAAATGCTAGGGAGAAAGCTGGCAAGGGCTTCAATGATTAAAGAGAAGCCCCAGTCACAGCCACTCCAGACAAGGAACATCTTCCGTAAAAATTTCTATAAAGCGAGAGAAACCAAACCGTTATTTCCAAATTGTGTGGTTTTTCACTATGGCATTCCAAAAATGCTTTCAAAACCAGAACTGATGTGGGTCTTGAATTTTCCTCTTCCAGAAGCTTGTGGGTCAGGAGCATTACAAAAATAGAAAGAGAAGCCAAGCGTTACTGCAGTTCAGCAAGTCATGTAAAGTTAAACAAGATTAAGATTTCTCCAAATACAGTTAGGGATCAATTTTCAAAACCGGCTTGAGTAGAGATGCTGAAAAAGCCCCCATCGCCTCTACCTGCAGCTGCGCAAGAAAAAAGCACTTTCTGCGGCTGAGATTTAACACAGGCCATAAAAAAGGCCCAAAGACTCGTGTCCGTAAGTTGTTTAATTTTCAACTTCAGACTACCCAAGCACTCAGCAGTGAGCTGAAAAGGGCAAGAAGATGATGAAGAGTGTGGCTTGGCAGTGAGGGGGGGAAGAAAATAAGCATTTTTCCTTGCCAGAGGCAGGGTGCGGAGCCGCGGCTGGAGAAGGCAGCTGGAAACCCCTCAAACCAGGGAGGGGGAAGGGAGATGCGGCATGAGGGGAATGAAGGTATCACTTCGGAGACCAGGCTGGAGCAGAGGACCTGGGTACCTGAAAGGTAATTTCTCTTAATTTATTGTTGCTGCCCACCAGTGTTGATCCAAGGGGGAGTAAGAGGAGAACTATGCTAGGAAAGCCATTAGCGGGCAAGAAATCTGTACTTGGGATAATCGCAGAAGGTAAGAGAACATGGAAAATCAGAGTGAGCCAGATCACCAGCTCCGGTAGATTTTGGTTTCAACAGGCTACTGAGGAGGACATTATCTGCTAGCCTTTCACACCTGTAATGAGAATGAATTTAAATAAAAGTGGAACTACGTATCACAATCCGTTTATGAAGGAATACAATAAGAACAGACCTTGACTGAAGGCTATGTTACCATTGCAGAAAATGTGCTTCCCACAAAAGCTCTACTCTCAACACTTCCGAATAATTAATTGGGAAATAAAAGCAGTTTCAAGGTTAGCAGGCTCTTTCAACACTCCGAACAATTCACGATACTCAACGACTTCTAGCATAACAGCGCACTTGGAGTTGTCTATCACATCGCACTCAGATGACCTAAGGAAATGCAGAAACACATGGAACGGTAAAACATAACTGCCTACAAGAAAATAAAAATCAAACGTACTCATAGATGAAAACTAAATCTAATGTGTGCTCCTGAGGGATGGGAAACCAGAAAGACGGGAAGGGCTGTATTGCATTGGATTGGTGGAATGAGATGCAAAACGCCTATGAAAGGCTTCCATTTGAGCTGTTAAAACCGCAGTCTTTGGAAACGCGGGGCTCTGCAGCGCACAACACTGAGGTCTGGTGTCAATTTAAATGCACTGAACACCAGGAAAATGCCCCCAACTAAGGCTTCAAACTTGTACAGCACATTTCCACTCAACCCAACTAGATTGCCTGTCACATCTGACATGGCTTGTCAAAAGTTATCCTTCACTGCTCATGGGCAACATGGAGGGTCAAAAGACCAAATACAATGGTCCAACCCATCCCATTTTTTTTCCTTCGGAGCAGCAGATATTGAACTCGGGGATGACAAGACAGAGCAGGTTGAAGCGGCTGCCAGAGAAAGAGAAGCTGTCCAGAGCCGCTGATCTGAAGGAGAAAAACCAGCCGGTCTGTGCATGTCATGGCCGGGGCTCGGGCGCTGACAGTCTCACACAAAAGGGAGTGAAAAGCCGAGAAACTTGAAGTGGCCTTTGCAAACCATTTCAGCCGTTAAAAAGGAAAGACGCGGTCACCCGGTAATGCGAAACGCGCCACCTAAGTGATTGAAGGGGAAAAGGATGTCCTCCGTTCCGTTAATCTGCATCCCTATGAACCAGAGGTGATTTTTCAGTCTCTGAAAAAAAATTTGAATTTTTAAGAGTAGCTTTCTGACTCCTAGCTTTGTTCTTAGAAATAAAATCCTGAAATGAACATTTGAGAAAAGCAACATCTTTCTAAAGCAGCTCAAAATCTTTATCAATGTTTTCAGTCTAGAGGCTTGCTCCTTTCTGACAGCGGAAGACATTAAATGATAATTCACAGAAAAGCGACTTATTAATAGCTGCAAATATAGAAGTTGCCGTAAGCCTGTTACAGTTAGTAGCCTTACGCCCATTTGAATGGACAACTGCAGAGATTTTCCACAATATCACCAGAAAAGTCGCAGTCACGGGCGGCACTGCAGCAAATCTCAGGGCATCCATTTCCTTTGGGTGCCTGACACCCTCCTTCCCTCTCCACTATCACCACAAGCCTACCTATTTCTGGTTGGCTTTGTCTCTACAAGAATCTTGACTTGTTTCTTTTTTCTTTCTCCATAATAACTTGAGTTTCGTGGACCTTTTCTCCTAAGCAAGTGATTTTACAGTTAAAAAACATTTGTGTCCCTCCATCCCTGCAACGGTGACCGTGAACCTCGCGGAGCTCCTCAACCTTGGGTATGGCACCCGGGCAACCCACAGTGAACGACTGCCCTGAGAAGCAGCCGCATCCAGGCACAGGTTAATAACGGGGTCTTTCCAACCTCCATCCTTTGTTTATGTTGCCATCTTTGTGATTTAATTACCTCAAAAGCAACATCAACTTCAATTAATGAGGGAATCTGCAGCTACCACCAGCGAGCAGATGCAGAAAGTCCACGTTTGCCGTTGGTGGCAGCGGTGGCACAGCTGGCTGTAGACAACAGAGCGACATTTTTAACCCACGGATGGCAAAAAAACTAGTATGTGAATATGGAAGCTCGCGTGTTACATCCTGCTGTAATTTAACATTTTTCGTTCTTTCTGGACTGTGTTCAGTTTCGTTGGATAACCTTTTCCTCTAATCTACCATGTGTCTCTCTGAATTTTAGCACCTTATACGTATTCAAATACCCTTTATTTTCTTTCACAGATTTTTTTTTTTTATCGGCTGCTGTCTTATGCAAGGTGTTTCAAATCACTTAAAAGCATATATACATTACTATAGCTATGTATTTCACCTTGTTTGCATAAATGATCCTCATGAATGGGAAAAGCTAATACTTTAGACATTTTTAAGACCTTAATCTTCACTTAAGAAGGCAAAAAATAAATAAATTAATTTCCTAGGCTCAGTTCCCATATTTGCCTTTTCAAACTGTTTCTCCCCCCCGTACCTCTCCCTGGTTTAGGGGAGGAGGGTGCGGAGATGCCCAGCTCCCGGCGGGTTGTGGGTGCTGCGAGCCATGGACGTGCCCTCCCCGCCAGCTTCGTTTCCCTTCAACATCCCGACGCTCTCGTCGTATTCATGAGCTGCAATTTAATTCAAGTGCACTCAAGTTCCAGCAAACACAAAGCGGCCGAGAGCGCGGCGGTGTGTGCAAGGCTCCATCTGAGGATGGGTAAATATCACGGCGGCGGCCGGCGTGAGAGGATAACCTGCCCACACATACGCCAGCCCAATTAGCCGAGGCAAAAAGAGCTTTTATTCCCCAAAGAGTCAAAGAAAACCTCCGTGATGCTCTCCATCATCCAGCCTGAGATGGAGCTACCACGCGGTCCAGCACGCTCTATGCAGTGACACTGAGCACTGAAGCTACACCCCCAAAAAAAGGAAGCTTAGAAGAGGAGATGCAGAAGATGGAATTTTATTGCTACAGATTCAAAGTGTTTCTCTAGAGCACTGAAAAACGTAGAAGGGAAGAGTCTTCTCTGAGGGCAGAGGAAGAAGCATCTTTACCTGGCGTTACCTGGGCACGACTGAAAACCCACCACCAGAGACGTGGTGTAATGGCCTTTGCCTCTTCAAAACGGCAACAAGACTTCAACATCAAAAGTCTAAAAAAAAAAAATAAGTCTAGAGAAAAGAGGATTTTCAAGCTTAAAAATAGTTACTGAAAGCATTTTAAACTCACCTGATTAACAGACTTTTCCCAGAACTACTTTACTATCAAATACAGCCCAACCAGTCTAAGTCTGCAAGAAACTCCAGGCATTTCAAGTACGCAAACAGCTGTGTCTAACGACTGACTCCATCCCTAATTCACTTGGCTTACCAAATCACTCTGATAACGCTCATTTTCATAACTTTCTGGAAATAAAGAACACAAGGAAACCCAAAGAGGAGTGAGATGGATGAACGTACAATATCAAATAAGGAAAAACATGAGTAGTCGAGAAATTAAGAGCTAAGGAAAACTGAATACATAATTGGAGAGAACAACTGTACTCAATAAAATTACTTCTTTAAATAGAAATAAAACTATAACTAGGTCTATAGTCTGATGCCGTAACACTCAGGGTTTTGAAGAAAACACTGTAGCCCAAAGGCTTTCAAAACCAAAATTATCCTGTTTAAGAGCAAGAGAACATGCACTTTTATGGTGTGCGCCATAAAAAGGCTCGGCGATGTCTGACCCAACAAAGGGCGTTGAAAATACGTGGTGCTTTAACACCCGCGGCGGGTGCCCGTCCCCTCCCACTGTCCCCGAGCCCATGCCCAAGCCCGGCACCTCTGCGAGCCCGCATTTCCGCACGCGGCTCCGGGCGAACCACCAGTAAATTCAACAGCCTCTTTAACATCCCAGAACAAATTACTGACAAGTCGTTTTTTGCTCCATATTGCAAGTCAACGTGGCAACCCTGTTTTTTTTTCCCTATTACAAACATGTACCGTACCTCAGCTCGGAGCCGTTTGGATGCTGATACAAGATTCATAATGGCTGTCAGAATCTGCAATTTTTCCTTTTGTTTTATGAGGTCAGGCAATATTACCTGCACTGATGTATTCCATTTCCCCAGCTGCAAACCTTCTCATTTGAGCACGACAGGTTGAGGGAGTCATGATTTTGCAACCTCGCATGTGAAACACAGTGCGAGGGGGCAGGTGGCTAACCCCACGTTCTCCTTTTGCTCTTGTCCACTGGCAACAGTAAATTAAACTGTCAAAAACGGAATTGTCCTGTCATCAACAAAGCTATGGCTTCACAAGTATTGCAACATCAGATATATTTCTAATTCTGCATTTCCCTGCACCTGTAATTTCATCAGGAACTCGCACTGGACCATGGTGAGAAGCCGTCCAGGGGACACTGGCACCGCCAGCTCCTTGGGAGCCTTGACATGGCATTTCAAAGACAGAAATTAATGAACAATACCGGCAATTTGTTATATATATATACAAAAAAAAGCAGCATTGGGTGCAAGATCCTGACCTTCTGCATTGCTCCGCAGCCCGGAGGAGGGCAAGGATGCTAACGGGCTGCACCAAAGCACCAAAATCTGAATGTATTTAAATGCGTTAATTGCATAGAAAAAGTGCACTTGCACTTCCAAACCTCGTCTCTTCCTGTTGGCCGCTTCGGAGATTAAAAGCGCCTTCCAGAAGTTTTCCCTCCCGCCGTATGGGCTTTATTTTGGCACACGTTGCTTCATGAGTCGGTGGCAGGAACAGTAGTTTTTGGAGAGTAAATCCAGGTCACTTAATTGCAAATTCGGGATATTCAAACCAATGTTTTCCTTTATCATGCAGTTGTCCAGGGGTCATTTTAAAAGAACACAATTAACTACAGTCTTCATTTCAGGATTTAAATGTCGTTCCAGTTTTTCACTTGAAGATGACTTTTACCTTTTTTTAACCTGCTTTCGATCGGTTTGAGTAAGTCACCAACCTCACGGGTTACACATAAGTACAAGCTGCCCAGAGAACAGTTATGCTTCGCAAAACAAATAAAATATTGTCGAGATATTGCTTAAAAGCATACGTAACTAAGCAGAAAGCCAGTGAAAGTATGATACAAACGACGATCATTAACATGAAAGGGAGCATCTCTTCTGATACGCTGATAAACAAGAAAAAGGGCCTTGTTGTTATTAATTCACCGTAGCAATCAAATATTGTTTTAGATTACCTCTATAAAAATTCCTAGCTTATCAATCATTAAACTGTGGACAGAAAGTTAAATTGAGATCAGAAATCATTTCACGCAGCTTAATGCAGTCAAAGTGACTCAATATTCCTTTATTAATTCTCATTTAATATCACTTTAAATTGCCGCCATTATTATCCTATGGCATACGAAGGGCTCTGTGTAATTAGTCTGCATTAAGCCCTTTTTTATTTATAAGGAGCCAAATAAACAAACCCGCTTTAATTACCTGGGTGCCACAATATTGATCTGAGCATCCGATTTGAATAGGCCGTGGTTCCCCGCCGCGGCGGGGCTGGGCGGTTAAGGGCGGCGGGGTGAGGATGAGCGCGGTGCCGGCCCCCGCCGCCAATTACCGGCAGAGCCAAAAGTCAAGGAAGGCAGGGGAATCTTCTCCCTCCCAACCCTTGTTCTCTCCCACTTCAGTACACGGTGTTAACGACATACAAATTTTGAGGTCATTAAGTATAAACAGGAATTGAAAGAGAGACAGGCGCTCTTCCAGGAGATGCCGATGTCAGCATTTCAAGTACTCTCCTAATCCCACAATGCAAGTTTCAGCATTATTGTCTCAATTTAACTTGCATTAGTACCTAGCACCTTGATTACACTGTTGGGGTGGTAATCTTCGCCTGCATATGCCATCATTACTTATGTCAAGCCTCTCGAGTTGTTATGAATACTATGTTGTTTTACGAGAGAGAGGAAATTAGTGCCAGTCCCCCAGAGTTTTGGGTGCTTAACACTGAAGCACTACACAGCCCTCTCAAATCCCACAACAAATCCTTGTTTAGTGCCACATGGAGATAAGGACTTTGCAGCAACATCCCAGCATAAATAACCCGCATCCCTCTTTATTCGCGAAATGTCAAAAAAAAAAAAATCTCCCTTCTGTAATTTTTTTTTTTTTCCCCACCCAAAGATGGCTCGAAGTGCGTTTAATCGCTAAAGAGCGCGGGATGTCCCGCGTCCGCGCGATGCTCCGCCACGACACCGAGCCCAGCCAACCCCACCTATTTTAGGATTATCTTAAAAATGCAGTTTTAGCTAGGTTTTTAATAAAAATGAACTTATCAAGGGCGGAGGAAAGGCGCTGTAGTAAGATGAGTCTTCCCTCAGGAGTGCAATAAAGAGAGGAATTGTTGCCTCGCACGTATCGCCCTCTCAATGTTTTTTTAAACATGATCCACTATGTTGTTGAAAAGAATTATTTTACAGTATTGTAGGGATTTTTGCATTGTCTGTTTATTCTGTTTACACAGCAAATGAAACCTCCGATATGAATAGGTGAACTCCCCGGGGAGAAAAAGAAATTCAGAAATGATGTACAGATGGGGACAGAGGCCCACGGAAACCGAATATAAATTAACGTGCCCTCAACAGTCACATCTGGAGCAGAACAGGCCAAATAAATAATTTTGACATTAAAAAAATGAAAGATCAAGCCCTATAAAGAGTAGAATAAGTTTCCTTTAATGATATTACTTCACATTATAATTGAAGCGACATCTAAAAGAAAGGTAATTTGATATATTTAGACCAAGTCTGGCTTAAAAATCCTTCTCGGGTTTCTGTTTGGAAGCTATTAAAATCCTGCATTTGCAAGGACAGCACAGAGAAAAGATGCCGTACACTGATTGCAAAAGTTTCCTCAAAAAAAAAAATAAAATATCTGCCTCCTGAGGTTAGTTTAACATCTTCCTGCATAAAATACGGTCTCTGTGGGCTTGCTTTTTCAAATATGAACTTGTACCAAAATGTTTTTCTAGCTTTAAAATATACATATTTAATTTTGTTAAAAATTAATAGATCTCTTAAAAGGGCAAGTGTTTAATCATGTTATCCCTATAACAGCAGCAAAGCCATGGCAGATATCCAACCATTAAATAAATAAATTAAAAAAAAAATGTAAAAAAAAAAAAAATCACAATTCCATTCATTTCCTTTCTTCTGCCTCATTTACCAACTTTACCTCCACGATTTCACGTGGGCAAAAAAAGGGGA
>VWZL01000532.1:2344413-2481913 GCA_013396915.1 Stercorarius parasiticus | reverse complement strand
GGAAAACCAGCCAGGTTTGTGTGAAGCAATGCAGATGTTTACCTAATTTAGCTCATTTCATTTCTAAATACATCACCTAATTACAGTAATGGATGGCTTTCAGACTGGTTCAACGAGCAGACAGGGAGGCTCAGCAAACACCGAACCACAACCCCTGAAGACTGGAACAAGCTCGACCTACAGGCGCCCTTTGCATCTTCAGCCTGGAGACAGGAGGAGGCTTCCACCCCAGGGCAGGCATAAAATTTCCCTACAGTAACAGATGAGCTCTTTATCATCCTTTGCAGAATATTTCTTAGCGGCTCCCCAAACACCATGATGCCAACCAATATCAGATTCTCACATATATGGAGAGACTTCCCCACCACTCCCCATCACAACTGAAACTGCTGTCAGCCTTACTTGTTAGTTATTTCTAATATTTCCCCCAATTAAATCCTTAATTTTGCATTCAGAATTTTAATTAAACCTTTTTTTAACTGAGGGTTAGCAGAATTCCATTTCAGCGTCTTAAAACTCTGGGCCAACTCAAGACTTCACACAGGTGGAACCCCCTTGTGGTGGTAAATAGAAAGTATTATGGGTCTGGATGGTCAACTTCAGCCAAGCCAAAGCCACAGCTGAAACTCTTGAAGCTTTAAATGTCAAAATCTTACTGTGACAATAAAGAAGTCACATGGCTTTTAATACTGATGATAAAGAAAGGCACCATATTTATTTATGATAGGCTCAGTAATTCTACATGGAGCACATTTTCTATGCACTTCGCTTTATGATAGCGTTATATACTACTGGTATTTGTGCAGAGTAACTCCAGAAAGTAAACTAGTTACAGAGCCATGTACGTGGTAATCTACCATAAAATATGCATTTCTAGTTTTAAGTAGAAGTCTACACGAACCTAAACACCTGATACTTTAAGATACATTATCTACACTCTGAGATACATTTCATAATTTGGATGTGTTAAGTAACCGCTAGCACTATAATCTAATAAAACAAATTCTCTTACACTGCTGTCTTCCTTGATTCCTGCCCCCCCTCCCCAATACTTCTTAAAACTTTTTAGCTTCCTTGCAGCAAGCTTAACAGCTAGAAAATTAAATGCAAAATATAACTCTGGCCCAGTCATAAAGCTGTATTTTTGCTTCAAATAAGTGTCATCTCAATGTTAAAAACCAAATCAGATCAGATCCAACTAACCTGTAGAAGACGCTAATCCTATCAATTGAGTAAACACAGAAACCACAGCATTACAGAAAAATAAGGCTCTAGAAAAAGTTAATTCGGAAAAATCGTCTACCAAAGCAGTCGTCTCAATGCAGAATGAAATGCACGGGCATCATCCCAGCAGGCTTGTGCAGCTTTTCCCCAGAGCCCTCCCCTGCGGAGACTTTCCAACCTGTTCGGCCAGTTCGCTCCAGAATATCAGCAGAGGTTTCGTGAACTCTCCTGCTCCAATTTAAATCTTTCTGTCCTCTTCCGCACAGGCACCTCAACACATGTTTGTTTTTTTCCCCCCTTCATACACAACATTTTCTAGACCCCATCATGGCTTTCACAGAAACCATGACTGATCCAATGTCGGTTGGACTCAGCTGTGCGTATTTCTCCGTCCGTGTCCCAGGACAGTGTACCTTATTCTCAGAACAGCAGGACATCATCCACTCCCACCTTTGGCTTTCCGCGCGCCCACATGGCAACTCACATCCACCATCCGCACGTCCTGTCCTGCTGAAAGGCTCCCTGCGAGTCATCTGCCTTGTATTTGGCCATTGATTAGTCTTGATAAAGACCCCTACCGAATATTTAACAATTTTCAGCTGTTTCACCTTTATTTGAGACTGTTTTGTCAATGTGTGAGAACTATCGTACACATTGACTCTGCCATGTAGTACACCTCCATTCCCCCCCCACCTTGATACCACCTGCAAATTTAGGAACTGTGCTAGCTCAAGTCATTTCTCTAGACAGCAGCAAGAACGCCATCTGAGGACGTTCAAAGTCTTCCTAAAAATCAAAACGCCTTCCCCTTCTCACTTAAGTGAAAAGCCCGATATGCAAAGAGTAAATTGATAAAACCGTAATTTGCCAGATCCACAACGGTTGCTGCACCCTTCCTTGTCACCATCCAAGAGCTTGAAGTAAAAAATTTGGAGTAAAAGAAAGGAAAACCAAGTCTCGTCATTTCCCAGATTCATGTTATGCTTTGCCCGAGGCCCCTCTACCATCGGTAGATGCTACGTGCTTCTCCCCGTTTGATCCAAGGGCTCGCCCAGCCCCCGTGAACTGTCAGCAGTGTCTGCTGGTGCGACGACAAGTGCTTTAGCCAGTCCCTTAAGTATCCTCAGATTAAACCCATCAGGCCTTTTAAACCAGGCAGGACTCTAACAGTAGATCTCCTAGGTTGAGATCTTACCCATTTTCTGCTGGTATTAATTGTGCTAACCATCTGCTCACTTCTGATTTTTTTTTAATTGAAAACAAATGCAAAAAGTCATTGAACACTTCAGCCTCATTTGCTAATAGCTCCCTGCTTCCCTCAAGTAGCAGGCCAAACACTTTACTTGGTCTTCCTCTTATTACTAATGTACTTACCAATCGATTTCTCTGTGTCTCTTGTTAGTTCCATCTTATTTTGTGCCTTACTTCCTTATTTTGTCCTTGTGCACTGCTGCTGTTCCTTTTGAAGCAAGCTGCCCTTGTTCTCTTTTCTTTCTTGTGTTTAAGGTCCTTGGATGTCCAGTCTGTGATGTTGCCATGCAGGTTTCACCCATCTTCTTCCTCTTCCCCATGCTGAAACTTCTCTCCCCTTTGATTAGGGACAGATCTTTGCACTTATATATTAAACTTCTCTCCTGTAAGAACTCAGCCGCCAGATTAGGAAACCCTATTTTCTTGAAGGGCGCTGCTTTCATTTTGCAGGTTTTCCTGTTTCTTCCTGGGGGTTGTGGTTCAGCACCTCCACAGTCACTCATGCTTATGCTATCTCACAGCTTTGCATCACGACTCAACACCCCCGTATCAAAATAAACATCTAAGAGCTTCTTCTCCCCTTTTCCCTATGTCCAAAAATGTCAGCTCATTGCAACACTTTTGCTGTATTTGTCCCCAAAGAGGTGCCTGAGGAGTTATGTCCTTATGTCCCAGACATCGGATGTCCATAGACCAGGATGTTCTAGACTCTGCTTTGTCCCACAGGTGGGAACAGTTTATCTTGGTGGGACTTGTTGCCCTGATTTGAAGTCCTATGAATTTTTAAAATGCAGAAAAGCACATTTATGACAAACTGTTATTTGGTAGTTAACAGGAGGAGAATCAAAGAGTGCCAGCGAGTAAATTCTCTGATATTTCACTTGAGGCGCTAAGAACATGTATTAAAAATTAAAAATGTTTATTAAATCTTGGCAGCTCTTGGTAGAACCAAACCTGTCAGCCTTCGTGGTGACACAGGTTGGACGTCCAGTTTTCCAAGAGACTAGTTGGACTCCTAAGGAGGATCTATTTTTTATCAGATTCCCTTGACCAATATTTCCCTGCTTCAGCGCAAGATTATACTGTACCTCTTAGACCATTATGAGGAAATTAGGAACTTCCTTATAACCCATTTGTGCTGAACTGCACAACCTTTTATATATTATCTGTCTTTGGTAAGACTAGCCCACCAGCCAATCTTTGCTTTACCTACAATATGTGGCTTCATTCATAGAGTGTGGTAGAAGAGATTACCCGTAGCTACTGGAAATACCAGATTTAGTAGTTAATCGGAACAACATTATGGTATTCCTTATATTTGAAGCTTTGACATACCTCCTACGATCAAACAACTCCAGTTCACTGCTCTGACATTTAAAGGTGCAACTCCCCTTCTGCCTTGTTCAAGTTTAAATGGAAAAACCACATCCCTAACACCACAAATCCTCTCTTACCAAAAAAAATGTAGGAAGAAGTGCTTGTTTCTTTAAATTCACACGTTCAATGTAGGTAGAATTGTAAATTGTATCGTTGCCCTATGAATATTCTGGGCATACAGTATCCCCTCTTTTATGTTAGTGGGATTAGGGCAAAAAAGTCAAAATAAACTGGTGCAATGAATCTTGAAAACTGCTATGTGAGGATAAACTTATTTCATGCCCAGAAATCAGGAAATACCAATCCTTAACCCACATTAAGATGAGTTTACTTTGGGAAAAGTTGCTTAAATGAGAATTTCTTCACAATTATTGTACATTCAGACTACTTTTCTATAAAATCACAAAACTAGATCCATGAAGCCACGTGTGAGAACAGCAGTGGTATATAAACAGTGTAATAAATACAACCCACCCCCTCAGGGGGATGACAAGAACATAAAGAGCCTATACAGACAGCATTTGGGATTCCACCTTAAGCCTGAGGGATACAGAACAATTAAGGTATTTCAATATTTAAGATATTTAATACTTTCAACTCATTCTTTGCTTCACCTGATAAGTTTTCTGTGCCCATTCATGGCTCCTGGGTAGGGAAGACATCCCTTGGAGATGCTGATGGCAGAGCTCCCTGGCTGTAAAGTAAATGAGATCTCCTCTTGAACAAATCCTCTTCACAAAAATACAAGGATCTGTAATTTTTAGGCCTTTTTGTATCCTGGTTTTCTCACCACCATCATTTTCACCCTCCAAGAAGAGCTTGATTTGAGGACATACAAAGACTTCAAGCAGAGCCTCTACATTTGGGCAAGCTGTACCAAAACATCTGAATCCATATGATAAACCTGACCTACGGGTTAATCTATTTTACAAAGTCTAAAAAGAGATCAATTTTCTCCTTAAAACAGATAGCCCCAGTAAATTTTAATGCTGTGTTTCCAACTCTTACAGCAGTTAAAGTTTTTAGGATTGGATTATTCAATGTAATTCAGTGGCACACTGAACCCCTTTAACTGTCCTGAGGTTCAAAACCCGTATTTCGGTACCTTTCCTACAGCAACAGGAAAACATATTAAAAAAAATACATTTTCTTACTTGACACTGGATTGCGCATGCTACTGACAAAGTGATCATACCTGGAAAATGCAGCAATTGCTTAATCAACACTAAAAGGTGCTCACGTAGTTTAAGTCTGTAAAACTCCCCTCCCGGCCCCCCCAAAACAGACAGAGCTATCTGACAGCCAGCGGGAAGCAGAAATCCCTCATACTGTGAAAAAAATATACATATATAGACACACATTCAAGAAAGGAACTGTGGGATTTAAATCTCGGACTTTCTCAAAATACAGCAAACCAAAGCATCCTGGATATTTGATTTAATATACAGCCTCCATCTAACATACCAAGGAAGAGACGCTCAGTCTGTTGGATTTATTACAGCTTTACAAAGTGGGGTTTTTTTGACAGTAATTTTTTCTGTGAATAACAACGCTGGCGTTTGGAGCAGGCTGTGAAGCAGAGGCTCAGGGTCCTTGGCCTCTCTGTTTACAGTTATGCTGCCACTTCTCATGTTGCCTCTGCAGGTCATATGGGAATAGTCCAAAATGCACCAATACACATTTTTTGTCTCCTCAGAACAGTGTTTTTCACACTATTATAGTTAGGAGTATGCCAGAGTTTACACTTCAGATTTTATTTTTCAGAGGTGCATAATTATAGAAATTTACTTCCGACTCAGCTGCCTATACACGACTGTACAGAGAACTTCAACATATTTGGTTCATTGCTTTTTAAGTCAGATATTCCGCTCTATTTGTGATTTGGGGTTACAGCAGCACAGGATACAGAGCTTTCCAGTTCTGCATCTGTACACGGCCGTCACAAAACTGGAAAGAAATCCCTGTTTCCCATTCTTGAAAGCTGGGTTTCCTGCTGGAGCTGAACACTCCACATTCCTCCCCCTAACAAATATCGGAAAAAAAAATTGTTTACACTCTTTCTTTGTTGCCATCAGATTCCAATGTCGCATTATCTTCCAATGTTTATCCATCCGAGGAACATGGGAAACGTGAAATGATTTTTTGGTGTGCCTGTCCAACAATGCTAATTTGACATTTCTGTTATTTCTGACCAGCCCAAGCGATTACAGGACACAGAGCAGAATTTACACCAAGCCGCTTGCAAGGAAAGCGGTGGTTCTTTGTGGCAGTAGTAATTACGATTTGTCCCAGCAACCACCCCCTCTGAGCAACTGGAACTGCCATTTCAGTTGCTGCCACCGGTCATAACCCATAGCTCAGCTTTCTTTTAAAAAATAGATACCCATAACTTATTCTCTGATAAACCCTGAACTTGGAAATCCCCCACTTTCACCTCCACTGCATCAGTTCTTGCACCTCAGGGCTCAAAGCTAAGCACACACTTCTAGGAAGAAAAGTTTTCTGACCATTTAAAGGAGAGTTTCTGCTTGTGGAGGAGCTTAGGAGCCTTCTGCATCTTCTCATTATTACTAGAACACCCATTTTAACCAAAATATACATCAAAATAATTACAGAAAGACAGTAATATTGCCGCTTTTTATCTTAAATAAATCTTGTCCATAGATTCAAATAATCTCTGCTACTAAGAGAGTTCTGGCCACTGAGATTTTAGTGTTATTAGTGTTCAACAGATGGGGCTTGAAGATCCAAGGGGCAAGAGAGTTTTGTTCTCTTGGGAAAGTCAAGCTTTAACTCAATGCCTCACTCGGAGAAGACTCGACAGCCCAACGCTACAGGGACTCAGCTGCACCTTCAAGAATGTGGCCATTTACTTTGAAAACAAGTGTTTGGTATCAGATACTTCTGAATTTCAGTGATGTGAAAACATCTAATTTGTTGGCAGAGATAAATCTCTGCCCAATCTCATGCTATGCTGATGTCTCACGTGGCAGAAGTAAGAAGAAACTCAACCGCAAACTGCAGACCACGCGACAAGAGTTTGCACAAGTGAAGTTACCATTAACCGTGCAACTGTGGAATTATTTGGAAGTAAATACAGACTTCAGACATATAGATGGGGTTACATCACCAGATATTTCACAGAAAATTGTAGGTTCAAGAATCCATGTAAAAATCCAACCGTTGGCCATTTGGTACCAAGTGAGTCCTGCGGAAAACTGCTGAGGTCTATGCTGCAGTTGTACATTCTGAAGGGTAGAAGGTTCCTTGATGGTTCCTCAGCCAAGGACAGCAGAAATCCACGTTGAATACTTAGTCAACAAGCCTCATACTGGAGGATAATGGCTCTAGTTATTTTTAGTCAATAAAAAGGAAAAAAAATACCCAAGTGTGTCTGACAAAGAGGGTCTGGAAGTATTGGAGGATTTTGAAATGTTAAGACAGAAAGCTTCTTATTTCATTCAATTTGAGAGGTGAAGAGGGAACTGTGCCACAGTTTGGAGGTAAGAATAAAAATTCCGTGAAACGGTCTCATGAGACAACTGATAGCACTCATCCATAGTTGGTGACACTCTGACTCTTTCATGAAAAAGGCAATTTTGCTTCCCAGAAAAAATATTCTGGCACTGGGGATTCAAGAGGACAAGGCTCTCACAGCGATTTCTGACTTTCTAACCCATATTAATATCTACAGTTATCAAATCCAGAACTTCAAACTGTGACTTTGTTACAAAGAAGATTCTCAAAAAATACAAAAAGCTCTCTCCTCTGTCATATATTTACAGCTGAAGAAATCCCATCCGTTTAGCCAATTCTTTCCCAATAAAATTTCCTATTTTAATGCAGCTTAACGGAAAAGTCTCATCAGAAACGAAGGTGTATTATACATCTCAAACCTACGCTAGCAGTTGAAGATACTCTGAAAATCATTTAAAATAACGTTTTAATCACAAAATAATCACCTAAAACTAAGATCTTGATACAGTAGACTGGGACAAAAGATTGAGAGCAATTTTTTAGTCTCTAACAGAGTATCTAAATTCTTCCTTTATGGTGTATTTTTGTTCATTTCATAAAGTATTTTCTTCGATATATATAAAATTGACCTTGTGCATGGGACCTGAAATACCTGAAATCCCATTTGCCCTTTTTAAAGAGCAAGCCTGAGTTGTACTGTAATTAGATAAAACCAGCTCCCTAACGAATGAATGTGAACAGAAGATAGGGGAGATGCTCTGGAAAGGAAAGGTTGGTTTCTAAGAAAACTCACTATACAACGCAAAAATGGTTCTTGGACAAGCTGCCTGAAAGGAAAATTTCCCACTTCCAAAGAAAGGGCAAACATCATCCAAGTCTTGAAAACCAGCATTTTTTTAAGATGTAAGACTTTTCGGTTTTGTTTTTCTGCTATTGGAAAGAGATGGAAACAATTACAGAAAGTAGGTGATGAACATTTCTAGAAAGAATGGAACACGACTGGCAAATGCAAACATTTAGTGGGGATTGAATTAATTTTGCATTGTAGCCTTTTGCACTTCTGAGGAAATTAATTCTGGGAACTACAAGATGAGAAGCCACTGGCTTGTTTCCAGCACCTCCTCACAGTCATCTGTTTGAAGATTCAGCTTCAAAATTGCATATTTATTTTGGATGAATTACCCATTTCTAGTGTTTTGAACAGCAAAGACAGACAGCTAAAATATTTACGTTAAAGACCAGACACCAGTAGAAGAACTGCTAATTGTTTGCATGCAAAATGATTTTTCCTAAAAAGAATAAACAGCAAGAAGAAAAAAAAAAAGGTGGTTGAGGTTTTGGAAATCATTCAAACTTTTGTCCGAAAAAATGGCTATACTTCCGAAACAAACTACTATCCCCTCACTGCCAATGAATTACTCTGAATTAGGTATTACAGAAAAGTATTTGACTTCACAAACTAAGTTAGGAGTAAGCATATGGTTCGGGTCACTTGTACTAAGTGACTGGTTTTGGGAGACGCACACAAATGTTTTTCTTAACTGTAACTGATCTCTAAACAGGAATACGGGCTGATGATTTTAAATAAATACTCAGGCAGAACCCACATGTGTGTTTTTAGTGTTTTTAGTACATGAAAACCCCCTATACACCACCCAACTCAACGGTTGCTTGTGTCAAGTCTGTTCGCTCCAGAAAGCGTCTCTGGTGCAAGAGGGAGTTGGTGCCTTGGACAAGATGAAATTTCATTCCTATCTCTACATCCTTAATCAAACTTTATGACACACAAACGGCTAACAACTGCATCTTATTTATACCATTAGATGTACTCACTACTGTGCTGCAACGTGAATTAAGTTGTTAAAATTTCAGGACTCGGCCTGACATTTCCTCCTCACTCGCAGACCATCAAACCTCTGCTGCTCGCGTATAATAAGTTGTATTTGTTCTGAACGTCGTGTTTGGCGTGATGCTGTGGTTCAAGAAGTTGTAATCTGTACGGAAACATTTTGCCTGCCTGGCAACAGGACTGATTTCTATTTGCATGGTAATGAGACATTTCATTTGACAAGGTGTTGAAGGAAAAGCTGCAATAATTTTAACAGTTGTGTGTTACACTTTAAAACCCATTCAACGAATCTGGGAAAAAAAAAAACAGTGCTTCGATACCAAACTTTATACGAGTGGAGCACACAGCGGGAAAAGGGACCAAATCCTACTGAAAAAAAAATAATCAGAGCACCCACCGTATTAGTTGAAATATTAAACTACACGGTACAAAGGCAAATACTGCGTTGTGTTACTGTCTCCCGTGCAGTAAGGAAGGCCCCGGAGACAGACAGACAGGCTGGCAGCAGCGCAGAGACGGACGCAGGGAGATTTCCATCTCACTTAACCCCTAATCAAAATGAACTTGGACTCCACCTCTGCTCCAAGCAAGAGCCCCGATCTTAACTTTAAATAATCTAATCAACCTGAGCTTTGCTACCTTCTCCCTTTTTTATACTACAAAAAACAAACTTTGCTTTTACTTTAGAAAACTGGGACTCATATTGGGTCATCTGTGCTGCTGAAAATGTGATAGTATCTTTGACCTCGGACGTGTAGCTTGAATAATGATGTAGGCATTCGACTAGATGATAAACAGAGATCTTATTTCCTCTGTGAGGAAGCACTGAGAAATTTAACGAAGGCCAGTGCAGCAGAGGTGTTCCGACGGGTTAGAAAAATAAAAGTCTCGTGGATTCACCTAACCCCAGTGAATCGGGGCAGCACACTGACATCATGGAAAAGGGATCCAAAAGATTTTCCTAGATTCAGATTTTAAAAAATATGTAATTATTAGGTAACTAGTTAACCTGTCAGTGTTGTTAAACATCCCCCAGATTAATGGTACCATTGGTTTCCCAGGCCTTCGAACCCCAAGCCGGGTGATGCTTGACCACAGCAGCCTGTTGTGGGGCTGGCATGGCCCCCCTCGACCCTGAGACCCCCAGGACCGGGGTGGTGGTGAGGGGACGACAAAGAGAATTGAGGCCCTTGTTAGTGGAAAGCACCAGAACGCTGCTATTTGAGTCGCTGCTCCAGAAAAGCTGAGCTGGGTAGCAATAACCCACATTTCAGAGAGCGCCTGCCCATTTCATCCCTCACCAAGCCTGCAGCAGTTCTCTGCACCTTCGAACAGGTATTTTGGCCTGTTGTTTATTTTCTAACTGCTCAGTCTCCTACAGACAAACTTGATCAAACAGCAGTATAGATAAAATATAACAATACTTAGCTGGTAAACATGGTATAACCAGCAAGGTAAACATGAAATAACCAGTACTACTGCATGTAGCAGTGTGGTGGCTTGGCCGGCCCAGCCCCAGGAAGACACACACATTTAGAAACTTCAGTTACTACAGCGATATGCCGCGATTTCATGATTTCTTTTTAAGACAGCTAAGCTCATCTAAATTGAGAGATTGATGGATAGATTGGATCGGTGGGCCAACGCTAACGGAATGAGCTTCAACAAGGCCAAGTGCCAGGTCCTGCACTTGGGCCACAACAACCCCATGCAGCGCTACAGGCTTGGGGAAGTGTGGCTGGAGAGCTGCCTGGCAGAAAAGGACCTGGGGGTTCTAACTGACAAGCGGCTGAATAGGAGCCAGCAGTGTGCCCAGGTGGCCAAGAAAGCCAATGGCATCCTGGCTTGTATTAGAAACAGGAGGGAGGTGATTGTCCGCCTGTACTCAGCACTGGTGAGGCCACACCTTGAGTATTGTGTCCAGTTTTGGGCACCTCAATACGAGAGAGATATCGAGGTGCTGGAGCGAGTGCAGAGGGGGGCAACAAAGCTGGGGAAGGGCCTGGAGAATAAATCTGATGAGGAGCAATTGAAGGAGCTGGGACTGTTTAGTTTGAGGAAGAGGAGGCTGAGGGGAGACCTCATCACTCTCTACAACCACTTGAAAGGACACTGTGGAGAGGTTGGTGCTGGTCTCTTCTCACAGGTAATTAGCGGTAGAACAAGAGGGAATGGCTTCAAGCTGCAACAGGGTAGGTTTAGACTGGACATTGGGAAAAAATTCTTCCCAGAAAGAGCGGTCAGACGCTGGAATAGGCTGCCCAGGGAGGTGGTGGAGTCACCATCCCTGAATGTGTTTAAGAGTCATTTAGATGTGGTGTTGGGGGACATGGTGTAGGGGAGAACTTTGTAGAGTGGGGCTGATGGTTGGCCTCGATGATCCCAAGGGTCTTTTTCAACCTGAATGATTCTATGATTCTATTCACAGCATAATTCAGAAAGAGGTTACTAACAGTTACCAAGAGGCTACTTCTACCAGCTCCATCTGGAAGCAAAGCATTTCAGCATTTTTCTTGCAAAACTAGTATTTCACTCGGCAACTGGGAAGTTACTAAAAGCTGCTGCTGTCCACAGTGATTGCATTTGCTTTCCTTGTCAGAGCAGATGCTGAGCTACTGCCAGAACACCCAGACTTCTTATAACCCACAGCTTATCTCATGCAAGAGAAGCTAAAATCAGCATTGCCAACCCTCATCCCGTGTCGCAACGTGAATCAAAAAAGCAGCGAGCATCGCTTTAGCTTTCGCCATCTCTACACAGCCGAGAGGCACTTTGCTTTTTCTAAGGAAATTTCAGATTTTGGCTGCATGGACTTCGGTAAACGCCACAAGTGTTTTTCAGCTTTGCAGATTCAAACCCCAGACCACCTTTGCCGAGATGAGAATTACAGGTCCACTTCAAGTCAAATGAGACCAAAGAGACATGGTACCTGCCTACAAAACTGCACGGACTTTGTGTTTCGTAGCTTTTCCTTTGCTGCTGGAGAATTCACACAATCGTATTTCATCTTCAAAGTTAATATTTAGGCGAATTCACCTACAGCAGCTGTGGTTGTGCTTGTTACTCTAAGACACTGCAAGTTCTCCAACCTAGGCTAAGTCATGTTTAACTGCAGTTTTGAAATAAAGCTTTGACATAAGAGGCCACCAAACCTGTAGTAGAGTATCAGAGTCTGACCAGGTGCATGTTCCCCTGACCTAGTGTCCCTCCAGACTGCCATCACTGCCAAAAACCTCCAGGAACAGGACGGGACAAACTCTGTGATAGAGGATGATGGTCCAGCCTATCCACACCCCATCCCAAATCCTTTCCAATCCCCAGCAACAGGGAGGGAGTTTCATTCTCCATAGCACAGCATTTTGCATCTAACGCAACTGCACACATCATTACCTGCACCAACATCCCAACTCTGCCAAAGAGACTCTAAGTATTTTGCCATTTAGTGATAAAGTCCATGAGTTTGCCTTATTAAGTTTGCTTTTGCCCTTTTCTCCATCAAAATAATAGAATGGTTTGGGTGGGAAGGGACCTTAAAGCCCAGCCAGTGCCACCCCCTGCCCTGGGCCCTCCCCAGCCCACGTTGCTCCAAGCCCCGTCCAACCTGGCCTTGAACCCCTCCAGGGATGGGGCAGCCACAGCTTCTCTGGGCAACCTGGGCCAGGGGCTCACCAGCAAAAAATTTCTTCCTCACATCTCATCCCAATCTCCCCTCTTGCAGTTTGAAGCCATTACCCCTCATCCTATCACTACATGCCCTTATAAAAAGTCCTTCCCCAGCTTTCCTGGAGCNATGCAGCCCGGGGTGCGGGGGGTTTCTGGGCAGCGAGAGCACATCTTCTGTTCTCAGAATGACTAAAGGTCCCACCAGCCCATGGCGGGAGGGGGGAGCACTGCGTACCAATGCCCAAGGAGCCTGCAGTAAGAAGCTGATGTGATTAGGGAAATTTAACAAAATAGAGCAGCACCACGCCGGAGCCCGTATTCTCCTGTATCACCAGAACCGTTATTTTGATTCATACGTTTCAACTGAAGCAAACACCGAAAGCAATTTGTGTAATAATACGACAGAAAGTTAAACAAGAGTAAGCAAACTGCAGGAAATTCATCACCAGAGAACACAATATCAAACAACTGTGTCCCAAGGAACAAAAGCAAGAGGTGAAGACAACAATGAAACAGCAAGAACGCATCCAATGTATACAAGAGGGAAAGCAGAGCGAGGGCAAGAAGCCAGACACATTACACACGACATAAGTAAATAAATCAAAGGAAGTGAGATTAAAACCTGAATTAACTGGAGGAGGGGGAGAGCTATAGCACCTGCATAGAGGTGTCCGCCCCACGGAGATTAATATCACACAGTCTATGAAAAGTCTGATTTGTAGTGGCTGAGCAGGGAAAGTAAGAGAGATTCACATTTCAAAATCAGAGCGCTAAAAAAAAAATAACCAGTGTCACTATTCCCTGGCCTTCAAACTGCAGCAGCCGTCTGAAAAAACACCAGGATTGCTCAAAGAAGCTCATGCTAATTTGGATTTATATTGCAATAAAATTATATTTTGGGTTGGTTTTAAACTGTGGTTAAATACAGTAAATTTAAAACCAAACAGTTTGAAAACTGAGTATTTTTTTTTCCATACATGTTTTACAAAGCTTTGATTCTTTTCTGTCATATTCCAGATCATGACTAGCCAGAATTTTACTTTTCCAATCCTTTGGTAGCGTTCAGTTTCACTGGGTTGTTTCGGGGGTTTTTTTTTTTAATTATTATTTTATTTTTTTATGCTGTACACAGTAACTTGAAGCTTCAGATAAATATCAGCTGTTCTTTGGCTGAGGGAGCCTTTTGAGAGGTACCAATATCACAAAGTCTCCAAATGCAAACCAAGTTCACTCCAAGCATCATGGTCTCATTGCAAACAGGAACAGCAGGAGCATGAAAAAAAAAATGTATACAAAATAGTGTTTTCAAAAATATTTACGGAAAGTTGTGCTATTTTTCTATATAATAGTTCGGCCACTCGACACCCTGATATAAAGGATGCCAAGAGCTGCGGGGGGCCTCAGTTACTCACAGGAATATGCAGAAAGATCTTACAGGGACTTGCAGCAACTTAATTATTAAATAAGTAATAGGTGGGGATGGTGGGGACCATATAATTAAAGTGAACAAGGGGATTCCGAAACACGGAAAAACCTACACGTTCCCTGTGCGTTGGAGCAGAGCTAAGGCACGGTTCAAGTCCAGGCCGGTGCCATTTCTAGGCACTAAATGGAGCAGGTCACCGAGAGGCAAACATTGAAGGATAATGTAAATAAAAGACCATCATATAGGACAGCCACAGCCTGACAACGTTACCTTCTAGTCTTAATTCTGGCTATTTATTAAAGAAGTCCAGTGCAATATGATGGGATCTTAGGCTGGCAAAATCACAGCGTCATCAAGGCGACTATTACGTGGGTGGATAAAACTGCTGACTTCTAGCAATTTTGTATGAAACAAATTCCTTGCCACTGAAGTAATAGTAAAAACAGTCAAGAGAATAATCGTATGGAAAAATATAAAAACTGCCAATCCCCCTTTCCCTCCTTTTCCAACCACCTGCTGGCAAACTGCATTATATGGGTTTTTCTTTTTTAAATATAAAAGCCCCATGAGAAAGAAATT
This sequence comes from Stercorarius parasiticus, assembly GCA_013396915.1. Classification (NCBI taxonomy): domain Eukaryota; kingdom Metazoa; phylum Chordata; class Aves; order Charadriiformes; family Stercorariidae; genus Stercorarius; species Stercorarius parasiticus. The sequence continues at coordinate 2,467,067 of VWZL01000532.1, read as the reverse complement.
AAATAAAAATCAAAGTATCCTCAACATTTTCCAGAGCATTTATTGATTATGGGATTTTCACGTTAAAGAGTGGCACGCGTGGTTCTGTGCCCCATTTGTGCCCTCCGTGCGCAGCACACCGCGGAGGAGGGCGAAGGCACGAAGCAGCAAACACCACACTGGAAGTTTCAATTTTAGATATGCGAGACCACAAAATTAATGAGCGTCTTTGGAGTAATAATTTGTAGACTTCATAGAAACCAGGGCAGATTATAAATGCTGTTGACCTAGAAGAAGTAATAGAGAATTCAGTATTCAGTACTGAAGAACAATTTATAAGTGAATAAAGTCTAGCATGCGATATGACTGCTTTCTGTTGACAGATGGCAGAGAAGTATCTTCTCCATTCTCTCTCATTAAAATAATTATGGCAATGTATGTTAGCCTCTCTTCAAGTCTGGCATTTTCACAGCACATACAGGGGGATCATCATTGTAGGAATAAGGTTAAATAATAATGGAAACACATTTCTGGCATGCAAAGGGCATTTGATATTAAACTTACCTGCTTCCAGAAATAACAGCAGGGAGAAATTTGTTACCTCGGAGTAAATGAAATGATTTAACTTATTTTAACAGGAGGTTAATTAGAGCTCTGCACTAACTTGAGAACCGCGTCCCAAAACCAGGTCAAGCCGCGGTTCGGCTGACGAGCCTTTGCCTTATGTACCTCCTCCAGAACCCGGCTTGTTTCTCGTTTTTACCTTCGCTGCCAATTGCTCACTGTAAAACTGCAAATCAGATGCAGTCCAGTGTGAAACCTCTTCCACAGCTGTCAAATAATAAAGTCTGTGAAACTACGGAAGGGGGAAAAAAATAAATTTAGGTTACTAGAAGCCATGTAAAAAATATTCCACGTTCAAGTGTATTTCTTGCATGGCCAGTACATTTGTGTCTCCTGCTCCAGCAAAACACCCAGGGTGGCACACGGGGAGGCATACAGCGTTAGCCTAGTTATCCCCTGCCCTGCTAATTACTCCAATGGGTAGTTAGTGACACAAGTTAATTACCCGCCACATAACGGGGTTGCCATACTGGAAGTCAATGTCCCCACCGTAACGCGTGACATTAACACCGCATGATGTCATGGCTGAGCAAAAATTCTCCGGTGTCAGCAGTGTAGACTCCAGCCTTTCCCACTGCTGTTCTCCCCAATATGATTCACTTTCATTATTTATGAGACTTGTCTCACTAACCCTCAGCAACGGTTCCAAATAATGATAGGAATCTGTCAGTGTAGGATTGTATTTCTCAAAACAATAACCACAGTTCCTGGAAATGTCAATATGTCAATTGAGGGTAACACATCTCTCAATAAACCAATATTTTGTAAAAACAAAACAAAATCTAAAAAAAAAATAAAAATATCATGCACAGAAAACGGAAATTTGAGCTGCACCGAGCTCTCCTCTTACAATGTCGGGCAGAAAAATTCATCCTTCCTGCCAGATGGTGGAGACAGAAAAGCACATTTATATTTTCCCCAATCAAAAATTGTGAAGCATTTGATATTTTAGTCCTTAATATTCATGAATTGCCATGAGAAAGGAAATGAAGGTCTTGACAAAAGTCAAAGAGCTCAGGCTACAGGAAAAGCCAACCTCAGGAATACAAAAATTTGCACTAAAGATAAATCATCCAGGCCTTAACGGTTCCACCCTGAACCTAACAATTTAGAAATTTAGAGCTGCTCAAATGAGTTTCTGCACCACTTCTGAGATCGGCCTTGCACGAATCTGTGTTTTACTCTAAGCCAACAAGAATAAAGGTGATGATCAAATCCCTGCCTTCCGTTCCAGACAACCCTTATTTCCATCCAGGTATCTGTTCTCTCACAGTCTGAGAGGCCAACGTTAATCAAAGGCTTTTTTTATTGATTTACTATGCAGTTCTGAAAGTATTTATATAGCTATAGTGTAGCAATATTAGAAGTATGTAGAGATACTACATTCACCAACCAAATATTCACCTACGTAAGTGATACTTCAGTATTTAGGTTCTACAACACAAACCCTAAAAACTTGGTAAAGCCACTTAATTATTTAGGTTACAGGGTTTTCTCTAAAAGCAAAAGTTTTTCCACAAAGGCCTTACCTCATCTGAGTTTCTACTATACTGGTTTTCCTTCATGGGCAAAGTCCACAGAAGACCAGTTTGACCACATTACGAAACAAACTGGGTGAAGGGCTTTCTCGGGACACATCAGTAGCTTTAACATACAGGTAGGAAAAACCTGAAGGTATTTCAGATGATGCTTAAATTATCAGAGAATTGAGAGACCATTTGCCATTTCCAAAATTCTAGGACGTTGAGATTTCTAATACCAGGAGTGTAAACATATTAAAGAAATAAAATCAAAGGAAAGCAAAAGCAAGTTCTACAAAACTGAAGGTCTACAGAAAAATGTATTGATTTGTTGGCGGAACGTTCAGCTAAAGAGCAAAACCGTTCTAAAACACAATACAAAGAATATTAAAAGCACTAAAATTTCTGTTGCCCATTGCGACACTCACATCTGTGCGCTGGGAATAGGGAAAATACAGCATATCTATTTTGAAGAATATAAATTTATCAGAACAGCAATAAATCCCTACCCATGACACAAACTACAAATAACTACACAGACCTCCCTAACAAATCACCCTGAATTTAATCTTTCCAAACCCAAAGACCATCATATTTGGCTAATACAGTACATCTTTTTCCACCACCACTTGCATGGGACTGTGGTCTGGAGTGATCCATTTATTTCTGACTTCTCCAGAAAATTCCAAGTTCTAGAAGTTACGGAGCAATCATTAGCAAAGCGGTGAGACCCGATTTAAGAGAAAATTAAATAAACATACCAGCTTCACATGACACTATATGCAGCATGTAGTGTTAACAAACAGCAGGCAAAACTGGTAATTAACCAGTTTATATCTTTCAATATGCATAATCTCCAATTACCAAGGAGCGGTATTTAGGTAGGTAAATATCATGGAGTTGGAATGGGTGATTCCTCTTTAAAGCAATCCTTACCACGCAGTCATGAGAGCCATCAAGGATCTCCTTCAGAGGTACAAAAAAAATAACAAAGGATATAAACATCAGAAGGCCATGGAGCTTGAGAAATTAAGGGCTACAAACAACTGGTGGCCAATGAGATGATCTGAGGCAGAAAATAAGTGGAAAAGCAAAGCCATTGACCAGTACATGGACTGGCTTACCAACAGCCACACGTGTCAAGAGTGCCAGAAAGCAACGAGTGCTGTTCTCGTCATTAAGAACAGGAACAAAGCAGATAATTTCTCACTGTATCTTCCATTAAGAATGGGAGAATGAGTTTCTCCTCCGTAAGGGGCACTGCTCACTCAACTGGATCAGAGACAACCCTGACTCATCGCTTCTTCCTCATAGTAAATGCTGGAAAACTAAGGAAAAGAATATTTCCCCAAATATTTGATAAAACGCCACAAGACACCTATGCTATCAAGGTCCTTTATTTAAGCAGCAGCATGGAAACACTGACTGAGAAATGCACTAAACTTTGGGTTTCCTCACTGTCTTTAGCGATGTGACCCTCAATGGTCTCTCCTTCCCTGCGTCCTGCAACCACAGCTTGCAGCTGCCTCTGCCCTACGGATCATACCGCTCGCTATTCTCCACTTCTTGTTTTCCCTGTTCTCCTTATTCATCTCTGTTCCCTGTCTGCTTGCCCACCCTGTACGCTCTTCCATATCACGATTTTGGTTATTACTTTTGTAACGCTATGTCATGATGTTATAATTACTATAGATCATCTTGCATCCTGATCTCCTGTTGCTTCCTCTGATTAGAAGCAGTCCTCCAGCTTTCCTCTAAAAATACTCTTTTTCCTTTTCCTTAATAACGTGTCATCCTTGACACTGCTGAGTCTGTATGAACAGGAGTCCATCACACTTCCAGTACTGGAAAAGCTTCATTTGGCCTCCTACTTACGCTGCAAAAATTTTATTTTTTATTTCACTTGTTCACACAACTCAAATAATATTGACGAAACCACATTCCGTCACCCCATTCTAACCACCCTATCACACCCAAACACATCTCCATTGCTTCTTCCAAACTCCATAAGATCCTCCATCTCACTTACTCAATACAGTTCTCCCATGACCTGTGTTTTTCTCAGTTTCTCCACCTCATCCTCCCCTCCTGGCCAACCCAACCCAACTACACAATTTCCTTTTCCTGCATTTGCCCGAAAGAGTTGCTCCTGCCATAAGGGCACCCAAAGCACCCAGCCCTTGACGTGCTGTGGTGTAAAGCTCATAGATGTCCTCCTTTCAGCCAACTGACCGTACGCCTTTGGTGGGCCTGTGGACACCATCTTCCCCAGCTGCCTTCCAGTCCTGCAGGTGACAGCAGATGGACACCAGGGCAGGAAGGGAGCAAGAGGCAGACACACAGGAGTCCTCCCTTTGGGCCCCAACACTCGGGCTGTTCTCCTTCACTTTTTACCACCCTCCACATCAAAAAGGCTGTTCATGTTTGCACAGTCAACAACATCGTCAAACCTTCTCAGCTCATGCTCCTGTGCATGCCTTTGTTCCTATAAATACAATGAGGCGCACACACAAAAATATATATATATAAAAAGCACAAACCACTTAATGCAGGTAGTAGTTCTGACATTTTTCAATCGCACAGTGGGTTAATGATAAACTGTTTAATATGGAATCATAAACTGATAAATACGGAATGACGAACTGCTTAATATGGAATTATTACAGATTTTGTATATCTTTCTGGTTCATCAAAATTAAAGTTTCACCAACTGTACTAACCGAACTTTCTCCACCTCAGTTTGTGAAACGGCGACATTTGGGTGTCAGTGAAACGCAGTGGACAGGACTCTGAACAAAATTTGCTGTTTGCTATTAAACTTGCAGTTTGCAGCCACATCGACAGGAGTTCACGAGTGACAGGAGCCGTATTTATCATATAAACAAATAGGAAACCCCCAAATGAGCGAATTAATCTCCCCCTGCACATACGCTACCTTACACAGCCTCGTAGACACGCAGAGCGCGCAGAGTTTAAACATCGGGCTGGCACACCTATCAATCCACGGCAAACTTATCATAAAGCAATCATAGCTTAATTAAAGCCAGGGAGAGGTCAATATGTTCATACGCGAGATGATTCAGTATGATGTCACTTGGGTACAATCAATTAAAATGCACAGGGTATTTTTTAAATGGGAAAACCTGAGTAGGGAGCCTGTTGTCTACCCAAAGGTTTTGCTATGCTTTAAAAGCTTCATTTAAATATTTTTTTTCCCTTATTTATATGCACAAAAGAAATAGTTTTATCAGATATTCATAGGTGATTTAGATGATTGATACCAATTTCTCTTCATAATATGACTAGCAAATAAAAACCACAGCAGTTCTAATATAAAAAAATAACATGTGACAAGGTTTCCTAAAACATTTCTATTTTGGACCTCACAAGCTAAATTGCTTTTGCTGGCCCCTTCCACCTCTCAGCATGGTTGACAGACAAATTGATCGAAACATCGGAAAATAATATGCTTGCAAAATTTCTCTGGGTGAGTTTTCAGTCTTTTGAATTTTTCATACAGGAACAAAATGAAAGATTGCCTCCTTGATTTTTCCTCCATTATGCGTCCCCATCTTATGTACTACAGGAACATACAATACTTCAAATAGCAGCAATACATTGTAAACAAAATGTATAACATTTTTCATAGAACACCCAAGCCGTGCGAAGTTAAAAGACTGGGTAGCAGGCATCTTTGCCCTGCAGATTATGTTGTTCAATTATAATGAATTCATACATTTGAAGTTGCCTTAGGGCCTCTCATTAGACTTAGGGGTGTTTATTACAGGAAATATTGCTTGTATCATTTAAGAAGCAAGAAGGCTAGATGATTTGATTAGAAATGTTGACAGTTGAGGTGTGTAAAAAATATGTCATTCACCCACATTTTCCCCCCACTTTAATATTAGGATCCTTCATTTTTTATGAATTCTTTAACCCCTTCCTTGTTTCCCTGCAGCCCACGGCTGCTGCGGCACCGTCCGCTCCCAGGACCGCTGGTTCTTCACCGGGAATTGTGATTCTGACACTGGCCGAGGCTTTTCACCCGCCAGCCAGGGGAGCATACAACCGCCGCCGGGTTTCCATCGCATCCCTCCATCCCTCCCTCCGGCGGAGCATGCGCGGGCAGGGACAGTGGTCCAGCCGCTCCCGGCTGCCGATGGGACATCAAGGCAGCAGCTCAGACATTTAAATTTCCACCTTGTGAAATTTAACCCCATTATATTTTCCTCGACATCGCGTAGGAAAGCCTTGAGAAAGAGTTCCGTCAGCTTTCAGTCCAAATTAAATGAGTCCTGAGAGATTACCTTGAATTAAAGCACTCAGCAGCGGATTAAGTTTAAGGGGCTGATCGGAAGGCTACGGGGAAAAAAAAATAAAAATAACTGTTCGCTAATTTCTCATTACTTTTGCCACCAAAAAAAAATATTAAATTTTAATACTCTTGGACGGCAATATACAGCACTTTAAATTCCTATGCTCCATAAACTGACCTCTAAATATGCTTTAGATAATCTGTAATTCAGAGAAAAATAATTATTTTTTCCATAAGATCTTTTGACAGCCACTCGTCTGAGCACTAACCTTCCCAAACTTCCTATTAGTACCCAGCAGCGAGTTTTACAACAGCTTGAATTCCCCGAGTGCTTACTGCTGTTTGGTCAGTGCGATTTCAGACCAGTACATCCCTGAAAACAAGGCTGTCTATTCTTAAAGCGTGCATATAAAAATAATGCAGCAAAAACCGTTAAGAAATTATGAGGACCGATAACAGGGGTAAGAAAACTCAGCTTCTGGGTCTCGCCTGTATTACCCATAGTTCGCTTAGCTCAAATTGGGCTTCTATTTTGCACCTTCTCTTTAGCCAGAGAAATTTAAATAAAACACCGCTTTACTTTGAGAAATTTAAATAACTTAAAAGGTGTATTTGAGGAGCAAACAAGGCTCTCGTAGATCTTCCAGACTTCACATTTGATCACAGCACCATTTAAAAAGGAATAGGGGAAAAAAAAAAAATTGAAGTTACCAAGAGTAATACATTCGCATTTCTCTACTGGAGAAGTTCTCCCTGTGCCGAGGCGGCCTGTGAAGGCAGGTGTGTACTTCAATGGGACGTTCTCATTAACAGAGAGTTAAAGAAACATCAATGGTGTGGAAAGTAATTAGGCTAAAATATGTGATGTATAATAATAATAATCTTGGACAAATTTCTAATGTGACTAGTAACTGCTCTTCTCCTCTGAGGACCTGGTATTTGCCATTTCATCCTCTCTGCAAAATATCACAGAATGTTGGTAGTTTGCAGCCAAATTATGTTTTCCTACCACAAGTCAACAGAAACTAGACTTAAAAACTAATTTCATTAGTGCATTTGCATTTTTTCTGTTTTGTTTGTTAGGTGCTAACTATACACACATGTAAATACTTCCGTTGAAATAGATGCCTGTATTTTTTTTACTAGAAATTTATATTTTTACTGCATTGATACCCCTAGCATCTATCAACCAAATAAATTCAACCATGTCTCTAAATGCTTGAGACAAAAACTCCAATTTTTGATGCTTATTTTATATTCAGTTGTAGAACAGGGTCAGAAATTTGATTTCAAAGGGCACATCAGAAGGGTTTAGTGCTCACACCCTCTGCAGTAACAGATTCCCGTAGGTCCTAACGAGCTCCACTGAGCACCTTATCTCCCTAACGAAGCAGTCCTCACAGAACAGCATCCCGCTGAAAGGCAAGCAGCACCAAATACTCTATATGAGGCAACCTGGCTTTAAACTACACTATGGAAAATACCAAAGTGGCCGTCCTGGCTCAATTCAAAACCTACATTTCATTTTACACCGATTATCCTAAAAATACGGTTAATAACAGCAAACTCAGTTCATCAAATATTTTTCAACTACTGTGAAACAACAGCTATATTTTAAGATCATACAATTTCTCTGCAGCATCAGCAACACATCAGCTTTGCATTTTCTGTACCGAATCAATGCGTAGCACTCCAGAAGTTGCTAATCTGCATTTAAAGACCCTTCCATCTCTTAAAATACTTAACTAAACACTTCAGGGTGTTTAAACCGCAAGCTGCCCGCTATCTTCAAATATCTACAGAACTAACAGTAGCGTTCTTAAGTTAGGAGTGACAAATACTAGAAAACCTCCACAATTTGGCTTCCATATCTCTGAATTGGTATTTCAGTGACAGATGTTTGTTGCGGCAAAAACCTCTGTCAGAACAAAATTAGGTGATCTATCATTTTAAGATATGGTCTTCATATACTGTTTACTCGAAGATATCACTTGCCTCAAGCCAATTTTGACCAAGAACATTTTGTGATATGGAAGTGATTTGTATATCATCATTTTTGTGATAAATGTAGCTCTTGAACACAAAATAACCTACTATTCCACAGTATTACAGTTAAAACTCCTTCACCAGTAAATCTGTACTACTGCTTTTATTACTACAAAGATACTGTATCTAGACTTCAATGTATTTCCCATTTTTATTCACTGAATAGGGTTGCCCGGTTTCTTGGCTTTACATCAGGGAGCTTGTCCCTCTCCCCCTCTTTCATACCAGAGACGGTACCTATTTTGGGGGCACAGGAGGAACCAGCATCCACTGCAACATGGACCTTTGGATTCATTTTGGCAAACAGGGCAAGGGCAACAAAGCAATGCAAAATCTCTTCCAAAAAGGACAGTGCCCAGAGGCAGGGACCGACTGCCCGAGTTGTTCATGCAACATGTCACATCCAAAATTAATGATTCAGTTCCACGACCACTATTTTAGAGGAACCATCCCTCCTCCAAGGTCTAAAACCTTCTGATTCATGGACGATTGGAACAAACCAGCAACCTCCACCTCACCTCCTTCAGCTTCCGCAGCAGAGAAAGGGGACATGATGACATAAGCCAATCGCAAAGGGCTGAGAACCACCATAAAACACAGGAGCTGGACAAATCACAGGTGTAGGTGGATGAGACAGAACAAGAAGGACATCCCAAGAGGCTGAGTAAACGTAAAGAGAAGTGTCCATCACTTGACCCAGGCAAACCCTCTTAAGTTTAACTTAAGATGGTTTAACAAATCCCATCTTAAGATGGAGTTGAGGAGTTTCCACCACCAATGCAGAATCTGACACCTTTTCCGAGACCCCTGGTTAGCAGGAACACCTGCAAACTAGAAAATTAACTGGGTCCATAAATTATTATATAAGCCAGTGAATAACCATAATTTAGTAATGAGCTCTAGTCATTACTAGCCTTGGGTTAATCTAAAACAAAGTCCTAACGATAAGGGGCTCCAGTTTTAAACCCTTCCCAAAGTAAGAGCTGACCTAACATTGATGGGACCCAGTGGACAAGCCAGAGAGCAACACCACTGCACATGGAGACTGGTCCCCCGGCCATGAACTCATGGGATTTGCCGTTGGCCTTGTCAGGGCTCGCAGCAGAAGGAAACTCAAGTCAAGAGATGACCTGACACATTGCCTGCTCCATCATGGGAAATGGACGCTACTGAGGTTTTTGTTCCTTCTAACTTAAAATGCATTTTGCTTCAGGTAAGTGTGGATGAGGCATTTCAACAGTGTTAGTCCATTTGCATCCTGAGTAAAAATGGTCTAATTAGCTCCAAAATACAGGCAAAGACGACCACTGGCATTTGACAGGGGATTCAAGAGAGAAGTGTTTCACAGGAGTCAGGAATGCTCTGCAGTGGTGCAGATGTGGGGGCTCTCCCACCACCCACCGTGAAAGGGATCCAGATATTTTCATACCTGAAGAGACTAACCTGAGCCCAGAGGCAGAAGGGCTCCATTGCTTTCCTTGCGGCTCAAACCCCACCACTCCCCAGCCTGCCTTCCTGCTTTTCCTCCAGGACAGCGTTTTCTACGGCATATGGTCCAGTCTCTTAACCTTTCTTTGAGAGCTGTCCCTAAGACACCAAGTCATACCTGACTCCATCTGAAGGGATTTGCGTCAACCAAGTTGCACAGAACCACCTCAAGAAACCAGTTTCTTCTACAACTGTAGAGAAAGTCCTTACTAAAGGGGAGGTTCGACCAACACCAGCAGAAACTCCTTAGAAGTACATCAGCCACAGTGGAGTACAACCTCAATCCAGGGGAGTTTGTTGGAGTTTACACTCTCCTACTCAGCTCCATAGGCCCACAAGCTCGTCTTGGCTACCCACACGTCTGGAACCAGCCTCAGCAACCCACCTGCTCTCTGCTTGGTCCAGACTGGGGTGATCCAGCCCCATGATCCGCTAGGCACTATTTCTGGAATAAAAACAGCGTTAAGGGGAAAAATGGTTTTAACCTAGTTACAGTGGTAGAACAGACTGGGAAGCAAAAAAGGTTTATTGGAGGATGATGGGAAATAAGTTTTATCATTAGTCTCACAATGTTTGAGAGCAACATCACAGTTCAGAGCTACAACACCAAGATAAATGAATTTAAAAGAACCACGAGTACGATGGCCTTTGTTCCTTTCACAGGTCAGGATTTAAAATAGCACACATCAGGCTGCACAGCTAGAAATAGGACACTGCAGTCTGCACGGCTTATTAAAAATGCTATACTTCAACAGGTGTTAATTTTGCCACATGCGCACCAACAGCTTTAAACCAAAATATCCTTTATACCGTGAATTGTGTGCACAGAACTTATTAGAAGAAAGATTTTTGTGCCGTTTAATGCCAAGCGCCCAAACCTGCTGCTGAGTAAAGGAAAACTGGATAGTTATTCACCCGACATTCTGCTATAACACAGAGATTAGCTCGAGTATAAATTGGTGTTATCACCGATTATGCACCTAGAAAGCTTAGTGATAGACCAGGGCTTGACTGAACTAGCTTCTGTACTAATAGGTAAGAGCCCACGGCTGAATTATATGAATAATTAGTATCTGTACCAAACCTGGGTTAGGCTGGTATTGACAAACTGGTGCTATAACAACTGTCTGGAAAAAGTAGCATGAGTATCTTGTTCACAGAGGAATGAGAAAGCTCTTTCTGGATGCGTCTCAGAACAAAAGACTTGTTACTGAGCCTTCAACTGCAACACCCCTGGAAGAGATTGCCCATTATACGGAAAAAAAAACAACCCAAACCCTGAAGCCACATGCAGAGAATCAGGAAAACCTGATCCTCCTCTTCAGAGCATCTTCCGTGTGATCACCTCCAGCCAACATTACAGGCTTGGTCTAGAACAATTCCTCCGCTCTGTAGCAGATGAAAGACTCCTCATGGTCCCTGCACAACCTGGCTGCTCACCACCATCCTCCTCTCCATGCAGGAATGGCCCTGCCTTTAATTGACTGTCCTTATCAAGCATTTCATTTGGCAAAACTAAAAGGTAAGTTCTGCCTTCTCTGGTTCCTATCACGTATCGCCTCCTACTCTGTCCCATCAATCACAGGGAAGACAGCCGGAGGGCTGGCTCAGCTGGGAAACGACCTCACCAGGCAAAACGCCTCTTCCCGAGTAGATGTGACGAGCAGCAGGAGTGTAGGGAACACAGGAGATCTTCCAGAGAGGCACTGCACATCAACTGCACGGAAAAAACAGAAAACTCAGGACAAATCTATGTTTAGCATTAATTCCAACACACTGAAATACAAGACTGTATTCTGCTAAGAGCAGAAGTTAGAGCACTCAGAATGCCTCAAATTAAAAAAAAATAATTAATTTTGTAGAGTTTGAGGGGAAAAATTGGCATTACAAAAGGGGACTGTACTTTAATCTTAAGGTCCTCCCCCATGCAGGATTAGCAACAATATACTGTGTGAGAGAATTCTTTTGATAGCATAATTTCAAGACTGCTGATTTAATATGATGCAATTTTCCTTTCGTTTTCAAAGTTGGAAGAAAAACGTCTACGTTACATCCTCTGATCTTTTCACTTGTTCAGATCAATATGTGCAAGTCCTCACAAAAGGGAAATTCTCACTCACAGCTGCTTCGTTACTTAAATGAGAAAAATCACAACTATGTATCTAAAATCTGCAATGATGGGCAAAAATGGCAAATTTAGAAACTAAATATCAAAGGGAGTGTTAAAGGCGTGGAAGAAAACCTAAACCTTTCACAGGAGAAGACGGCTTGAATTTCTCCTTCTTGGGGAGTTTTGACCATGATTAGTTGGCATCTGTCACAACTGTCGAAACCAACAATTATTTCCTTTTGCTATTACATCAAAACAACAAGACACCATGATTTGGCCTACAGCAACATAACCACTGAAAGAAATTTTTGCTGGGGTTCAATTTGCATGATAAACTGTTGTTAACAGATACCATCTGTTTTTAAATTTAGTAAAAGGGCCCATATTATACAGCTCATTACAAATATTACTAACTCTTAGACAATGACTCTTGTAAAGTGTATATTGTAGCTAATGAAGTAGAAAGCTTAAACAACAAATCATTTACAAGTTTTTGTACAGTATTTCTAATGGAGGGAGTTTATAATCATAGAAAAATGTAATCACTTATGTTAAGCAATCCATGGACCTAGTCAATGTAGCACAAACACCCATTATGCAAAATTATGACATTAAAGGGAAAAAGACTATTGCAGACTTTGCATTTTACAGTATATGCCACACAGTCTAATAACTTTGAAAGAATTAAACAGATGAGACCCCTCACTTCCAAAATAGTATTTTTCCACCAAATATCAAACACATGTTCAACCTGGACTGAGATTTGCTGCCCTGAATTAGACCTGACACCAGTAACAAAGGGGATTCTGTAATGGACATCGGCTCTTACAATACAGTGCATTAATGGGCATCATGGTGAACATAATCTGTCAGGAACAGTCACAATAAAGATGTTCTACTGATTAATGTTCCACTAGCCCTGTATTTAATAATTCATATAATTTGTATTAACTTTAAAATTGCCATCACTATGGTGGACAAGGAAAAAAACACAAATAACTCGGTAACAATAATTCTACCCAGGAAAAAATTACACATTGCAATTAGAACTGTTAGATTCATACAGGAGTAATTGTTCAAGATTTACAGAGATGAATTACTGTGAAACAAAGCTGCGCTTTTAAACAATATAATAAGAGACTACTTCTAAGAGGCCATAAATACTTTATAAATTACATTAATATTGGTGTTCTGTATTATCACATCTGTATTCTTATAAACTGTGTTTTTAAATATTATTCCCACAACAATATACATTTCTATAAAACTAACAAACTTCTAAAATAACGACAGTATGTCTTATAAAAATGTCTCCGTTAATTTTTCTATACTTTGAATGGAGAAAGGGAAATAGCAACGTTCCAGTCCTAAAAAGCGGTCATTCCGCATTCATTCACCTAATCCTTGTTTTTATACAAAGAATTAAGCACCCCTTCCCGAAGCATTGCGCTCTGCGGTTCACGGGTATTGGTCAAGAATATCCTATGCTATCCTATCAGGATGATTAATGAAGGCACCTTTTTCACAGAATGTCAGACTCTGCCTTTTTAACAACTGACCTTTCATAGAATACTACTGAACTCATAATTCCACTTTTGTTCAGTTTCTTATTAGTGGAGTTAAAATTAATACTTATGGGAATGATGGCTAAGGTGATGCACAGTAAATCTTATAGCACATCAACCTTCTGCACCGACTACCAAAGGAATAGTACCTGCATTTGTCTAGTTCAATAGCATAAGTATTCTAGTAAAACTCTGTGTCCTTTTAAAAGACAAATTAGGTCAATATTCAACCCTCTTCCAAGTACAAAGCTGTACGTATGGAGAAAGACTTTCAAAGTTCAGGTATCCTCGCGAAATAGTTAATGCCTACTGTACATGGAGGGATTTTTCATCCTGCTGCACTGTTTGAAACTTCCAAGACGACGCAGATTATGTATAGCATAAAGCTGTCCATAACCCACAGCCATCTGCGGGGAGACATTTCAGCCTGCCATCCAGACAGCTTGGTGACTGCACCACTCACGTCTCCATATCCTAAAAGCCACCTCCTCCAAACAGGGAGTAACAGCCCTGGAATGTGCCACCGCAAGGATCTGAGGAAGTCGCTCTTGCTGTGATGATAACCTTATTTTTAAACCACAACATTGAAAAGCTGTCCGAGGTGAACAAAGCACCCCTGTTTCTTTGAGGTTTTTCTTAACATCCAACTCACCATTATCAGACTTCTCAGGGAAGGGAACCACAATGTAACACGACATCAACCACTAGTTTACCACCCACTTAGAATGCCAAAAAATTAAAGCTGAATGAGCAAAATCCCAGATGCCACATGTGAGTATCTACCACCACTGCAGTTATTGGATGACCTGCCACCCCCTGCAGAGGCCACCGCAGGTCTCCGCAGAGGCCCTCTTCTCCCAGGAGGGTTACTTACCATCACACACCATCCAGCCATCCCGGCTCCTTCACGGAACAGCTGCACAAACCAGGTGTCCAACTCACAGCAACAGACCACTATCAGCTTCTCCAGTATCCCACCACTTCTCTCTCCCTGGAAACCAACACCTCATTTCAGCTCCCCTATGCTCTCCTCCTGGTCTCCTCCGCCATCCCATGAAGATGAAAGATGACCGACGAAGGCTGACCACAGCCATCTCTAGTTATTGCTATGGACACACCTCCGAGGCCCAGGACAGAGCCAGATGGGGATGGTCACACTGCTCCCATCGAGCTGAAAAGCCCATGCAGAACTGAACAGGTCCCATATTGGGTACCAAAGCAATGCTGGCTGGACCAGGATTGTTCTGCCCAAGAAGATGCGGTAACTCTGCTTCATTTCTCAGGGCCCACGTGCCATTTCGCTACCACACGCTGCTCCTCAGCACAGCCAAACCCCGTCTGCTCCTACAGTGGCCACAGCCACAAACCCTGCTCCCACCTCCACGCGCCGCAGTCCAAACGCGATGAATGAGAGGTAACTGCACGAAGGAACTGAGAAGATGCCTGAACAAAAGCAGCTCAAATGAAATATGCTGGGATGTGTTTAGGAGAAGAAAACCATTATAGAAGAGTAAGAAATTAAATCTTCAGGAAGGATATTCATTAACATTACTGTCTATATTTATGTCTTTTAAAAACACTGGCATCAACTCTTTTTCCTCAGTTCTATACATTAACATTCCTAACCCCAGAAGCGATCAGGCTACAGAGGGTTTTCTATCCTTGAAGATATTTTAAGATGATAAAGACGTGAAACCTTTTATTGGTACACAAAGATCAAAATCCATGCTCTGGCAGTGCTGTATCTGATGTCAAACACTTAAGACATCACACAACTGGCAGCAATTCTGTTGTAAAACGTGCAATAACGCAAGCAAACTGCAGCTTAATTTTTCTCTACGCATTCATTCACATTCATGTGGAGTCCATTCACACCCATTAGGAGAGAAGGCATCTGCATTATGGCTAAATATTGTACCTCGCAAACAGAACGGCGTTTGCACTATTTCAGCCCTTGTGAATCAAAGGGGCCGGGAGGATTTCACCCTAGATGAGCTTTTTCAGAACAAAGCTAGAGGACACTGGAAGGGATTTCAACTTCCCCTTAGAGCTCAGTATTTTTCATAAGGTCAGCTGGGTTGTAAGGTAACTGCTCCACAACCTGAGACTCGTGGAGATGTCCAGCAGTTCCTGTAATGCAACCTGATAAACTGACCGCATTCCCCCTCCTGACCAGCCTTCCCGATCCTTCCTCCAGCCACGCATTGTACTAGTACAATTAGCTTGAGAAATAAAACACACACACCCCAAAATCAAAATACTTTTTTTCTGGAATCAATTTTACTCCTCCAACGCAGGAAAAAAGTATCTCCTCGCTCTTTCAGTTCTTAGGAACACTGTCAACACTGGGGGAAGGATAGGTGGTTTTCCCTGCAGAAAACAAGACAGATTTTACAACTTCGTCACAGTTGAATATTCAGAAGTTACAAGAGAAAATAATTATTTCTGAAAAACATACTGCAATATTAGGTCTTCCCATAAGTTTTGAAAATATAAGTTTGCATATTCTTGCTCATATTTGCCACAAGATAGAGGCAGAAAGCCCAAAGTTATGACTCTTCCATTGATGATGAAAAAGTAGCACCAAGTGGTTAAATTGTAGCATTTTCATATGAAACATTTTCCTAGGTTTTGTTTGTAATTCAACACACACTTGAACTGAAAACATGCACACAAGCTGCACGTAATCCTGTAGAAAAACACCTAAGTTTGAAGAGATAGCATGGCCATACAAGTAACTCAGATGCTTCTTTCACCTGCTAGCCTACAACGATTGTGAACTGTGAATTCTTCCAGCTAATTCCCGCTAAAGAAGTCATATGTCAAGAATCATATTTTGTTGTACATGCATTTGGGAACAAGAGAAAAAGCGGTAGGAAATCTGAGTTGCGCAGACCTACAAAAGAGAAATGAAAATCTTCTTTCTCCACTTCTGAGGACAAGGAATCAGGGTCTGAGCCACCCTAACGTTCAATATTAGGAGTTCACGCACCATGAGAACTTACTGTTAGATACAGGTGGGTATCTTTCCTTCAAATATAACCACCAGTCCCACGTAAAATCCAGGAACTCCACACTGTACCTCTGATGTTACTTCTGTGACCAGAAAGAAATGGATAAGGTAGAGGAGCTAGAAAGGGTGCTTTAATAAATAGATTGCCCAGGACTTTGTCAGGCCTGCGCTGAAGGGAAAACAGTGGGAATGCATAAGCACAGCACAGATTCCCTCAAGCATGAAAGATGAGACAATAACTACAAAGACACAGAATTTTTATGGAGCAATTTACAATGAACGTACAACAAGAAGTGCAGTTCCGTGTTCATCCCAGACCCAGGAACGAAGGAAACCACGTACAAGACAAAAAACAGCCACCAACAAGCAACTGAACCCCAGGCAGTGGCCATCACAACAGCTGAACAGCAGCAGGAAAACCCTGAAGCACTGCGTAAAACCATCGCTGTGCCAACAAACCCAACAAGTACAGGCTGAACACGGCACAGAGCCCTCGATGCACACCTCCAACGCTGGTGCTAAGCTCCTGGCCCGCTGCTTCCCAACGGTGGGGTGAGAAGAGAGGGGGTTTCAATCAGCATTGCCAAGGAAAGACAATTGTCTTCTTTCCAGCATCTACTTAGATGAACAAATATAAATGTATAACGTTTATCAACACGGGATAACCTTTCAATTTTAAAAGGACTCTGCATGAGCCTTCAAAAGACTGCTGCTTGGTTCAGCTTAGCTCCAAGTTCCCGTCTCCAGCTTTCCCCGTGCAAGCAGGGAGGTCACCCAGCAGAGCACAGCTGAGGGCTGCCGGAGGGATCCGCGGCAACGCGTTTCCTTGGGGTGGATACAAAATATTTTGCAATCCCAACTAACCAACACAGCTCCTCCTTCATACAAAACCAAACATCATCACTGAAGAGGTCCACTGAAACAGCTTCTTAGTTCTGTTCAACTGGTGATCCCCCCTGCAGGCTGAAACCTAATTCTGGCATTTCTGGTGGATGTAAAAGTCACTGCATCGCATCACGCTGCCCACCCACGCGTGGAGTGATGCTGCCCCCTGCATTGCTCCATAAGGGTGTAGGGAATGCACCTTTCATCGATATGTATTAAATAAACCAGACAGTCCTGTGCTGGATGACTTAGCTAGAAGCAATGCCGTTACAGTTCCTTTTAAACGATGCAACAATATTTAGAAAAATATGATTATTTAAAAAATTCCTTACCAGTTGAAAAGTTTACTCAAGATGGAAAGTCAGTACTTAACAGGAGTCCCCATTTAAAAGTGCTGTATGAATAAAGAATATTTCCCAGTTAACATACACACGTCTCTTCTGCAGTCCAAAACAAAGCAGACCTTTCCATTCCGCAAGTGCTACCCCGACAGAGCCTGTAGTTAAGTTGTGTGAGTTAGAGTTAGCTTAGTCATAAATTATCCCAATTACTAAAGATTTTTGATAACAAAGTGATAGACCTGAAAGTATTGAGTGAAGACAAAGTTACAATGTGAACTGAGACAAAGCAAATATACAAAGTGTCACAATTGGTAGTATTTATTTTGTTACTTCAGAAATGCTACTATTCAATAAATTAGTAAATATGCACTCATTCTAATCATCCTTTTAAAGATTTCAATAAAACTAAGAATTAAGATGCAGCAAGCTTTTGGAATGAATATCCATAAGCAAACTGACATAATTCAGAAATACCTTCAGTGATCCAAACACTAAACCCAACCTGAAGTAGCCCTTCGCTGCCACTCACATACAAGTTACAAGAACTCCAACAAAAAATGAAAATTAATTTTTAGTACCAGCATGCTGGACTGGAAAGAAAAAAAATCACTAAAAGTGTCTGTTTAGGTAACACTGCCTTCAAAGACAGAAATTTTACTGTACATGCAATTTCGCAGCCTATAAGACAATTTGAGATTCTACATCCACTTCACAGGGACTCATCCGAGATGGGAACACAGCACTATCAGCAAGTAGAAAGTGTTATCGCGAATGTGTATCTGAGGTACTTCTTGTTTTCTGTTAGCTTCATCATACCTGGGGGTTGTTTTCTGGCCATTTTAACTGTGATTTATCATTACTTCAGACAAAAGAGTCTTTGTTCATTTTCAAATTACCTGCATGCACTGAAAATCATATATATCATGAATGTTTTTCTGTTCCTGTATTCTTTTGTTGCCTGCTTTTGTTATTGCTAGAAGTTCTATGAAAAAGAATTTAAAAACCTATTTCCCAGAACAGACAGGAAGCGAGACACGCTATCGCAACCCTGAGGATATCCTCTGTTTCACACTGAAACATAAATCTTAAAACCCAGAGGATATCTGCATAAATGAAGAGCATCTGGACAACCTCAGAGTCACAAGCAATATTACCCAGCACGCAGAAAACTTCTGACCTACCGGAGCTGATAGGTGATCCCAACCATGACCAAGAAAAATTGCAACCAATGCTGGAGCCGAGTAAAACGGGGACCTGGTTTAAGGACAAAACCAGAGCAGCAAAAACAGAAAAAACTGCCCAAAACGTTCAAGTGGAAAATGCCCTGAAAAACAAGCAACAAAACCCCCCCAGAAGACCACATCCACCTTGGTTAGTTGTCCCTGCCATCAGCAGAAGAAATCAGACTATTTCAAAGAATTAAAAGAGAGGTGGAGAGAGTCAAGGCTAAGGTGTTCTGGGTCGGGGAGACGGAAAGGCTGCCACCCAGACATCAGGTCGGTCTGGACTTTTGAATTTTAGAGGTATAAACAGAAGACATTTTCTATATTCTTCAAGTGTTCATGTCAGCATTTAAAATTAGAACAAACTATTTTCAGAGGTGAAGAACATTCATGAGCTGTGAAGAATGACTACTTCCAAATTATTGAGGTATTACATTTCAAATTACCTTAATATAAGCTGATTTATATTTATGACCAAGTTTCACACAGCATTTAAACTTTCAAAAACTCCTCCCAAGTCAGATCATTGAACCTGAAGAGTTTAAAAAATAAGGCAATATTCTCCATCCTCCTTCTCCTTCATAACCACACATCTACATGCCAGGCTCCTAAAGTGCAGTTACCCATCACAAGAGGTTTTCTGAAAGTTGGATTTTGATCAGCACGGTTGTAATTCATAAACTAATTTACTGTGGCACCATGTACCGCAGGAGCTCTAGGTCTAATGCAACAGCCATCAAAAACTTGGTGTACTTCCATAATGCTTTGTACATTAATAAACGCAACTACCGTCTGATGGCCATACGTATTACTGGTGAGCAACGTGTTGTTTATGCTCAGCACGGACTGATCCACCCAGGAACCCAAGAGCCACTCTTTCAGGAAGACTTGTTCTCCTTGACAGCAGTCTGTGCTATAACCCTTATTTCACTTTTAGGAAAGTTTAGACATTTCCTGTTGAAGCATGAAGGACTATAAAAGCATCTACCTTAAAGTGGACTTTCAAGGCCTTTCAATACGAGTGACTGCAGCGCCACAGGCTGGTTGAGGCAAGATGAAAATAAACAGCTTGCCATTATCTGTTAAATAAGGACTCGAGAAGCATTTCAGTGTCACGCCATGACAAAGCAACTCTTTGTCCTTGTGCATCAGGCTGGACCACAGCCCCTACCCTGGACCTTTGCAGTGCACGGGACTGAAATGAGGCTGAAAAACAAGCTAACTGCCCAGACTCCATGGTAAGAACAAGCTGTGGAATCTTAAGTTTTTGTAAGGTAGGTTGTCTACCAACTCGCTTCTGCATATGTGACAAGAAATGTCTGGCTGTCCAGTAACGTAGGTTCAATGAATGTGACAAAGCCTACTCTTTTGAATGTTTTCTTTCCAGCTCTGGAGAGGCTTTCCATCAGTGGTCACCATTTTTCCAGATAAAGCTCTGTTAGTAAGCGCTAGATGCCATTCCTTGTCACAGGAGCCAAGCTGACACCAAGCAAGGCAGTGTCTGCCCACCATCCTTCAAGATACACTATCCGCGTGTGTATGTGAAATTCCACCTAACTGTGGAATGACAAAACCAAGGGTACATCCATCAATAGAGAAGTAGAGGAAAAAACCAAACAACAAGAAAACGATTGTCTGATAATGTAAAATCCAAAGTTACTTTAACTTCACCTCATTACTTCTTGGCTCTGAACTAGCACACGCGGAAGAAAGGTCCTCTGCAATAGTCCTGTTTCACACAATCCCTACATCATGTATAAGTCTACATTATTATGAAGTTCCTTAGTAAAATAAAATAAAATTTAAAAAATCTATTAGTATGAATGACAATTTACATATTAGCAGACTACAACAGCAAGCCTCTCAAATGTCAAAATTAACTGAAGAAATTGACAGCTGTTCAGAAGCTAATTTGATTAGCTGATCACCAGGATTTCACATTTGCTGTCTACGGTACAATACATTTACTCAGAAGTTTAGAAACAAAGCTTTTATCACCAGCAAGTACCACCTGTCACTTTAACTCCAGCTGAGGTTTCACTTTCTTGACATCATCCCTACAAGCTTAGGCAATGTATTTCCAAAATCTTCCTTTGTATCCTGTCCCTTCCCACCCTTAACCACTGCCTTTCAACAGTGGAGCTCCTCCATGCACTCCCCGCCTCACCAAGTGGTCTCCTGTCAAGGTGTGTCTCCAAGTGCAGGGATGGACCATTCTTGAGCACAGGGCTGCTGCCCTGGAGGGTCTGACAGTTCTCCTGAACATCTGCATTTCCCAGCTGCCTACCAGGAGACCACCTACCAGCTTGCCAAAATCTGCTCTCCTAAAACCCAGTCTGCACACTGCTTCTCCCCTTCCTCACTCACTGAGCAGTGCCTCACAGTCCAGCCAAGGCTGCCACCAACCCCACATCCCCAAACCGCTCTTCCTCATTAGTGAGCACAACGGATCCTGCTGTGCACCACCCTTGGCCACGCATCAACAAAGCATCCTTGATATCCTCCAGAAAGCATCTTGAGAGCTTGAATCCCACCATGCTGCCTGTTCATGAGGCTGAAGTCCTCCATGAAAACAGGGGTCTGTGATTTGGAGACTCCAGTTGTTTAACGGTGGCTTCCGTGGTTCATAGCAAACTCCCACTGTGCCAACTCTTACTGGCCTCTGACACATAATGCTGGTGGCATGGAGGAGCTCAGTTGCTGCCTATAAATTTTGACAACTGCTTATCACACACTTATGACTTTAAAAACTTTCAGAAATGTTTGTAAGAACTATGTAGGAGAACTACTGAAGCCACAGTTCCCAGATTTCAGTGGGATTTGGATTTGAGTCTACATAAATCAGACACTTAGATTTAACCATCAGAATATATACAGAGAGTTTAAGTCACATTTCTAGAAACAGCTCTGTACCTAGAGATGCTGACAGCAAAAGGAAAACCCAGAAGCTGGAGGCTTTCAAAAGTCCGAGGTCTGGGATACAGAGCAGTGCCCCACCGCAATCTCCAGCCTCCCTGGCTGACGGAGCGCCAGCGCTGTTTGCCAAAGCCGCAAAGCACCAGCTGCCCCATCCCCAGGTGAGGTCTGTCACACCACTGCCAGGAGCACGACTTATCAGAATTGTAAAGTTCTGCTGCAAAGCGAGAATAAGATGAGATGGGATATGGAAACCAGTACTAAATGTTTAATATGATCAGCAATTCACAATTATTTCTTAAGTGTCTGTTTCTGGATAACTTTTCCACCGCATGATCCGAGTGAGAAGATAATATGAGATGCTCCTTTTGAATAAGTTATACATTTCCCTTGCTTTACTTGAACATAACAATGCCACCTTTATTAATATTTTTACTCTACAAAACAGCACTAGCCTTCCAAAAGGAAAAGTCCTTGACCAAAATATCAGAGGATATTAAACTGAGAAGTGATCTACTGATGCAAATCATTAAATCTATTTGCATTTGCTTACTGAACCCTAACACAGAAATTAAACTACATAGTGTGGGAAAAAGAGCTGGTTTTGCATGGTTAAAAGGAGACATCTTGGAAGATCCAAGCTCTATGTCATTAATTTTCCTTCTTCCCCTCATTAACAAGTAAAATGTTTTCACTGCTTGAAAAGTTTTAATAAATAGGAAAAAGCAGGGCAGCTGACATAAGTTTTTAATGTAATATACAAGAGCTTTTAATATTTTTACATATATTAATGTAAAAGCTAAAAATAAATGTTAAAAGGTTACATTTGTGAAGAAAGAAAAATGGCATTTACAGTTACAGGATAAGGTTTTAGAATTTAACTCTTTCTTTTCCGGCATGGTGTTCTGAAGATCATTTGCCATTTAACTGAAAATCAATACGATTGCAAAGGTGAGCCACTGCAGAAGTGGCACGTGGGTTAAGGACATGTATTGCCTCACAGCACTCCAGGATGATTTACTGTGCTTTGTCCTCCTAAGTCTTAAATTCTTTTTATAGAAGGAATTAAGGCAGGTATTTTAAGAACAGCTTTAATTAGCACAAGCATCGGTAGCATGTGATCTTTATGAGTTTTACTGAAAATTCATGAAGCAAAGCAGCAAAAATGACCACGTGTTGCAGCTGGAGCTGGACAAAGCCACCCAACACCAGAGAAGCCCCAACAGTCCTGGCCCTTCCCAAACACTGTACGGTGATCTGACAACAAGGTTTGCGTAGTCAAGGCTCTTCGGGTAGATATCACAGACACTCCTCAGCAAAACACTTTTTGTAATTCAATTTTCTCATTTAAGCAGAGCTGCAAGACGGGTTGCTGTTACCCAGACGGGTGTTCGTACTTACACCCCGCTGGCTAATCTCAAAACAGCTCTGTGGCTTTACATTATTCCCAGCATCATCTGCCAATGTACCAAGATTTTTTGGAGGACTAGAGAAGCCTGAGAAGGAAACCAAGACGCAGACTTGCCATATTTAAGAATACCCACCAATTCTGATACATAATAGAAACATAATCCACATCATTATGCAGCCCATCCTCCCATCTTTATAACAAGGGTTTGCAACAGAAAAACACCCCACTGCATTAATCTACCTCTGGCAGAAGTGGAAAGGTTCCACTCATGGCCCGAACTACAGAAGAGTAAGTAAAGATACACCAGGCATAGTATCTGTGGCACAGTATAGGGCAGGGCGTCAGGAAAAGATTTCTTTCCCGACAGATTTCTTGAAAAAGATGTTGCTGCATCGAGAAATTCTCACACTTCTCTTTGGTGAAATTATTTTTCATCACTATTACAGCTTTACATCTTCTGCACTAGAAATAAACCCATCATATTTGTGGTAGTTTCAAGTGGGTGTCTGCACAAGTTATATTATCTAATACAGTTTGTTGTTATTTTTGCCATTTTAAAATATTCTCACTGTAAAACGTGATCACCGGGTTATAACATTCCTTGCTTTAGAAAGCTCGGCCAGCCATCGAGGGCGACGAACACGCGCCAGTCAAGCAAAGCTGCTTGTTCTTCTGCACACTGAAACAGCTCTTCCAGCGTTTTGACATGGCATTGTCTATGTTAACATTAAAGGTTATTAATTTATTAAACATCAGATTATTACCATGAATAACTGCCCAATAGAAATGAGATTTTTTTAATTTTTTTTTTACATAAAGCCCACAAAGGCTTCTCCAGCTAGATTCATGTACAAAACCACAATTGTGAAGACTTGCAAAAACCCACTCCTATTTGAATCTTGTAGTGCTGCCTTTGACAGATGAATAGAAATGCAGCGTGCTGTCAGGAAAGATAACACATCTAACATCGTATTGATTACAGCGGAGGTGCACGAGATTCACTTTGGTTTAAGTGAAAGAGGAATGTGGGTTTTGCCAATCACACAAAATAAAGTTCACCATCCACACCTGACAGTAAAACTTATCCTGCGGACCATTACTAAAAACATCTGAAACCACGTATTTGAGCTGTAAGGCTTTGACAAAGTCTAAGCTTTCTACACGTTCTTAGAGTTTATTTTGTTTAAGTTTTTTGAAACACTGTTTCCAATAAAAAGTTTCCTTATCTTGATGCAGCATAAACAATCTGTAGCACCTCCACAAGAAACTGAAAAAACCTAGCCCAGTTTATTTTTAATAAAAGGAGGACTATGCTATATAATAACTCTTCCTGCCACATCCATTGAATCTGCTGAAATAAAGATTGATGCCTGGATATTTGTAGACACTACTACCAGAGAAGGTAATATTTCTTTTTTTCTTTCCCTTTAAGAAATATACCACTTACCTGGAACTTTGAAATAATTTGAAGTAACAGGCAACATCTTCCTATTAAGCTATCTGCATGTTTTAAGACAAGTGGAAAAAAAACCTCAATGAGATTTGTGAAAGCTTAGTGCCACCAGTTAACAGATATTTAGAAATAAAAGGCTTAGAGAAAGATATGCAAGACTGTGGCCTTCTCCTTTGCGTGACTGTTCTGCACAGGCACCCAAAACTTGCTTTCACTTTACTCATCAATACAGAAATCAGGATTGTGAAGGCTTAAAACACAAAACACAAGAGAAGCAGCCTAGAGACCAGACCCACACACA
Organism: Stercorarius parasiticus; assembly: GCA_013396915.1. Classification (NCBI taxonomy): domain Eukaryota; kingdom Metazoa; phylum Chordata; class Aves; order Charadriiformes; family Stercorariidae; genus Stercorarius; species Stercorarius parasiticus. The sequence goes on along the minus strand of VWZL01000532.1, from coordinate 2,441,877 downwards.
GCCCCTGTGTCCCACTGCCCTGCCCCTCACACACAGGCTTCCCCCCGCTTTCACAGGAACTAAACATCTAAAATCCTGCCTGGATTTTGCCCCACGTGTTGAACGAGCATCCCCCCAGAAGGACAAGGCACTCCGAGCCAGACCAAGCAGTACTTTGAAGCTTTTGAGAAGGTACTGAGGAAGCAGAGAGCACATGGAGCAGCCCAAGCCCTTCACCTACCTGCTACTGAAGGGCTTCACGCACTCAGACTCGCATAAAATGCAGACTGTATCTCAAACCTAATCTGTTTATATTAACGCCTACAAAAGATCCATCTAATGAACCATTTTCCAGTCACTGTAAACAGTAATTAAATACATTAAACTATAAAAAACAAAAGCGCCGTGCAAAACATACTTTGATCATTGATAAGTGCCGTCAGCTTGGATGATTATGGTGTTTACAAGAGGAAGTGCTCTGCTTTCGCTGGCAGGAAAGTGATGCATCTGGACTCGTCCACTGTCGGTGTTTTAACACCTTCCCCTACGGGAGCAGGACGACAACCTTCCAGAGGACAAACACTGCTACAGTACAGTACTGCTACAGCTGGTTAAGAAAACCAACCAAAAATAAACAACTTTCCAAGAAGTGGAAAGATGCTGAAGGCTTAATTTTACTTCCCGTAAGGTCTATAAACTGTCTGGACCATAGCATGACTCCATACGAACAGTGCTCTTAGTCTTTGAAATAATCAGTAATATAGCTTTCCTTATACAAGAATAACGGTTGCCCATCTTCAGTAGTGGAAACTTCAGGCTCTGCAGAAGAGCAGAACCCAGTGGCTTGGTTCCACCAGATATACCCCATCTTCCCTCAAGAACTGACCTGGAGTCTAAGAGTCTATGCTACCAGTAGCTTAAGTTTCAAACAGGTCTCTAGGAACACCTTTTCCCATCCCCACTCTACATTTAGAGATCACCCCAACACCATAAACTTCTTTATTGCAAATGTGTACTTTGTCTTGTTCAGGTTTTATCCTATACCATTTTAATTATAAAAATCTCTGCTGTTGCAAAATAAGTTGAAGGAAGAACTGAATGGGGGGAAGAGTGACACCTCTTTCCAAGCTACACTGCCAATAACCTTCTATTCACGTAAGTCACATCAGACGTTCATGGTAAACCAGAAATCTATTCAAAGCAGCTAAGCAGAGTAGTCGCATACCTACCTCCTTCGGTCGGTTTTTAGTATGCCCCTGAGCTCCACTAAGTTTCTTAGCCTTGGCTGATGCTTATTGGAAAAATAGGAGGAGTGGCACTCTCCCAAATGCCTCCCACTTGTGGCATCAAAGTGAGATATCACTCACAGTAAATTTTACAGTATGAGGAATGAAACAGTTAGCAAAGTTGACATTTAAACCATCATCACTGGCTATGATTAAATACCTCAGAGATGAACGGAGTGGTTCGCACCTCTCCAAGTTATTGTTCTAGGCTCTTATCAGACTCCTGTACGCCGCTGCATCCGCTGCATTTTCACACACTTGAGATTTTCTTTGAATCTGTAATAGCTGGAAACCTGTTTAAACTGAGATTCTGGAGAATTTCTGATAATGTTAAACTGGCAGAGAGAGATTGACTGAAACCCTGGCGACCTTCTTGAACTGCAGATTCACTCGTAAAGGTTTAGGTAGATTAATAATACAAGAGTGGCCAAACTGGCTCCTTGTTCCTCCTTCTCTGATCTCTCTCAGTAAGATGCAGGGAAATGAAACACTCTAAACAAAATCGCAAATAGCTTGCAAGAAATACAGAGGGCAGATGGGATCACTCTGCTTCCAGAGGAATCCCTCTTCTGAAAATAGCGTGAAGGGAAGTCTGGGGTATTCCTGCAACACCAGGAAAATGCACATTTTGACTGTTCAAGCAATGGTAAAGCAAGTCAACCTGCCCCACCTCACTTCTCACAAGCATGCATGAAACACCGACGACTTCTCTGCAGTCTCTCAAATTCAAGTTCACATCCACACCAACACCCATGCAGTTCCCTGAGCCTATGGAGGAGGAGCAGAACACCTTCACAGGTTGTCTCCTGCAGAAGATAGGAGCTCAGGTTCCTCTGTCAAGCTCAAGCAGCCCCTGGCTTCCCCAAGCAGGGGCCCCGTGGCGAGGGGGGGGCTGTCCCCAAATCATCCACATCTTGCCCCAACGCTGGGCCCGTCCAAGGATGGCAGTGACAGATCACAGCCAGCTCAGCTAAGTGGAAAAACTCAACAAGTTCTCATGGTGACACCCTTAACGGTGACACAGGGGATGTCACTATTAGCATAACCTGGGATCTGTGCCCACTAATCAGATGGCAAATTTAACTTTCATTTCACGTGCATGCTCATAAGCACACAGTTTGTGTCGCATTGTTCATCACCCCGTGCTCAGCAGGACAGAATTGTCCGACCACACGCTGGTGGCTGTTTCAGTTTACCTCAAGGCATGTTAAACTACTGCCCCTTTTTTTTTAACCAAAATCCTCTGGTCGCCACTGTATTTCCCTGCATTAGCACCCGTGTAGGCTAGAGAACCTTGCTGTATGCTGACCGGGCAGGCAGCTGGGGACCCTGGGGCGATTCTCCTGAGGGAGCACAGAAATTCCTGAAAGAATCTGGATTTTTGCAACACAGGGAAAAACTGCCAAGTCAACATCCCGTCTGTCCAAAGTATTTTCTGCTGTAAATATTTAGCACCAGAAAATACAAGCATGGTTTCTGTTACTGTTAACAGAAGTCACAAATACAACTCCCTGCTCGCCAAGCAGATAATTTACCCCTCCAGCTCAGGAGCAAGACAAGGCTTCTCAAAACAGAGTCGCCCCAGGGTGGGAACACTGCAGGGGACAGCAGAATAACGCAGAAAACTAATTCTGAAACTTCAAAGCTGCTAAAGACACTTAGAAGTACAGTAACAGTAAAAAAGTGAGTTTCTTTTGAATGTGAGCAAGAAGAGTTGAACTCTTGCAATATTTCAGGCAGGAATATTGGAGGAAAGAATCTTCTTGATCAAAAGCAATCCTTATACTCGTATACACTGAAAGAAAAACTACAACAGCTGATATAGTACTAAATATATATATATACACACAAAAATATATAAAGGATAGATATACTTTCAGTTCTTTTTTTGAAAATGTGAACTGTGAATCTGAAGTTCTTACAGACAGACAAATTCATAAAATCAAGCTTCGTCTTTGGTATATACTCTTTGCCCCACTTTTGAACCCTGAAGCAATGCACTCCAGCTCGTTTCCGAGAGGGCCCGATGCTGAAGGTACAGCTCTCCAGCATGTGGGGACCAAAGGCGAAGAATTTCATTCCTCCAGAGCTATTCTGATCCCGAGATCATCTATTCCGTCTCTATCTTCAGCGCTTCGCTAACTGACAATGCCAACTCGAACGATGAACAAGTAAGTCCATCCACAATTTAAATACTAAAATAGAAATAGGTGATTTCAGGTTACTGTTTTAACTCAGGCAATTGTTAGCACTGCGCTGAGATTGCAAAACTGTTAGAAATAGTTTAAGCTAGCATTCAGTAAATTAAAACTTTCACAATCATGTTTAGCTGAAAATCTTCATATATATATTAATTTTATGTATATAAACACACACACATCTAAAAAGCTTGAATAAAATTTCCTCCTCCCAAAACAGAAGCCATTACATCGTGGCATGCCTTGACTTTAACTCTGGCAGCTTCGCAAGGAGCAGAACAACCTCAGGTTTTTACAGTTAGTTTCATCTCATTAATAGATCAATTTCTTTCAAGCATACTGAAAACTGAATTTTACGTTGTTTCTTCTCCTTTCAGGCTACATTATCGTCTGTGTTCTTAAGTTTTAAGGAGAGCCATCACAGAAGAGGTTGTAATCTCAGGTGATTAATTGCACAGCATTTTACAAGCTGTAAAATAGAGCAAGATCTCCACAAACCGATTATGCCATTAACCAGGCACTCTTATCAGATTTTGCTACAACTAGCAGGTTTGTCTGACAGATTGCGAGTCTTAAGTATTTATACATTTCAAAGGTTTACTTATTTTTGTTGTTAAAAACCCCTAAAATCTATATTGATTGTTACATGCAATTCTACATGAAAAGTCCCAAGCACCGTGGAGCAGAATACCAATATTTATTACTAGACTTGTGCTCATTATGGTTCTCTCTGACAGGGGTCCATTAAAATCAATTTTTATGTTTCTTATGTTTTTTTTTTTCCTACCCAACATTCTTACCATAGTGTTTATTAGCCAGTTAAGAGAAACACTGGGCACTGGTTTGTTTTTATTTTATTCTGTCAAAAATAATGAGGCCAGATTCAACAACTATTCACTCACGATAAGTATGAGAGATTAAACGTTATACTTCAGCACAAACATTTACAGACGGCTTTCGAATTTTTAGAACTTTATAATGGGTAGAGACAAAAACAAGTCCCACCTTCCACCATTTTTTCAGATGTAAATTCTTAATGTAATTATAAGAATATTCTGCTTACCATTACCTTGTGAATCGCTCTTGAGTAATATTCCGTCTACAATATACCAGTTTTTGCACATAATTTATCAGATTGCATGATTTAAGTGCTACCAAGATGCCACTAAAGCCTCAACACTTCTGTGAGGCCAGGACATTAATTCAACTGAAAAAAGTGAAAGATCAAGATCAGATAAAAATTAAAGAATTCAGAAGAGGATCTAGATTGCCTGATGTCTGCCTGAAGAACACGATCACGAGATCCTTCTTCCGCGTTACACATGAGCAGACGGCAGCCCCCATAGCGAGGGGAGCAGCAGCCGTCCTTACAAATAGGACGGACCATGCCTTGCTGCAAGGGTCTCTCAAGGAGGGGAACGACCCACCAGCTGTGAGTACCAGCATCTTTCATTTCTGCAGGCAGAGTAAGAAAGAACTTGGAGCTTCTGCGGACACATGTAATTTTCCAGAGAAAAAGTCCGTCTGCCTGAAAGACTGCCCTGCCTCCCCACCACCACTTGCTGTGAAGATGCTTCCTGTCCCTAGAACCTTTGTTCAAAAAGAGAAGGCAAGCCACCAAGTGAAACATTTGAAACCTCAACATTAAAGACAGAAGTCAAACAGACCTTTGCTCTTACTTCTCCAGGAGAGCTACACGACCTTCCCCATCCACCTTCTTCGCCTCTAATAATTAAGAACCTGTAATCATGTTCTTTCAATAATCTGCCATTCACACTTTGAGCCTTTATTTTTCAGTACTCGCAGCTTCATGATTGTTTGTCTTCAGCTTTGGTTTCCATGCAATTCCCTTTATGTCTAGCATTCTAAAGAACATCACACAATTTCTCATATCCCCCACCTTCGAGAACGCACAGACCTTTTTCCTACTATTCTTCCACCCACCCATTGACGTTGCCTCTTCTCAAGGGTGAAGAGTCCTCGTCTGCTTAGTTGCTCTTCAGGCAGACGCTGCTCTGCAGCAAAGGCAAGCTTCGGCCTTGTCCTAAATACTGCTTTATTTCTATTCCTCATCAGCAGAAACCCAGCACTGAAATCAGCACACGAAGAAACCAAAGTACTTATTTCCGTATCACTGGAGTTGGCAAAACTGTCAAATCCAGAGGCTTGAGGGTTTTTGTATTAGAGGCAAAAACATATTTCAGCCAGGATACACATTATGCTTCCTATTGCTGATTAATTTTACACACACGTAAATTACAAGGATAATAAAATAGGAAAACAGAAAAGGGGAAACCCCACAAATCAAGGGAGAATTTCAGAAGCAAAAAACTGTGGAGAAAAGGACAACATGGAGAGAAGACAAAACCGTTTGAGTCTTGTCAGAAAAAGCTCTGCTGTAACGGACTGGGGCAAAGGCTGCTATTTTATTACCCAAAGCAGTTGAAGAGACCAGCCTTAAATAAGTAGTATTAGGAACTTTCATTTTGGCAGAGGCAAAGAAGTTTGGCATCTCTCAATTTTGAAAGAATTCAGTGTTCCTTCTGAAGACGGCACTCAGCGTTTCCTCACAAGTAAGGATAAAGCACAGACCAAAGACCTGAAGAGGACAGATGTGCTTTAGCAGACTGAACACCACTTACATTCCACAGTAAAATGTACCGACACCTCCTCAATCAGTCCTGTATCTGAGACATCATCTCTACTGGCACGCATAACATCTGTTCTGAACTACAGAAGACATTACAGCTATGGAAAACCAACCAAAGCTCTCACAAGTAGTAGCAGTAATTAAAACAATTATTCAATCCTGGTTCCGCCTGTTGGAACATCTGTATCTAGAGACAGATCTGCAAAATTCGCAAAGTACGCAAGTCTTACTCCTCGGTGACAGATTTACATGTGTGTCCAAAATTAAGGGGCAGGATGTACTTTCAAAACCTATGTTAAAAGTACTTTTATTTTAGAACATTTCTTTGCCAATACTATCGAGGCAGCAGAAAAAAGAAATGCGTTTTGGAGCCGCCACTCCTTAAAGGCACTGGAGACTGCTTCTGCCTCCCACGGGAGCCAGTATCGTGTTCCCAGTATGGCTAGTAAGAACAAGTACGCACAGTCGTGTCTTAGATCCTCAGGGCAATCTCTTTCCTCTAGCACATACACAAACATAGGATCAATAGGACATGAACTTACCCACTTGGCAGCACGCTCATTTTTGGAAGTTTTATTTCATGTAAGCCTGTTTCACACCCAGATATCTTCAGCTTTCCCACAGGGCTAAGCAGAACCGCGTGTTTCTCCTTGCACTGAAATTCTCCCTCTTTGGAATTCACCTGTTCATGAAAACAAACTCCTCTTTAATCGCATGCATTTTCACCAAGGAACATTCATCTCAAGATATTTTGAGGAGTTTTCAAAAGTAACTTTAAAAAAGGCAAGAAAACAGAATCTTTCCGATTTCCTCAACTATGGCTTTTTCTTTCAGGACTCCACCTTAAAATGATCCATCCTAAGAAGTCAGCATCTAAATTGAAGTTTCAAAAACCATGTTAACTAGCAGAATGTTGACCTTCGTAAAAATCTCAAATAACAGCAGTTCCATGGTTGGTTTATCAGCTAACATCCGATGTGTTTTGACACTGATTTCAAAAGGATTATTGTGACAAAGTACATCCACTGGTTTGGAGCAGCAGTGTTATGCAAATAAATGCAAGAACACAAATGGAGTATGTCTGCTGGAAAAATATATTAAAAAAAATCAATCATTCCTTAGTAAAGGAAACATTTTTTTATTCCCATTGTTACCAGTCTGGTTTTATGATTACTGATAGGACGTAGTTGGAAACAGATGCCAAGCATTTCTCAATATCATACAAGACCAACAATAACATACTTGTCAAATTCATCTTGGCTTAAGAAAAGCAACAACAGTCTGAATGTTTAGTAGATGTTTGAGTCGTGTTTACAGTTTGGTTTGTACAATCATTAGCAGAGAAACAGGATGGAACAGCACAAGTATGTCCACTGCGGTCAGCCAGACACCAAGCCGCAGGTTCAGACCTCGTACATCGGTGCTGTATGAGCAGGACGAAAAAAAGCCTTTGCTCCAAAGAGCTACTTTCAAGTGAAACTGGACAAAAAAAATGAAGAAAGAAACCCAGGAAATTGTAAGGTGGCACAAGTTAACGCCATTAACAAACATCCTGGTTACACTGAAACACCAACAAGGTTTCTCGGTGTTCAAAGCCACTCAGACCATACAGCAAACTCAGTTTGCCTTACATCAGAAAAATTCGCTTGTTACTGCAATATTCAGAACCAACAGTCTCCACAGACAGCTGCGCAAACTTATTTTCCTCAGTATTTACTCAAGTTTCTAGTTTACTCCCTAACATGCTCTGAAGACCACCCCACCTATGGCACCTACGTCCACCTACGGCAAGGGGACGATGCTGCAAGCCCCACGGAGCATCAGATGAAATGCAGAAGTGATTAAGGAGCTGGGAAACTGCTGGAAGAACACGACGACAAACTAGGGGTGCACCAGGAGACAGGGAAATCTACACATGGCGACTTTGAGCTGACCACTGCTTGCTGTTCTACAATACTTATTTTTCTTCAAAATAAGAGAATTTATTTTTAAATTCCATTATTAAGTGCTATGAAATGAAGTAACATCTGAGAGTAATGTAATCAGTGTGAAGAGAGGAGGAAAAAAACCCAACGAGTAGACAGTCTTGCCCACCAAGGCAAAAGTAGAGTCAAACCTCTGAATTTTCGGGAAGCCCTTACGCAATTCCTCAGTTCCAAGCAGCACAAAGTTACTCAGCTTGGAGAAGTTCTGCACAATATGCCACGCTTAAAGAACTGCAGGTTCCTGGTGGTTTATTTAGTTTGACTGCAATCCAAATCAGATTTTTGCTAAATAATCAAATGTTTGCTGATGTTACAGAGAAACTCTCCCTTTCGACCAACTTCTTCCTCCTTCCTTCTCCCCCCTCAAGGAGAGAACGTGGGTGAACTTATTTTTGGAACAGCACCTCACTGCAGAAGTCGTAGTGAAAAAGCAACATCAAAGTTTACATTTGTGGAAAACCAGTATACATTCTTCATTTTTATTTGTGTGACAGCCCTAAATTAGATGCACTGAACCTCATACCGTGTACTCCATGAATATAACAACTTAGTGATAAGAGGACAGCTTTTTCATTATAACAAAACACAGGATGCAGTGTGTAACAGCAAACTATAAATAACCCTATGAGTTCCCACCAAGTCGAACTAAGCTTTATAGATGAAAACCTTGAGTGAGTACAACTAGTATTTTCAGTCTTGTTTATCATCTGCATTGGACAGCAATATTTAGAAGGTTTATTTTTATAAAAGAATGAAACCGCGTGACATATATCCACATACATCTGCGATGGGGTTGGGAGCTGAAGGTGACCGTACAGATGTACGCCACACACTGTGTGATGTGGCAGGATGCCTACGATCCTCTGCCCGGACACTAACGGGCCTTTTCCCTGTTCACCTACAGCTACTGAGACGAGCCAGAGAAGATCAAGGTAACAACACGCTCCTGAGGGCAGTGCTATTTTAAAATAAAGTGAAGTTTCATCCAAGATTTAAATTGCACCAGTTTTCAGATGCAAGTAAACAGCCTTTAAACTTGGACAGCCGAAATTACCAAATGCTTAGCCATCATTTACCACAGACTGCCGGATACGGAAAACCTGCCCCTGCCCACATCCTTCCAACACAGGCACAATTTGCTCAACACCATCCTCCTCATAGTGCCCTCGCTGAAGCTGTGAGAACCAGAAATGAACGGCAGCTTAAAGCAAAAATCTAATAAACCCAAATAAACTGCCTTCTGCCTCTTTTTCCCCTCCAGCTTATGTAAATGAATCATTCGAGGCATTTTGAACAGGTACCACATGAGCTCCACCTTCACTCTCCCTTTCCACTGCAATACCTACAAATCTGTGTCAAAATATCTCATAGTTTCTAAGTTTTTTAGGTAGAAAAAAATAGGACTTTTAGAGATGGATCCTTTCCTGCTATCCCCTGGACTCTTGCTACAGAAATAAAAATGTAGGGGCAGTGTGTGTGCAAGCCTGTATCTCACTAGACTGAAAACTGGAAGACTGTTGTTAGCCAACGGAATTAAGTCCTTTTTGTCATTAATAACAGACGAGTATCAAAAGGTTTTCACAGTGGATGATTTATCAGTGAGAATATTAGTATGATTTATGAGTTAACGTCCTGTACAGAGGAGCCTCATTTTCCAGGCGTGCTCCCGTGACTTTGCAACAGCCTGTGCCTCGGTGGCACCGCGCTCCTCTGAAGGGCCGAGGTCCCCTAAATCACACATCGACTCCACTGAACAACAGAGATGTGCCGCTCAAATTGCTTTCCTAGGCTTGAGATGCCACGGATGCAAAATAGCAGCGAGTTTTATCTCCTAAATGAGGTGCCGTGAACCCAAAAGGCAGCATTAGCTTGTTGGCTTGCATATAAGGATCTTAAACTCTTACGCCTTCCACCGTAATTCAGTTTAACAACCTTGCTACAGCCAACCTTTTCAGTACTAAAACATACCTCCCATTTGATTAAATACAGATTTTATTTAAATCTGCATTACCAGTCTTTCATATTACAGTAAATAATTCAAAATTATTTTCTATGTTCTACTGCTCCTAAACCCCCTAAAAATTCCATTGTCCTTTGGTCTGAGATCCTAGAGTCCAATTCATATCCATAATGGGGAATGGACAAATATAAAAATACAGAGAAAACTCAAGGATTGACAAGGTTAAAAAAAATCCATGGCAAAGGCTTTCCATGCTTCATGTTAGAATCACAGAACATGTTGGGTTGGAAGGGACCTCTAAAGGCCATCTAGTCCAACCTCCCTGCAGTGAGCAGGGACATCTTCAACTAGATCAGGTTGCTCAGAGCCTCATCAAGCCTGGCCTTGAACGTCTCCAGGGATGGGGCCTCCACCACCTCTCTGGGCAACCTGGGCCAGTGTCTCCCCACCCTCAGTGTAAAGAACTTCTTCCTAATGGCTAATCTAAACCTGCCCTGCTCTAGTTTAAACCATTGCCCCTCGTCCTATCCCTATGTTCTCCCAAGAGGTTTGTATTTTCCAGAAGACAAGTCAAGAGAAAAAACCTCACAGCATTTCCTGTGCTTCAGCACTAAGCCCCAAATCACTGTTACTGAACTGAAGGGGAGAAAGAACACAAAATGCCTTCATGACCATTGCTTTCCAACTTCTCCTGTCCTTTCCTCAAAGATCTCAGTGTGCATGTACAGCGTCAAACCCCTAGAGACCACAGATTTCCAGTACTGCCTGTGGATGTGTCTGCACCCACCACAAGCCTTCAGCCCTCAGGATACCAGAAATTGTCTTAAAAAAAGTTCTGTCTGAAGGCTGTGGTCAAAGGGACCACCTTTTCACATGTTTTTCCCTTCGGTGTTATGGAGCACATGAATCCTTCCCATCAGGAAGGAGCCTGAGCCCTATCGCTGATGGATCTTCCTCCACAGGTTTTTCTATTTCCTTCACTCTGCTTTAGCAGCGATATAACCCTACCATGCCATATCAAAACATTAATGATAATCCCCTCTGCCACCACCCGCATCTGATTTAATAGGGTATTTCCATTAGGCTATAGCATGTTGCTGAACTTCAAATGGAAGTCTTCGTGATTTTATTTAGGTTTTTTTACATTTTTACTGAGAATCCAGGCAAAAATAACATATTCAACTGCTAAACCTAAACTAATGTGTCCTTGCACATTCTGCAATTTTATTTTTTTCTAAACCAAGAGCATCCAAGTGCACTAGCAGTGAGACATCACAGTTGCCTCCAAAAAAACTGGGTCTCTTGATCCTTTCAGATTAACAAAAAGGGTTAATTGCTGAGCTACCTGATAATGTAAATACAACCAACAGGATGAAACTGCATTACAATACTTTCCCCTATTTCACTTGCCATTTCTCAAACCCAGAAATGGTCGTATTTCTACCGTACCCAGCCTAGCCACTGCTGCACATTTGAAAATTATCTACTTAATTCTCCCACACCATGAAAGCTACTGTTATTTAAAAATAAAGAACCCACTCAGATGCCATACTAGCTTTCTCATGCAGTCTTGCTCCAGCATTGGGCTAGGACAGAACTACATACTGGCTTCAAAAACTGAAAATAATTGTGAGCATCTATTGTCCGAGACTATGCCGAAGAGCACTATACCTGCTAGTAGGACAAATCACAGGGATTCTCAGCTCTAAAAGCTGAATTTCTGGACACATTTATCCCATAAGATCAACAGAGTTTGAGGGTAGTTTCACTTGGAGAGCACTGATGCGAGCCCAGCCCATTCAAGCTACAAGTGCCAACCTGCTCATTTATTTCCTATTCTTCATAAATCTATCCTAAAGACTCATCACTTCAATATTCTGACACACATGCACTAGGAAACTAGCATATGAGCTATAATTCTCAAGCACCTGCCCTGATTCTGTGATGCTATATAATATCTGTGACTTGCCAAAAAGCAACACAAGGAATTTGTTGAGTTTGAGAGGATGATCAATAAATGCCAGGGAAGTTGCTTCTTCATCCTAATTACAGGAAAGAAATACCAGCCCTGAACTCTTTAAGTGTCCTTCTTTTGAGTATCACAGTGTTCTCAAACTTACTTGTTATTGATTCAAGTTTTGAATTAAAATTCAATGACAGCTTGAAACATTGGATTTAAATTTAAGGCAAATATTTCACAGGTACCTGGACTGGCTTGGAAATTTGCTACTTCATTTCAGTCATCTTGCTACAGTCGTTTTTCCTGATCCAGTAAGTTGACGTCCTTCTTATAATAAAATCCTTACCAAATCACATCAGGGGTATTTGTCAAGGCAAAAACAATCAGGGACCATCATAAGAATTAAGAAGTTAGAGGTGTCCGTCTCCATCATTATCAACTCCGCAGCAGCAAGGTCAGCAGAACGGACAGGAGTTGAGTGTTTACGAACACCCCGTCTATTCCGGAGTGCCAAGGTCAGTGTATCACTCCTGTAATACAGCAGCAAGCGCTGTAATTAGGGCAACTAATGGTTGCCATTGCAATCACACTCGTAACGGGGTTTTGGAAACAGGGACATTGCTGTTCCATACTGAGACAGCTGAAGAGAAAAATCCAGCCATTAACATCTCCTCTTACCATCATAAAGACAACTGCGTGAAATTATAATTTAGAAACACAATCCCAATCGCTGTTTGGAAAAGGTCTGAATTGCAGAAAGCTTCTGCCACCACTGCAGAGACAAACAACAGGGCTGACCACGGTCCCCGGCCAGCACGGCTGCTGGCGAGCCTACACATGCCAGGGGTCCCCTCATCCAGCGTTTTCATTGAATTATAGTTCTCTCAACATCTCCTTAATAGTTTAAAACTTCCTGTATTTGTTTTACTGGTTTCTGCGTGTTTATTTAAAAGGAAACAATCCATTGTACGTTAAGAATACGGGAAGATATTAATAGTAAAGGTAATGCATGTGTGCACATATACTTCAGCGTTGAGGGCGATTTTCCAACCTTCTGCAGAGTCTTGGATGAGAAAGCCATTTCTTACGCTCAGGGTTCTAAAACGGAGAAAAGTTTAAGGACTGGAAAAAACACAGGATGCATGCAATCAAAACACAAGTCTAAAAGCCTACTCCTGTTAATATCTTAATTAATCATCTATATTTCCACCTTCCAAACAAACAGTGGCTGCTACTGTTTCAAGAGAAAAAAGAATTTATGTACTACAAATAATTTCAGTGTGGGGAGGAAAGAACAGAAGTTTCATACCCAGAAACAGTTTAATATACTGGAATAAAAATTATACAGAATGAGAAACATTTATTTCTTCTTTTTGCTTATTATGAAGTGTTCTATTTCTTTCAAAGCTAAAATATGAACTTTTCTAAAAGCTGTTCCCTTCTCTTAAGAAAAGAGGCCTAAGATTTCCAACTAAACATCATGGAGTGAACTCCAAAGCTATAAGGGATCCAAATAGGTCCCTACAGGTTTGGCATCTTCACCTGGACTGCTAAAGCTGTGAGAAGGCATCCTGGAGCCCAGGGCAGGGCTCCTCCTGGTCTAACAAAAGAAGAGAAGGCTCCTGCTGCCCTTCGGCACCCACGCTCCCAGCTAGTCCTACCAACAGCACTCATTACGTCATGAAAAAAGACTTTCTGAACACACATTTCCAGTATCATTACACTTGAACATCACACATAGATAGCATCCTTCAAATATACGGAAATCTGTTAGTCCGAGGGAAGCCAAGTGCTCCCCAGTTTCTAAATTAAGGCAAAAGTTAAATTTTGAGGAAGAAAAAAAGGTGTTGCATCATTGCTTAAATTCAAGAAGAAAGTCTTGAAACAAAGCCACCATCGTGATAGCTAATCAGATTTAATTCTGCCAATATAATCTGCTAACAAGCAAAACAACATTTAAATTACCTTTGATGTTTTAAAATACAAGTCTTTTATATACTGCATTAGATTCTTGTGATCTAGCGTTCATCACCACCCATCTGGACATAAGCCACTTCTTCCCCCTACACACCCCACAATAACTGTCTATATACTGTCTGTATTTCTTTTTCCCATAGCATCCAAAGCAAACTTTCAGCTTGCCAGAATAAAGCACCATATACCAGGTCCATATATTTTTGTCCATGCTACAACAGTAATAAACACCTCCACAGCTGAAGAACAGGTCTGTAATCCAGACGAGGCTTTTAAACAAAAGCTGCACTGAAATATACTGCATTAAACCGGCACATTTTCTCTCGTGACACGTGAAGTCCTGCCAAACTGGCCCTTTCCTGGGGTAAAGCCAGTCCCAACCTTCCAGGAGCCTTTTGCTGGAAGCCTGTTCTGTATCTCGCTGGTGAACCACCACTACCACGGCTTGGAGAGCTGCAGCAGCTCCCAGCCTTGCTTCTGCCATTTGCAGTGTTCAGAAAAAATGAGTGACTCCCCAAAACACAATTCACCAGCCTCACCGCTACCAAGACCTTCCTATAGTGCTCATACCAGACCAGTGTCCCCATGGCTTGGGAAGAAGAGTCTAAGGCCTCCTCCCTGCAGAAACATCACAGCAGGAGAGGGCCAGCAGCAGACTTCCTAGGGAGCCCACCACGCTGCTCTTCAGCAACCACAACTACTGATCACAGAATCACAGAATGGTTTGGGTGGGAACGGACCTTAAAGATCATCCAGTGGCACCCCCTGCCCTGGGCAGGGACACCTCCTACCAGACCACGTTGCTCCAAGCCCCGTCCAACCTGGCCTTGAACCCCTCCAGGGATGGGGCAGCCACAGCTCCTCTGGGCAACCTGGGCCAGGGGCTCACCACCCTCACACCAAACAATTTCTGCCTCACATCTCATCTCAATCTCCCCTCTTGCAGTTTAAAACCCTTCCCCCTCGTCCCATGGCTCCCTTCCTTGATCCAGGGTCCCTCCCCAGCTCTCCTGGAGCCCCTTTAGGGACTGGAAGGGGCTGGAAGGTCTCCCTGGAGCCTTCTCTTCTCCTGGATTCCTGTGCAAAATCATTGTATTTCCACGCTCTGGCTGGCATACTGTATTTATGCCATTAGCATGCAATTTCATTTTCTAAAACAATTAAAACATTCAGTTCTCATTATGAAACACACCAGCCTGGATCTTCTCCAGTACTCTACTATATCTCCAATGCTTCCCTAAGAAAATCTAACCCTGGTTAAGTCAAACCTGTAACTTCAGAGGGTGTGAATATTTCCTTTCCAAACACGCCCCAGCCAAGAAATGTCAGACAGACTGTAAGCAAATCCAGGGTCAGACTGGGGTGATACAACAATTTCTTTACCTTCCAAAGAAATAATCTCATAAAAAACTGTGAAGGTACAGAATTAAATTGTGTATTTTGAACATATACAAATACACACTGGTGCAGCAGCCACTAAAAATCAGTCCCCATCTTCGCTTACCAAAAGGTCCACTTCACAGAAGCCCCCGAGAAAGCAGAGAGACACATGTTCATGTACAGAAAGCAACATTTGCTTTCCACGGCATTTTAAAAGTATTTGACAAGAGCAAATGCATAATTCTTTATTAAACAATCAAAGACAACAAAAGCAAGTTTCTGTTGTCCCATCGTATTATGCTACTAATCCTCTTTGGATGGCAATCAAAAGACCCCAAAATGCCAAGCTATAAAAGCTTATTTCCAAGCAGTGGTAGCCTCTGGCTCTTTGGCTTCGTCTTCAGTCTCTTGCTTTGGCAGACAGGAGTAATCCTAGCCCGTCAAATGGCAAATTCCCAGCGTACTTACCAGGGATACCTCCGACTTCTTCATTTTACTTAAAGGATGGCTTTTTAATTGTAATAAGACAACTTTGTTCCCCTTTAGAAGGGGCAGGTAGGTTATTACTGCATTCCAGACCACATTCAAGCAGCGCATTTTCCTACTTCATCTATTGCCCACACACCAAGCTTTGATTTGAGACTCGAGTAGCAGCAGACACTTAAATACAAGACCTCAGTGGACAGTTTAAACAGGAATTCAGATACACAAATTCCTCCAGTACCTCTCCAAAACCAAGTGAACACATTTTGTACCTTCCCCCAGCTTTTACTTATATAAAGGGTTGTCAAGCATTGGAAGACGCTGCCCAGGGCAGTGGTGGAGTCACCATCCCTGGAGAGATTTAAAAGCCGGGCAGACGCGGTGCTGAGGGACGTGGGTCAGTGGTAACTTGGCAGTGCTGGGGTAACGGTTGAACTCAATCTTAAAGATCTTTTCCAACCTAAAGCATTCTACAATTCAATAAGAATATCCAATGCTATGCAAGTGCAGCAGCCACCGCTGTGGCCACAAAGCCGTTTAAACCATGTATACTGTAGAATATTTATGTCATCATTTTATATTGTTAACATGAAGCTGAGATGAACATTTTGAAAGAAGTCAAATGTTTACAGGCAGCACACAAATAAAACGCCGTTAGAAAGTGTGGTGTTAAGCTATACAAATTAGTGGTTGTGGAGGGTCAGCATCAAGGTTGCAGGGTTGGGTCCTGCCATCCCTGGGATGCACCTCGGTGCCCAAGAAAAAAAGGAAGTGAAACAGCCCGACAAGCTCAGAGACACCCACTTACTTTAGGATATCTCATTCGAAACAGTGGGCTGCCTAGAGATAAGATAATTGGAGCAGAACTGGACAAGAAAGGAAGTCCCAAGAACAGGAAAAGAAAAGACAGGACAGGGATAGATATTTCTGTAATAATCAAACTATACCACCAATAGGAAAGACAGACACCATAATCGTCTACATTCCTTGCTGTTAGGAAGGAAACGTGCAAATCCCAGCAGCACTCATGCTGGAAGCCACGTTGCTTGACATACCTACCATGGGATGTGGAAGCATGTTGTCATTCTTACATTAGTGATGACCCACAAATGGATTAAGCGTCCCTTTATTTTTAGACTGGAAATCATATGCCAGAAGATTCAGTTAGAAGCAGTACAAAGCTGTGTTAGACTTTGTTCAGTTGTTCAGTGCTTGAACACGTAATCACACATAATAAAACACTAACTCATCCTTAAAGAATTTGTCACCAAACAAAGAAACAAATACCATGCCAAAGAATCAAAGGTGAAGAATGTGGTCTCTAAGAATTAGAGAGTCCCCAAAATTAGTACCTAGTTGTTACTGGTTTGAGTTTTAACAAGTCTCACCCAAAGGAAAACAAGACATCACAGCTGTCTGGATTTTCCACAAGTGTTCATCACTTCAAAAAATAAACTCAAGATATTCGTCAACATTTTAAGATCTTCTCCTTAGTTACCATTGAAGAGCTTATTATCCCTGAAGTGCTTGCTGGAAAAGAGTGTATATACTTTTTAATAAGAGAAGTTTATACTTTGAGGCACTGAGAAAAAATTTAACTGCCAACCTCACCACCTGATGTATATGCACACATACATATGTACAGCAAGGCTGAAGTGCGCTGCTGTTACAGGGTTCAGCTGTGTATGTAAATATATGGCAACTACTCTAATACAAGGAAAAGAGATGAAAGTTTAATCAAATGAGACACGTATCAGGTTCAAGGGAACCGAAAAGGAGTCTAAAAATGAAAAAAATCTAGCAGAAGAATGACTTCAATATTAGGTAACATTTCAAATTTTTATCACCCAAATCCACAAAATTCTTGATCTGCTCCTTCTTGCATTCTCTGCAGAGCTGAAGTCAGGACCAGCTAAATAAAAGATAATGCAACTAGGCATAACACAATAAAAGATATTACCTTCACAATGCATTATTGCTGCCAATTATAAGAATCACTTCAACTTAATTTCAAAGGCACAATCACCCTCAACTGTAACAGTCTCTTTTTTAAATTTCAAACAGTATTACATTAAGGCAATAACTCACCTTCCAGCTATAATATCAGTCTCCCTTATTGCAAAAATACATTTCATAAATACTTCTCATCGACAAGTCAAGCTAATTCAGGTTAATTTTATTGTATTTTGGTGCTATCTCACATTTGTGTGCAATTACCTTTATCATTTTATTGCCATGCCAGAAAGTAATCAGAACAATTATTTGAAAAAGGAGGTGTATAAATTCTAAATCACACTCGCTGGCATTTTTGATAAAATAGCAGCTTTATCTCAGAAAGTGGCAGGGACATCGGATAAATCATGCATCAGTCAAGTGTAGCTGACCCCCAAGTGCATTGCACAATATCAGGAGTGCTTCAAAAGAAACTTTCCCATATAATCCATCATTCTTTATAATACCAAAATAGCTATACCTGAAGAGTAGGAGATAGAGAATAATAACAAAATAAACCTAAGCAATATGAACAAAACCATTAATAGTGCTCCTTTTTAAGCAGAAGGAGAGTCAGGAATCTGAATTGTCTTCAAGGAGAGAATTTCATTGAAATGTTTAAAATGAGCAGAACAGCTTTAAACAAATGAAGCAGCAAACTGTGTATTAAGAATTCACTAAAAATACAAATACATCCACAGAAAAATAAATATACACCAAGGACAGGTGTCAAAAAGACTCATACAAAATACAAGATTATAGTCTTGGCATGCACATCTGAACTGTCCTATCCTTATCGATCTCAGTTTGGTTCAGGACAAGCATTTCACTGCATTAACATATAGCAAAGCATTACAGTTAGTATAACAACCTGTTTGCTAAGTTTAAATTTAATAAGTATGAGAAATCCACAGAGGAACGGAATTACCTTTAGAATTAAATTCCTCGTGAAACAAAAATTGCCACATCGTCCTACGAACAGCACAAACCCCGAAGCCCCCCAGCCATAGCCCCGTTCCTGACGTATGCCCAGCCTCTTCCCACACAAACCCAACACATCTTTGGTCACTGCCACACAACTGCAGGATCAGGGATCAAGTTGGAGAAAAATACAACACTTGTGGAAAATGCCCACATCTGGCTGCTTTCAGCACCCATTTTTCAGCAACCTGCTCAAAAACTGTTCAGCACATTATGTCGGTGATAACTGATTTCTGCAAAACCGATAAGCACAACCAATGTTGTGCTCACATTGATGTGATGTGCACAACCAATGTGTGGTTGTGCTCAAAGTAAAACTGTAAACTAATCACATGCTATAAATACCATCATTCTAAAGAAACAGAAGCTCCATGACACCCATATTTAATATTCAGGCAGCATGGGGGAGCAGTAGGAGATGGCAGAGGAGCCTGGGCTGCGTCTGCTCAGAGCCCCCGCTCCCCACAGCGGACAGGGCTGCCACAGGTCACGTCTTTTACCTTAAACCTTCTGCCTCTCCACATACCAAACGAGGAAAACTCCCCTAACAGCTAATCCTGCACCTTCCAACTAAAAGCGAGAGTGGGAGAAATGAAAACATTAGATAATTATTAGTTTCATGTCGCTTGCCAGCTATATCACACCTAGCTTTGAATGAGGGGTAACCAGTCATCCTCCCCCTACCATGCCCGGTTGTGCAGAAGATAATCAAAGATTTCTCTGACATTATTCCAGCCACCTGCTAAAACATGTTTGCAAGTGGAAAATACATAAATATAAGTAAACAGGTGATTGTTTAATAGAAAAAAGTGATGGAAGAATTTATTTTCCTGAATGTCTTCCTCTACCATTCCATTTCAAAAAATAAATTTCTTTCATGGAAAAGAAAATCTTCTACAGAGGGGTAGACACAGAATATACCAAAATATTACTTTTCTATGCCACATTACATTAAGCAGATTAAAACCACGAGAGATGCCACTATTAAGACATATTAAGACATTTTTAACAGTGATAGAAGTTGCCAGCAGGAATAGTTAGACATGCAACTTTGATTGTACTAGAAATATTTTCCTAGAGGAGCATTACTAATGTTACAAAAACAGTTATTCCACAGGAAAAAAAAATTTATTCATACCTTCAAAGTTCATTTTAATTATTTGAAAAAATATGGTTATTGACTAAAAATGTGTTAGTGCCTTTCAGTAAGGTAAATTGTTCTGAATTTCTTGATAAACGGAGTTTTTTCTTATTTTACTATAAAGTTACTGCCCTACACTTATTTCATGGAAGCACGAAGCCTCAAAATTAAGGCTGTTTGGTTTCCAATAAATGAGGTATTTATTAGGAAATGGAAGCAGCCAACTTGTAACAGAAAATACAGCATTGTCCTGTTAGTTTATGCTCTGTGGAAGATGGATACGTGATGGGGAAAGGTCCACTGATGCCTGTTACCAACCATGACAGAGCTACAGAGATTTACAATGCAGCATCAATCTTGTCAACTGGATTCTTAATACTGACTGCTGGACACTGGGGAAAAAACAAACTATGTTACGTGAACTCTTTTGTAATGCTGGACTTTCAATGTACACCTCAATGCAAGGGTATTTCACTAGAAACTTACTTTCGGAACAAGCCTTGATGCCATGGCGGATGAAAGGTCTCCACCTGTAAGGAAAACAATTCTCACTTAGATTTGAGATTTAATTTGAATTCCACAGGAAGAACTGTATGCCAGTAGCATCGTTTCTCTTTTAACTAATTCTGTATAATTTTTTAAATGAGCTCTGAGTTTCAGTATACATAATTTCAAAGAGGAGTTTGATTTCCTTTTTTTTTTTTCAAGCAACCAGAAATTTAAATGTTCATTAGGTCATCTACTACTTGTTACAAGTCAAACAAAAGATCAACAGACAGCACATTGAAGAATTCTTCCATAACAAGCACTACACAACTCCGCTATTTTTAATAAGAATATCTTAAAAGATACAGTATTAATTTAAGAAATATTTGTACAGGCAATACTGCACTTCTGAGTTACTTTGTAAAATAAACCACCTTTTGTGATTTAGGAAATAACACATTTTAAGGCATGAAAGCAAGTGACCTTCTTAGTTATATTCTGGGTTTAAAAGTACAAATTGCAAAACGCTAAGAAATGTTAACTTCAATTATTATAATTCTAGCCTTATATCATTAACAAGAAATACAACAGGTTCCTCTCTGCTCTCCCCTTTGAAATAAAGGATGATTGCTATTTCCTTGGCATTTACTTAGTTTCCCCCCTTTATTTTCTTTTCAGTGCTATTTAGCTAAGATCACTACACCTTTACCAAGATGTGCTACAAAACATTACATTTTTGAAAATCAGGGAGACTATCTGCCAAAACTCAGCCTCCGAGTCCTGACTCACAATGGAAATCTTGTGATTTCCTGAAGCTGGGGAACTCACTGCTCCATGGGAGAAGATAACTATCTGCTTAAGAAATGAGAAACCTCTTAAAAGAAATCATATGAATATCTGAGGCTTTCCAAGTCCTCTCAAACACATCAAGCCTTGAAGTCCAAGGCAGTGGCAGAACTCACAGCCACTTCCAAACTACTTACAAGAAAACAGTAATATTTGATCTTAATATTACATCTCAATTATTTTAAGAGTTTAAATTAAAATCCTGAATAATTAGTATTTTATATATACTAGCAATCGTACCCTTGCAAGGTAGGCATTGCAAAGATCACTCATTCCATCTGCAAATGTGACTAAGTCAGGCAGATGAGCTATCTAATAATATTACTTAAAATATCTGTGACAGAGCTAAAAATAAAACAGCAATTTATTTCATTGTCAGTTCAGAGCTTTGACTTTCAAGGCGCGTAGCAACACTCAGCTTTTTCAGATTTTTCTGAAGGGTAAAGCTAGAATATTTGCCTTGAAAAGCAGATTTATCTAGAAGCTTGCTTCAAACCTGCACCAAAGGCCAAAGAGAAGAGTGGTGTGTAAGTGCCCCAAATTAAGCCCACATTACTTAGAGATACCCAGGAGTATGTGTCTGGCCTCTGCCTTTGCCACACGTCCCCAGGAGGCCAAGGAGCAGAGCAGCTACTGAGATGGCTGGGGACAACGTGCTGAGACAGTCAGGGATGGCCATGACGGAGCTCAGAGCTCAGCAGACACCTCTGAGACAAATCTGGTCAGGAAACATCCCTTTTCATAACAAAGTTTTGTTTTATATTTACTTGCAACACAGGCTCTCTCCCTGTTTATGAAAGAAACCATGCCAAAATCAAGTTAAATTTTAAGTTGTTGTTTTAAACAGCATCTAATTTGTGGTGAGGACAGCAGTTTAATCGCTAGCCAGGTTCCACACAATGCATTAATGTGTATCTAAAGATCTCTGCAATACCCCCATAAGGATACTCTTGCTCACATACTTTTAAATGCAATCCACCCAGAGCTCAAGAGTAAATCCAGATCAGCCACCAAAAATTTCTTCAATAGTTCTAGGCAATTCTCCTTGACACTTCCTCAATGCAACAGTCTCCAATGAGGCTTTATTCCATGAGTAAAGATATCCAACTTCTCCTACAGCACAGGAAAACTTTACACCCATCTGTGTTTGCTAAAGTCTTCACAAATGGTATTTTTGACCTGCTGAACGAGGGAATACAAACTGACTTTCAGTGTAAGCATGTACAGCTCCCAAGGGATGCCATACCTGGTGGAGAAACTAAGCCCAGCTTCAAGGAGATTAGACTTCGAGGAGAATAGGAAACAGGTTCCAGCTTTAAGAGAAAGGATTCTTACAAAAGGACTAGCTGCCACCTCACAAGCACGGCGGCCTTGATGAAGCTGGGGGTCGAGAAGGACAAATTAACCAAAAGGCTGCACAGTGCCTAAGGAGAGCCAGAGACTGATTCATGTTCATGACCTACTTCTGCCCCAGGCTGAGCTCAAGCACCTGCTGGTCCAGAATGGCTTTCCTCTGGTGACAGGTAACCTGGGCAAAGCCAGTAATGCTCACGACTAAGGTGGTTAGAAGACTACCCACAGCTAGATAGGGAAAACCATACAAGACCACTGCTATAAGTCAGAGGGCTAGCAAAGTCCAAACCATCCCTCCAAAATGCATCTCAGCCTTGCAAAGACTGTCTTGTTGAAAGAGGCCAATATATGCACTACTAACTTCTTTTCACATTGAGCTGAAGGGTTCCTCTAAGGCTGATTTTGAAGGTAAGAACCCAATACCTCTTCTGAATGGCACACGAATTGCCACTGAGCAAATTCAATCACGATACCTCATTCTGGATCACCTTCCAGAAACTTGAGACACCACAATCACTGGACCCATCTTAAAAGACTGAAACCTTACTGCCAATAACCCCATCACCAAAACAGACAACTTCCTCCTGCTTTCGCAGAGAGTAGGATAAACTGAAGGGATCAATTAACAATCAGAAAAGAAGAAAAAAAAGAATGAGAGTAATTTGTCCCCACCCTCACTAGCTCAGAGCTGCCCGACTCAGACCAATGAAGCCCATCTCCTTTGAGCTCCTGCCTCACACCTGAGCTGTGGGATCACAGCTCCTGCCTCAGCTCCCCTTGGCCTTTCAATCAATAGTTGCCCAAGTTCCACAGAACTTTTCCCACCCAAGAGCTGTGCTGAGGCTGAAGCCATACTGACAAGCAGCCAGGCAGCAGGGTGCTCCTGAGACACCTGGAAGATACAGAAATGCCCTCAGGTGCTGAATAGGAGCTCCAGCACAGGAGGAGATGAGATGGTACAGGAACCTAATATATCACAGACCCACCCTGCGAGCATTCCAAACCTTTGAATATGTCAATAGACCAAAAATCTAATGCAAAGTCATAAGTTACGTCAAAAATGAGATCCATGAAAAATCTCAGCCATATTTTGTTGATGGTCTAGAACAGAAGTCCTTGGGTTTTAAGATACTTTCCTGTTTACTTTCAGAGGACAGGAGCCTGAAAAGTACACGTGACAGCAGCACTACCGTAAGAACTCAGATTCATAAAAAGTATTTTTCTCAGTTCATCAACTTTTAAACACTAAAGGAAGATTCTCCTTGAAAGACAAATCCTCGGGATCCGCAGAACGTAATAGTCTCTGGTTTCAGTACTAAAATTTAAAAACAGCTATTATATCAAGTCAGTATATGAATAAAATTCCATATGAAAACATTTAAAGTACATTAGATTTTTGGTCAAGATGAAAGACTGAAAAAAACTCAAGCAATCTATTCTAATTGGGTTCCCATGGTAACTGTACAATTGGGTTTTTCAGTATAACATCCCAAAGGCCCAATGCACACTTGTAAAATATACTTCAAACAGCCTGAATTGTTTTTACATTACAGCACTCCCAGGAAGATCAATTACTATACATCCCCACCCTAACTATTAGTGGCAGGAGATGTTAACACTATTGGCCATATTAACATAAGTCATGTAAAAACCACCACATATCACCATCATTATATAAAACTAATTACACACTTCAGATTCATCAAACATGTTCCGAGTAATAAACCAACACTAGTCTTGTCACAAGATCATGTTTACTGAATGTTAGAAATCAACCCCAAACATATGCCAAATCATATTGCTTCTCCTATTGATTTCAAGGATAAACAGAATCAATCATTAATAATTACATTATGAGATGACCCAGAGGGTTAATCATATTCTTAGAAACTCTCACTATGGAATCAAATATAGTAGCACAAAAAGACAACTGAAAAGCATTCAAATCCAGGCCGTACATATTAACAATAACATAAACCAAGGTGCACCCAATAACATGTGACTCATGTACCTAGTGAAAACAAAATAGTACCATCATTCTATTTAAAAAACCCCACAAGTATACATCAAAAGTTTCTCTCAGATTAAGCACTTTGCCTTGGGTCTCAGTTTCACTTTCTGAAAGCACAACACTGGCTGCAGACCCAGCCTGTCCTTCCAGAGAAGGGGGGGGGGGGCGAGAAAAACTGCAGCCAGTTTTAATAAAGTCAATCTCATTTCTCAATCAACTAACCAAAAATCTTGCTATTTCACAGACTGAAGTCAGCAAACAACCAGAGGTATTTGTGGTGTCAACAGGACACTGTGCAAGGGATTTCCCTTTTCTCCCCGCCCTTCCCACTACGTTAGATCTGATGATACTTCAATGGAGCAAGATGAAGGGAAAATGAGGCGGTGTGAATTGTTCCTCCAGGACACTGCTGCCAATCTAAAGATGTACCATCAACACTGCCAGCCCACTGCCGCCAAAGCAAGTCTGTGCATTTCATCTGTATTTTTAGGTGCTGTACATTCCATCTTGTGCTTTTTATATGTGAAACAAAAAAAAAGTACTCTTTTAACAGGGCCTTAAGTATACTTTAGGTGTTTATTAAAAAGTTTAACTAATTAACAGACCTTCCGCATACTTGAATATACAAACACTCAAAGATAATGTTATTGTTTGCATTGTACTGACTGATCTAAAGCAGTCAGATAATTTAAATATTAGTGAATGATGATAATGCAGCAGCAACATTCACAAGACAGCACTCATACTTGCTATCTGCTACTGCGGTTACCTGGAGGGAGTTAAATTTGCACTTGGAGCAGTAGCAAATCTGACTTCAGTGGGCTGCGCTGCTAATATATACTACTTTACTAAAATACCAATTTCGTTAATCTGATCATAATGCACAAAAAACTGGCATCTGAATAATAATTAAAACCTTACAATGCAGCCATCGGATAAGACCAAAAGCCCTTCTCTTCAGCATCCCATCTTCGACAGCACATAGCTACCGAGCACTAGAAAAACAAGGCCAAGCATATAGTGATTTTTACTGGTATACCACCATGCCCACCAAAAGAGTGGGATTCAAACTTCCCGAGTCAGAAGTGGGATTTCACAATGTAAAATAAAAGTCAGTTTCTAAGCCCAAACGCAGCCTCCCCAGCTGCCTTTTCCAAGAGCCACAGCTCAGCTACACACTGGGTAGTGAACACACAGTGCGATCTGAGCCAACACTTGCTGCTTCTCCGGATGCCGTCAGCTCCTGCTTTGAGAGAGGCAGGATTATAAAAGAATAATTCTCCCCCTTGGCCAAGCTGCTCCAGACCACAGCCCCTCTATCAGCATCACTATTTTACTACTATTTTACTTGGAAAGCAGAAGGGGAGTCAAAACATTTATATCGGATGAACTCCCTTCTCCCCCCTTGAGATTAAAGGTGACTTGTTCAGATGTGTTCTAAATCACCTTCAGAACCTCCACTGCGTTGGGGAGAATTTCAGCCATACATCCAAATTTTACAAGTGTCTTGAAGAGATACCTGAAATGATTTATGCCGTTTAATTTGGTACAATCTAAATCAAAATAGATAGCATAGTCCTGACAGACATCAGGACAGGGTGCTTTTGCTCCGCTGATATAAAATAGTAAATTTGAAAAAGGATTAGCAAAAAGCATCAAAACAGTGACAATACTTCCAAAGGAAAATTTTCACAATTACTCAACTTCCATAAAACTCCAAAGCCATACAAGTTTTATTGGCATTCAATCACATTTGACTTTTTAAACAATAGTAGTCTGGACCACACAAGTAGATCAATTTTTAAATTTCATTTTGTATTTCTGGAAAATACTTCAATATAGGTTTGGTCTGGTTTTATACTTTGGTTGCTCCTCCAGCTGTATATTTAACTTAATGCTGGCCCAAACGCACCTGTGCTGGGTGATAACATTAGCCTTACAGAAGACAAAATTTAACACAGGATTTTTTTTCTTGCATCAAGAAGGTTTTGCTCATTATACCTTCAGATAAATTAGCACAACCAAAGCCCTTGCCAGCACAGATTTGTAGAATGGCAACCTTCACTGCTATCAGTAGGGGTAAGAAACTCAATAACCAGAAGACTGCAGTAAGAACACCAAACCAGGCCTTTTGCCTTTTAATTATGGCATTAATGAAGAAGTTAAAGTTTGCAAAACCAGACAAGAGACACGCTGAAACCTGTCACTACCTAAAAGATTTCAAGCCTTCTGAAATTAAAACTTTGTCCTACATTTTCCCATTAGTTACATTCTCTTCGCCAGTCCAGATATCTTATGAACACTCGGTAAACTAGAGAATTGCACAATCCGTCAATAAAGTAAGCGTATTTTGAACTACTGTCCATATGACTCAATTTGTCAGTAAAAACTGCCACCAGCGCTGCGCTTGCAGAAAAATGTCCATAAATGCATTATTGCGACTGGCAGATCGATGTCCATAATAAAAACAAATAGATTTAACAAGCGCCTGCTTTTACAAGTTATGCGATTGGTGGGATGTGTATTCAGCTTCACCCAACAACTTCTGGGAACAGGCAATGCAGACTGGGTTAGGCACTTGCTGACTTCACTCAAGTTACAAACAGGAAATTATTTTAACGCAGGAAACCTTTAAAAGCGTCAGACTGAATACTAATGCCTTCAGGACGTATTTAGAAGTTTCACACATTCAGAATTTAACATATTGTTCTGTGAAATATAAAATGAGAGATGTTAACAACTATCACAAGCAGCGAGGCTTTTTTTTGCCTCACCGCCTTTGCAGAAAATAAGTCTAATTTAGGCCAGCCACATCCCAGGCGGGATGGCTCACTAGTCTTAAGGCTGATGCTAAACACCTCAACAAATCAGGACCCACAATTTGTTCCTACAAAGCTCTTACAGCACTAACACCAGAACGACCATCACTGCTGAAACCAACTTGTGGTCACTGCGAGTGAGGATGGCACCTTTGGTATGAGAGGCGGAGGACAGGGCTCACAGGGGTATCACGCACTAGTTAGGGCACAAGTGGGTACAGCAGCCAGCATGCCGCAGTCTAATTCATAAACATCAGTTGTTCTCGCTCTTCCAGAACCCTAATTGCATGGGAAAAGAAAACTACAAGAACAGTCATCCATGTCTTCGACATGTTCCCCTTTGCCTTTTGCAGTACTGTTTCTTCTACCAGTTTCCCCTGTCACCAAAGTCAGTTTAAACGGAATTTCTCTAGTGTAGCCTTTCCATCTTATCCACGCTTCCCATAACAAGCTTAATACTTTTTCTGCACAAGTCCTTAAATTAGCCATTCAAGGACACCCCGATAACCTTCCCAAAGGGCATGAGCTTCTCCTTCAGGCTACTATCCCTTTAGTGATGCCATTAACTGATTCTCTACATACGTTAAGCATTAAACAGTGGTGACAAGTTAATTACAGAGTTATCAAGAGATAAAGTAGTCACGGTAACACAAGTTGCAATATAACTACAACAGTTTCCTATAGAGCTTCTGTTCAGTTGCTGGTGTAATTGGTGTAATTAACTTGTCATGGATCAGAATGCAGATAGGAATTGCTAAAGCCACCTTGCAAGCTCACATGGCTACATCTTTTTTCCTGTGAAGCTTGAGGCTTTTGGTAGAATTGTCCAGATTTGGTACTAACAAAACTTTTTACTTGGAAAAATTATGTCACAGACTGACATTCACAACAAAACAAATAAGCAACTTGGCAAATTTCACATAACTGGATGTTTTTAGACAGACGTATTCTGCATTACACAGGTGGGATTTTTGCCCCATAGACAATAAGCTTTACAACCACCATAGCAGCCAAACACACACTAAAGAACTTAAAAGATGAATCAGGCTAGAAAGAGGTGGGGGACCTGTTCAAGGGGGCAAAAGCTGCAACACAAAATTAAGACCTGAAGAAATAACTTGGGTTTAAAATAAGATACTCTGTGGTATCTATGGTGGCAAGCGCTAGCCTAAAAACCAGAGCCAGGTTGCCCGATGTTCACTAACCCTTGAGGTCTCGACACTAGAGGCAGACATAAAGGCACACTGACTCTGCTCACTTCTTCCTGCAGAAACGATACAGAAACCTTTGCAAATGGGTGCCCGTGCACAAGGCAGGGGAACAGAGCAGCTGGAGGAGACTTTTGGCTCACAAGACCTTCTATGGGCTTCCACACCACAGGGCAGGGAGGCAACGTAATGCACCAGGAGATCCTCGATCATGGCTCCACTTAAGCTGTATTTCCATGAAAGCAAAGGAGACCAAAGGCCACAGAGGCAGTTCAGGGAGGAAAAGCTCCTACACTGCCAGTTTTGGTCCCCCAGGCATTAGGGAGACAGGCAGGGCTTAGAGGCCAAAACCTCCATCAGGTTCACAAGGGAACCCTGTCATCCAAACAGACCCCTCCAGAAGATAACCCTTGTCTTCTGGGCAGGGGGAGCACAAGCCTGGACTCAAGAGTTACGCTGTGACAGTCACTTCTAAAAATGTTATGGCCCAGTTTATAATGGAAGGCTTTCCTGTTTGAAACACTGTAGAGACCGCACCTTATCATTTAATAAGAGCTCCATTTCACAAAAATAAGATACAACTCGGTAACAGGTTTATTTGGGAGTTGGGGGCAAAATAATAAACCATCTTTTACATTTACTGTGTTTAAAAACTGTGTGCAGTTACAATATCATACTTATTTTACAAACAGTTGAAGAGCTTAGCTTTTACATCAACAGCAAAAGGACCTTTTTATGTTGATATCAATTTGACATGCATTGTTTTAGTGCAGTTTCACGCTAATCTGATCTGACCACAGGCTGCTGCCATCCATTCGCCCCTTGCAGCACGATGGAAGCCAACAGACTTTTAGGAGTGCCTGGGCTCTCACAGCAGCCACAGAACTGCTTCCCCTGGGCAAGGGCAAGGCTTGGCAGAGCTGGCTTGGGCAGGAGCAGCACCCACAACAGCTCACTACGAGCCTGGGTTAAGCTTTACAACCAGCACTTCCCTGTGGGAATGGTTGCCAACCAACACGTGTGCCTACTGCCTGCTCCGGCAGCAGAGGCCCTGGCACCAAAATAGGGATATTTCCTCTCCTAAGGCCTGTCTGTCAGGAATATGGATAATGGGCAGCAAACAGCGCCCCCGTCACTTGTTAGGCTGTTAAGGTCAGTCATAGAATGGTTTAGGTTGGAAGGGGCCTTAAAGGCCAGCCAGTGGCACCCCCTGCCCTGGGCAGGGACACCTCCCACCAGACCACGTTGCTCCAAGCCCCGTCCAACCTGGCCTTGAACCCCTCCAGGGATGGGGCAGCCACAGCTTCTCTGGGCAACCTGCGCCACGGGCTCACCACCCTCACAGCAAACAATTTCTACATCTAGACAAGGCTTTCTTCCTGATACCTCATCTCAATCTCACCTCTTTCAGTGTAAAACCCTTCCCCCTCGTCCCATGGCTCCCCTCCCTGCTCCAGAGTCCCTCCCCAGCTTTCCTGGAGCCCCTTTAGGGACTGGAAGGGGCTGGAAGGTCTCCCCGGAGCCTTCTCTTCCCCAGGNCACCTGCCCGCCAGGAGGAGGAGGGAGAGCGGCGGGAAGAGGCCGCCGCAGCGTTCCGCGGCACCCGCAACGAGCGCAGCGCCACGGAGGGGGCTGGGCCTGTGGCGCTGCCGGGGCGGAGTCACCCGCCTGGGCCCATAGCCCGGAAACGGGCGCTGGCTTCGGCTCCAGCCCCGGGCGCCGGTGCGGCCTCCCGGGCTCGGGCCTTGGCTAAGGCCGCTTACCTGGTTCCGCTCCGTGTCGGGCCCTAGGGGGCTCGTCTGCCCCCTCGCCCTGCTTATGTGGCCGGGGCGAAAGGTGCTGATCGCCCCGGGTGATGCGGCCCACCTGAAAGCAGGGGCGGCGGCTGCAAGCTACACAGGTGGTCAGAAATGGGGATTTCTGGCAAAGTCCGTCCCAAATCTGGCGGTGAGGCAAGAGGAGCTGGAGCCGCAGGGTGCTGAGCTCCTGGGACCGTCGGGTACCTCAGCTCTGCCCTTAGGTGCTGGAATGTGGGTGGCTGCTGAGCAAAATCCATCTTGTCTAGGAAGCAAAATGCAGGCCTCATCACTGAAATGTGGTTTTTAAAATTCATCTAAGCATGTCCTTTGTCCTGCTCGCACTTCAGGACAGGATGATGAAGGGCAACAGGCAAAAGCTGTCAGCATTCAGAAATCAGCCTTTTTCCCTGATTTTCGAAGGGATAAGGTGGGGGACAGTGAATTGGCTACAAGTTTGCAGAGGGGGAAGCGTTTGGCAAATACAATTCCTGAAAGAGGAGACATGGAGGAGCTCAGAGGGTGTGAAATGCCAGAGGAAAGCAGACTGTGGGGTGAGGTTTATTTGAGGTCATAAAAAAAAAAACAGGACAAAAAGTGCCAGTAAAGTTTGCAACAAGAAACCACTAATTTTCAAGCCAGAGAATCTTTCCCTGTCTGAATCTTAATCTGAGTTATATCAGCAAAAATTTTATTAGTTTTGTTGTATGACTCAGAAGCTATCACAAAATGGAGGAATCCACTTGGGAAAGGTTAGAACAATTTTCAAAAAGTCATTACAGAATTCTGGAAATCCTTTTTTCATAGGGAATGGACACTGTAAATAAAATGGCATAGAGTTAGTGGCAGTATGTTAAATCTGTGCCTAAAAAAAATACATAGTCCAAAATGCAGAAGTTTCCCCAATGCAATTGAAAATAATCTTTGCGGTAGTTGGTGCAAGCCGACAAAAGGGCAACGGCTCACAGGGGTGTGTGATGGTACTGAGACACTCCTGCTGGTTTTAGAGGTAATTTTTTTAACATGACATCTAGTTTTCCCTTTTGCTTTCTGGGCCGTTAACCTTGAGTCTCTCAAGGAAATGTAAGCAAGGAATGTTTACCACCCTGTCTTACTTTCTTTACTATCTGCCTAGGCGAAGCATTGGCCAAAAGTCACCGTTGAAACTGTTCTCAGATAATAAAAATGTCCAGAGCTTCCACACCACCCTGCTAATCGCAACCTGCAAACGCACCAAATTTGAACAAGATAGAAGTGATCTGGGAATCTGTGTGATCTATGAAGGATGAAGTACAATTAATATAAATGGTTTAACAATGATAAATCAAATTCAGATCTCATGATATGAACGGTTTATGAAGGGTATTTCATTTAAAGTAGCAAAGGAGTGGTATTACAATAAAGGAAAAATACATTAAAAGGTATTCCATGTTTGGTACAAGTTACAGCGTTACAGGCTTCTGGTTCATGTTTTTTTCTTTATGCATTCAGAGTTCATCCCTCTGACTTAGCTTTTCAGTAGCCATTAGTGAACAGATGATTCAAACTGTTGTGTAGCTGTGTGATGCTGTATGCTGACAAGGAGAATGAAGCTTTTCAGTAGTTCTAATGAAGCCCGGATTAATGGTCAATTAAAAGGTACTGCCATCGCATGCCCCATACAAGTGCAATGGCTTATGTGAAGATGATCTCATCTCTAAATGGAAGATCTCTTCACATCAGTAAGCTCTGGACTGGATGGGATACCCTAGAGATAGTTATTATTTTAGAATGTAAATATCAAACTCCTCAAACCCTGATTTTTATTTTTTTTTCTCAGACATTTAAAAATCTGGTATGTGAATTAAAAGGAAGGAAGGTGGAGATTTCTGCAATAAGAGGTGGACCTGCTGCTTGGCAAAAAAGCCAAAACCAAAACGTGTTTGTAAACCAGCTGTTCTGAAAGCCGGTCTCCGCAATCTTCCTTTCTAAATGATCGTCTGTTCCTTTTCTAGTTTCAGTTGGCAGAATTTACGATTCATTAGTACCTCTCAAGTATTAGTGAATGTTAGTGTACCATTTTTAGCACTTCAGTCTGGTGGTTTATCTCTTGAAAATGAATGTATTTTAATTTGAAAATATTAGAACGCCACATTGAAGGGAAACAATGCTAAACTGCATGAAATCTCTCTGTCCTGATACCCTTTTCTCAAAAGGAGCCAGTTCCTGAAACTTTACTGTAGGTGGAAACTTCCCCAAAATACGTATTAATCTTTCTGACTCCTCTCCCAAGGTGATCTCCTCATTGCCTGAAGCAGGATAATTGATTATCTTTAATATGATTGTAGTTTGCATTGGAACAGGTTTGAATAGGGAATGTGTGATATCCAGAGTGTCTTAAACCTAGAGTCTTGGGTTTCGGTAGTGGATCCACAGGTTGTCTGTTAGCACGACAAAGAAGTGTTTCTCTGCGCTGTTTCCAGCTTTACTTCATGGTAACTTGATGGGGTGTCAAATACGTCTGCTAGTAAATGAGGCAAAAAAGGTACTCCTGATGAGTTTTCGCTCTGTCGCCACAATTATGAGCATCTCATTCAAATCTCCTCAAATCCTTCTGCTGTCCAGATTTTGATCGTTGTTACTTTAAGTAGCGCCATTATAATTTCAACCACTGAACTTTTGAATTCCCACCTAATCTGCTTTAACGACAAGAGCAAGGCTGACGAGACTGTTCCTAATTAGATGTATCACTGGTCAATGACATCAGTGTCAACACAACATATAAATATATATCTCCCCTTGTTCGTGTATTTAGGCCTGTTCCTAGCACTGTAGTTGGTGTATTTTGCTGGACTTCTTTATTAAATCGTCTTAGAGGGCTACTAGGCCCTCCTAGGAGTTTCCACTGTTCAGTTATGACACATCCAGTCTGGTTCACTAATACTAAAGCTTATGGGGAAATGTTCATAACACTGATACTGTAAGAAGATACAAATTTTCTAAAATATTTTTCAGGTCGTGTCCCATGTCTTTGTTTTTCGTTCAAGGCATTTTCTTTCAGTTTTTTATTTGTTATTAAGTCTGCTGCTTATAAGACACTGCTCATTTAACGTGGCGTTTTCAGGTGTGGGGCAGTATTTTCCCAGGACTGCAACATCTGTCTGCAGTTGAGTGCAAAATGCCCTTCCAGTGACGGCACGTGGGTTTGCTTCCAAGTAAACTAAGGCTTAAACCAATCCGTGAACTTCGGGGTCACAGAATGTAATGGAGCGGGATGGAAAAACTGAAAAAGGAGGTTTTTATTAAATGCCTTGAGATGTGAATTCACAAATATTTCAGCCTGGATTAAATTCCTTGTTAAGGACTAACCTCTGAAAGCATCTCCTTTCTGCAACATCTGCTGTGGACGAGAGACTTGGGCACTGGAGCCGTAACTACCCTCTTGCTAGCTGGAGAGAGAAACAGATGGAGTCTCAGGGAAGATGTAGGATTGAAAATCACTGTGATTTGGACCTCACTTGTAGTTCTTTAATTTCCCCCCAGAGAAAATTGTCAGATTGGAGCACAGGCATAATATATTTCTGCCTTTGTGTGTGTGTGCCTTACTGAGTCAGAATCTGGCCTCGATCACTTCCTATGCTCCTGTGACCTCTCCGCATGAACCTCCTCAGCTGCGAATAAGTGCAGTAATGTAACCTTGTATGATTTCACTTGAGCAAGTAAATAAGTCTTGCTTTTCACATTTATAATCACCAGGAAAAAAAAAAAAAGGCTGAATGAAACCAGAAACTGTGATTTCCTTTGCCAAGATGCTTGCATTTTCTCAGCAGCGGGGATGTGTCCTGCAAATTTAAATCTGGAAAGTTCATGTCAATACAGAGCTAGCTATTTGATCCGGGCACGTTATGTGCTTTAATTGGCCCTGAAGGAGAGTGTGTATGTGTGTGTTTGTGAAAAGCATGCCGAATCTGGTTTCAAAATAGGTTTTTAATAACGGGAATAATCTCTTAGACCAGACTTTTGTTTGCAGCACATTAGGGGAATTTGTCCACGTATTTTAATTGGTGTGAAATGCTGAGAAGCGCACACCTGGGGCACTGGGAAGTGGAGTCTGCGTCTGGATGGGTATGGGAGTGCAAGTGTTTCTGGGAACGGCAAAAGGAGTTAAATTTTGATGATGTGGGATACGATCTGTAGTAAGAAAAGAGGTCTAAGGGGTAGTTCTGAAGAAGTGTGGTTTTCTAAGGCTTGTTATTCGGTCTGGGTAGGAGCAGTGTGGAAATTTGAAGGCCTGTTTGTAGCAAAATGTGGAGACCTATAAGAATCACTGGTGATGGCACGTCATTTCCAGTGGCAGCTGAGATTATTAAAGAACACTGGTACTTCAATAAGAGGAGAGTATCGTCCTTGCATAAAAATGGGAACAGTCTGGGTCTCTGCAGTTAATCTCTGCAGTTCTTGAAATTGGAGGGCATTCAGATAAAGATCTGTACTTTGTAAATTGCCATCGTCTCTGAAATAGTTTGTAATCCCTGCTAATAAATTTTTTTCTCTTCCCCCAAAACATTCTCCAAGCTTATTTGATTCCGCTTTCAAATGTGGAAGCATGGACTCATCTCCATTAAAAAAACAAAGAGTAAGCTAGGAGTCCGGATATATTGAGCAGGAATACAACTGGTTCCTGCATGGGAGAGGAAGGAAATTGGGTGGTTCGAAGTGTAGAACTACTGGTAGGTTAAGAAAATGTATTTTAATAGGCAAACCATTTTCAGTACTTATGAAGAGGCTTGGCATTGGGAGAAATATGATTTCCTGTAATCAAGGTGCGGGGAGTTGTTTGCCAGCTACTAATGCCTTTAGGGAAATCTAGTAGCAAACCGTGTAAATGAAAGGGATATTAGCAGAGATTGGCTTCATTTTCTTAGGGCAAAAACATAAAAAGTTATGGTGTTTCATATGCCCTACTTCAGTCGGCTTAGTTATCTCCTGGCTGCTCTATTCCAGAAGTTGTTGGAAAATATTTTGACAATATTGGTGAAGCTAACCAGTATAAATTTTATCTGTTATGCTACAGAGAAATTTGTGTGGTAAAAAGGCTTGTAAATGTTAAATAAGAGGAATTTTTCGTCAATAAGGCCACTGATAAATTTCCTGTTAAATTAAGTGTGCCTGGAGTCCTATATTTACTGGAGCTTTTGCAGCTATTGCCAAATTCCAGCAAGGCTCAAGCATTTCCAATAATTATTACAACAAAATTTACAGCATATATTTTTTTGCTATTGACATATTAAGCATATTTGCAATAGAGCACATCCTTCAAGTGGCTGGGTTACTGTAGCCTGTTTAGAGACGTGCCCATCTTTGTAATCATCATAAATTATTTGAAAAATATTCTTAATAATTCTTTTTTAATGAATGAAGATGCCTTCTTGCGTTCCGTCCTATGCCGTGGGCAGGTGAGGTGCCAACAGTTATCCGTGCCATTGCGGCATTAATTACTTTGTAGGGGCAGACTTGCTACCGAATGAAGCTGTGTGTTTACCGGGAGGCACTGGAAATTAAATACCAGGTTAATTCTTGTTGGCCTTTCTAGCCAAGCAGTGTGTGCGTGTGCGCATGTACGTGTGCATTTTGTAGAATCACGTATTGTCGTCTTAGAAATGAATCCACTTGAAGTTGGTACTAACCTGCCTCTTGCATCGATGGAAATGGATATTATGATTGCTGTGTTGAAACGTGCGCTCAAATGCATGGGGAGTTTGATACTATTTTTCAAACTGCCAAATAGATAATGTCAGAACATTTCTGAAATGGGATACTAACATCAAGATATACTGCACCAATCAGCTAACATCAGGCAAAGTATAGCGTAAAACTGTGGATGTAGGAGACTACTACAGAATTTCCATTTTCATTCCCTATGTCAACAGCTTTGTAACTTACCTAGTAGATTGTTTTATGTTTTCCAGACATATTCTCAGTAGACTACAAACACTACATTCAGCTCAGCCTTCAGAACCCAAAGAATTAGATATGCTGTAGTTTATGAAATGGATGTTTATGAAAGTATCCTTTGTTTGAATTGCTCAAAAACCCAACATGAATTCAAACTTTGACAGCGTAAGCAGAAAATAAGAGGGCCATAGTGATCTCCCAAATGTAGCCTTAACTATTGAGGTTCTCATATTGAAAATGCAATTTTCTGTCTAGATGTTTATGAATGTCTTCAAATTCCCTTTCATAATAGCCCCTTTTTGACAGGCCTTTTTCAACTCTGAAATATGAGAAGAAAGGTTGCTGCAGAATGTAGTATATGCCATTATAGGAGGTACACCTCTGTCCCTCAAGCCAGCAGCACTCTTTTGGAAGTCAATGATGATATATGCATGTGTAGGAGGTTGCAGAGCCCAAGATCCATTGCAGAGAAACAGGATTCTTTTACTGAATCACTGTAAGTTCAGATGCTAAAATATGGTGTGACACTTTAGGGAGCCTGTCTATGTAAAATGTATGAATTCTGTGTGATTTTATAAACTGTGTGTATAACTCCAGCCTTGTGTAATCTTCAGAGTGCCAGCAAACCTCATCACGTAGCTGCCGAAGAACAGTCAAAACTCCCATTTTCACATTGGCCTCATGCTTTCGTGAAAATCTGATGGCAAGTGGCTGTGTGCTTGGGCAGCTGAGGGAAAGCAAAGAGTCCCTTAGGAGGTTGAAGGATCAGATCATTGGACCTCCGTTGCCAAGATGCCTGGCGACCCAGGAGCTCGAGCCTGGGCTCTGAGCCTTGATATCCCACATTGATGAAACTGCTCCGTCCCAAAGAGCTGAGAGCAGCCAGGACCCAAGCTTGAAATCCGTACGGCCCCTGAGGGGAGCCTGCGAGGGAAACCTCATGAGTGTTGGGCTATTTGGGGTTCACCTCATATGCGTTTGGCAGTTTTGCAGACGTTAGCCCATCTACGGCTGTCCTCGGGGTTTGGCTGCTGGGGTGTGAAAAGACCACAGCTTGGGATCCTGAGGAAAACTTGGCCAGGGCCACCCCTTCCCCAAGGAGCTGTTTCACAACAGCCCCATGAACACTACAGGCCTGGGGAAGAGCAGCTGGAGAGCTGCCCGGCGGAAAAGGACCTGGGGGGTGTTGGTCAACAGCGGCGGAGTATGAACCAGCAGTGTGCCCAGGTGGCCAAGAAGGCCAACAGCATCGTGGCCTGTGTCAAGAATGGTGTGGCCAGCAGGACCGGGGTAGTGATCGTCCCCCTGTACTGGGCACTGGTGAGGCCCCATCTCGAGGGCTGTGCCCAGTTTTGGGCCCCTCAGCACAAGACAGACACCGAGGGGCTGGAGCGTGTCCAGAGAAGGGCAACGGAGCTGGGGAGGGGTCTGGAGCACAAGTCTGGTGAGGAGCGGCTGAGGGAGCTGGGGGTGTTCAGCCTGGAGAAAAGGAGGCTGAGGGGAGACCTTCTCGCTCTCTCCAGCTCCCTGAAAGGAGGGGGTAGCCAGGGGGGGTCGGGCTCTGCTCCCAAGGAACAGGTAGGTGATAGGACAAGAGGAAACAGCCTCAAGTTGCGCCAGGGGAGGTTTAGACTGGATATTAGGATAAATTTTTACACTGAAAAGGGTTATTGACAGGGGACTTGCTGAGAGCAAGGAGAACCTCGCAGGTGTTTGTGAGGTGAGGTAGTCACTGCACAGCGCTCGTCCTTTGGTTTGGAGGACTCAAGTGTATGAACATACTGGATGCCAGGCAAAATCCAGGAAGACCATATACAAAGAGTATCAGATGCAGATTATTTTGTTGCTTTTGGTGTTGTGAACCTGTGTACACGGTAGATATTATCTCTATCATGGACTGTAGTGTGATGGAATAAACTGTTCTTTGTAGGAGAGAGAGAAAGGAGAATGATCTTCTTTTTCTTTATTGTCTATTGCCACCAAACGTTGGGGAAATTACCTGTTTCAGGGAAATACTGCTTTGAAGTTGTTGCAGAAGTACTTGGTACAAAGCTCTGATGCCATCCGGCATCGGTATGTTCTCCAGGAGAGCTGTTTGCTGCTGCTGCAGCGTTATCAGTTGTGATTGTCAGGCTCTGTCCCTGTCTGTTTCTCTGCTCCCTTGATCACTCTTTACTGCCTTCTTTTTCTTTGTTTTCTATCTATCTTTTTCGAGCATCTTTTTCTCCAACATAATTTGGACAAGTTTCCATTTAATGTTCGGTCCTGCTTGTAATCATCGTGTTGAAAAAGGAACTAGAGATCAACAACTTCATTGTTCAGCCACAACATTCAGTTTAGTGATAATAAAATCTGCCTTTTTTTCTGTTTTGGAATTAAAGTTTTTTCCTTTTAAAGATCTGTATAGCATGAACTGTCTCATAATAGTGTTAGGGCATACCCAGGGTCCCTGTCCCTCTCAGTGGTCTTGGCTTGGCTCTGGGTTCAGCTCCCCATTCAAACAGCAGCCTAAGTATATCATATATAAATTAAGTAAATCTATAAAAGTATTTTATAAACATAAAAATGAGTGCAATTCACTGTGGCTTGTATCCGTGGCTGTTCTCAGAAGGTGCTGGGGTCAGTGCAGAGGACCGTGCTGGACAACTGGGGCTGTGATGGAGCTGGGCTGGGGTGTCCCCTGGCTGGGTGCACTGGACCTGGCTGTGTTCCCGCACCCGCCGGGAGGTGACATCCCTCCAAAATGCTCCTGAGGCGATGTCATGGTTTGGGCCGGACTGGCCACTGAAACGGTGGTCCAGCAAATCCATGTGTGGTGCCGGTGAGAGATGCACATCTGGGACGGGGCTGCTCCCATGTGTACATCCATGGAGGCAAATTGGCCCATGTTCAGCTTTCTAACTTGGTTTAATAACACATTAAAATGCTAACTGACCTGCAACAGGAGAAAAAAAATATTTGTTTGTGACATTAAGCACCTTAACATGAAATAACTCAAGTTAACCTGCAGCAGATTTTAAGCATAGGCAGGCCCCTGAGTAGCGAAGGTAAAAACACACACCCTGGAAAGGTCAGGCAGCTGCTGAAACCTCCTTGTGCTCCCGGCGCTGACAAAACCGAGACGTAGGCAAAGGCAGCTCCAGAGCAAGCCTGAGGACTAAGAAAGGAGCTGTGCTACTCAAAAGAGAGGTAACATTTATATTTCTAATAACGCTGTAAGGTACCAGGAGTCAGAAGGAGCCGATGAACAGCTGCTCTATCTCCTATATTTGCAGATCTCGTTTAAAAAGTTCCTAACTTCTGTTCCGCTCTCAGGATGCCTCCTTCAAATCACTGCCATCCCCTGCCTGCTTTTAGCTTTAACTGGCCTTTATGCAAGCGCAAGAGGAAAATCAGCATAGTTTAACCCAGTATAATGGTTGAATAGTTTTATACTGACCTGGAACATGGAGTAGAGATCATGTTGATTAGCATATTGTTTCAACGCTGGACAAATACAAATATTTGTCTTGAGTCTAAGGATATTTTTAATACTGCTTTTTAGATGTTGTTTTATTTTGCTTGAAACTCAAAATGCGTTCTTCCCAGAATTTTTAAACTTGTTCTTTCAATTTTTTTAAGGGTATCCTGTGAGTTTTTAAATACAGTCTTTTCACGTTGCCAATGAATTGCTTTGATCTGCAGATGAGAACTGGTCAGATGCAGCTTCCTCGTTGCTGAACTTTGCCAAAAGTTTCGAGTGCGTCTGCAATTGAGCCTGACAGAATCCTAAAACTGGGAAAATAAAATTCCTCACATGATTTTCCAAAGCAGTTTTTCCCCGTTGTCTATAACGCAAAAAGAATAAGGCATCTGTGTTTTAGTAGCGTAAAAGTGAATAAGGAAAAAAGGAACACAGTTTGATTAACGTGTTCTTTGTTTTATTTATGTAGTGATAGCTGTGAAAAAAGCTAAATTCCTCTTTCTCTGCACCACATCTTCGTGCATCAAGAGAGATGGCGAGGGAGGAGCTCGCAGCGCAGAGGGGTAGCTGGGGACTACGCAAATTGCCCCTGAAGTGGCCTTAAAATATTTGTCCTGAAAAGAACAATATATGGTGATGCTGTAGGACCGTTAAGATGGTCCAGGCTGGACTGGAGGAGGTCTCCAGGCCAGCCCCTGTCCCCGCAGGGCCAGCTCAGACCTGGCTGCTCGGGGCTTTCCCCCAGCTGGTCTTGACACCTCCGAGGATGGGGATGGCACAACCTCCTCGGAACCCATCCCTTGGCTCCTCTGCCCTTCTGGGAAAGGCGTTTTTCTGAAAATCCGGCACTTTGGGTGCCCCTCTGTGCCAAAGCTCAGGAAACACACATGTCCCTTGAGGGGAAATGGGCTTTTTTGGTGAATTCATATCAAATTACCTAGTGGTTGGTTGGAAGAGGTAGCCCAACAGTATTTTCAAAAATACCATAGTACCTTCAGACTCGGGCGAGTGATTCTTTTTACTTTAACTGCTGCTTGAATTCTACTGCATATTTCAGGGAATAAGTAAATAAAACGCCATTCATGCCATGGGATCAGCATACTAATTTATGGCCAGATCTGAAGCCTTTTCCCAAGGCAAAATACAATTAAAGCCAGGCAGAACTTGACCTCAGTGAGGACTTCAGCATTTGATCTGTGAATTTTACTTTTCAGCATTTTTATTATTTTTGTACAGGAGTAAAAATATTTCTCCTGCCGGTGATTTTACATTGTGCTGGATATTGAATTCCTTGCAGTAAAGGCCTAACCTCTGGAAACCTAATCTTATAGAGCACGCTATCTAAAGAACTTAATTCTTATTGGGGTAACGAGTTTAAAAATATATATTTTTAAAGCACATCCATGACATTTTTGTTAACCTGGTTCTAATGGTGATCTAGCAGTAGCGGTAAAGGATGAAAAGGGAAGAACAGGCTGAGATCTA
Source organism: Stercorarius parasiticus (assembly GCA_013396915.1). Lineage (NCBI taxonomy): Eukaryota > Metazoa > Chordata > Aves > Charadriiformes > Stercorariidae > Stercorarius > Stercorarius parasiticus. The sequence continues at coordinate 2,400,507 of VWZL01000532.1, read as the reverse complement.
ATCTGACCCAACTCATTGATTCACTCCCTGACCTTGGGTAAGCCTTTTGACCCGCCTGCGCCTCAGTCAACTCAGCTGGAAAATTGGGTAAAGAGCGGAGCCTGTTAGAAAACCATCTTCAATTTGAACAAAGATTTCCCGGAGACTCCAAAAAAAAGTGAGTGTAGTCATTTTGTACAGACATAATTGATTGCGGACCGCACAAGAATAACATCCTGAGCTGTGGGATACCGTGGATGACATCTCATTCGTCCTGCGGTGGCTGGGTGGTCTCTGCGTCCACCGCAGCTCGGCCACTTTTCATGCGTCCAGAGCTGGATTTTCACTTCCACAGCATTAGTCAGGCCATGCCTGCCCTTGGTAGGAATGTGGATCAAATATTGCACGAGTCTAAGAGGGAGTAATTACTATTGCTGTTCAGTTCAGAATTACTGAACTAAATTATTATCCCTTAGATTTATCACAACCTAAAGTGGCATCACATGCTGCTGTATCAATAAAACATAAATATGAAATCAGGTCTTTACCCAGAATTCACCCCATGCTTTCCAGTGTGCCCTCGCTCTCCCAAGCCAGGTTTCATGCCATCAGTCTGTAATGAGCAGTAATTACCAAGATGAAGATTCAGGCTGCAGTCCCGACATTAAGCCTCGTCTGTACGCTGGAAGCAGGATGGGTTTGCCCCGCAGGGTGCAGGAGGGTCGGCTTTGTCCTGGGGTGTCCAACCCCACGCGCGTGGCATTGGCTTTGTCCTCGAGGGAGCCGTCCATCCGTCCATCCAGCCACCGCGGGGCCATCGGGAGAGGCTGGAGCCCCGCAGAGGAGGCGAGCCAAGGGTATTCCCACGGCAAGTGGATCACCAGGCGGAATTGGCAGCCGGCACCCAGCCACACGCACCGAGCTCCCGACTCTCACGAACTTGGCACTGTTTGTCCTGGGCAAAGGCCAGCTTCTCTCACTGGTGCCAGCGTCTTTAAACTCTCCTGGATTTACTAATCTATTCTCCATGACCCACGCTGGAAAAATGACCGTTTCCTTTTCCCAATTCCCACATCTGCTATTTGTTTTCCTCTCTTTGCCTTCCTGAGATTTGGGAAGGAGTTCAGGAATGCGGAGCGCTATTCAAACCGAAGCTGACCTCAAGATAGCGAGTGGCATTTATCTACAACGCTCGTAGGTAAAGAGTTAAGGGGAAACGGGCACATTTCTTCCCTTCCACGTGCATATTTCTAGATGTTTTCAAATTAAATAAAAATCTTGATTTTGTTCTGAAACGTTAGCTAGCTGGATGGCAAGAGTAGAGAGATGTAGTATTTCCAATGGAAACTAGTAAATCCTGCAGTGCTGGTTAATTGGCTCTGTCATTATCCTTCCATGAAATATTCTAAGTTTTAACATTAATATTAGGTGCAAACACCTAAAAAAAGTCGCTTCTACTAGTCCAAATGAAATTACTATGTGGGAATGACATTTACACTGGAATAAAATCATCACTGTGCCTCATATAACATAATATATATATATATATGTTTTGCATTAAGAAAAATCCCAGGCTTGACTCACTTTGAAAGTGCGGGCACAGAAAAACAAAATGAAATTTCACTTGAAAATATTCAATTTTCTGAATGGAATATTCTGAAAGCGTGTGTTTCATTTAGAAGACCTAAATAGCAAGGAATTCTGAAAAGCAGTAAGGACAAATACAGTGTGGAAGCAAAATGCAGTCAAAATTTGCAGAATGACACAAAATACTGCAGTCTTGAGAGGGGCTGGATGATGTGCAATGGGGTGGCTTAACATTGACTTCATTGGGATGAAGAATTCACCCTTTTTTTTCCTTTTTTTTCCCAAAGAAGAGGGCTTGATAGACCTCTCTAAATGCATTTCTCTGTGATCCTTTTTAATCTGAATGAAGTGATTTTAAAATTTTTACGCATCCCGCGTGCACAAAGATATATATGCACCCTTGAAAAAAGAACAAGAAAAACAATCACATCTTGGGAGAGGTAAACTTATTAAGAAAGATTAAAGGGAGATTTAACCAGGAGAGTTACTATCCGCAAAGATGCTTATATGCCTTTTTTTTTAACAACGCAGTGGAAGTTTGGTGTCAAAATAGAAACTGGAGGCTAAAAATGGGATCTCCATCTACTGCTGTGTATTCCTCTGGGCTTACAAGACTAAGCAGAAGTACAGGAATTACCCACAAATATTTGGTGGGGTTTATATCAAGAGTCTAAAATAGATGCGGACTTACGGAACTAATGGGAAAGTAATTTTAAAAGAGCTGATTAAACTCACTACGATGATGCTTTTTAGATTAATGGCCAAGGATGAGGAGCTGAATTTTTCTGACTTTTGATACACGTGTTCCTACTAGTAATGAGAATTTGATGCCAGGAATTAGCTGAATAGCAATGAGTGCGAGCAAAGGTGCTGAGGTTTGCTTGCAGTGTGCTCTGGTGCCCACTGGCCAGTGATGGGGGAAACCTCCTGCCCCTGTCGTCTCCTCTGAGGTGGCACGTCGACGTGCGTGTGTCATCAGCAGTCCTCAAAGAGTTCTGAAAACTCCTGTGTACTCATATATAATCTACCATTATCGCTCTTGTGCTCCTTTTGCTTTCACTTCTGGCCAGATTTCCTTTCACCATCGAGGACTTCTGTTTAAGATTATTTTTCCCTAGATATATTAGGTTGCATTTTTTCCAAGTTAAATGTCATTTGTTCAGTACGAGACTGCACATTCTGCTTTGAAATACCCTCTGATTGCCAAGGCCGTCGACTCTGGCTATCATAGAAAGAGAAGTCAGAGATGAAAAGTGCTATTAGGTCATCCAGCCCATCTCCCTGCCAGCGCTCCATGGATGGAGCTGGCTCTCGCCGTGGTGACAGCCCGTGTCCGAAGGGAGCTGTGGTGGTATCTTTGGCCGGCTGTCTTTGGATCCGGGCTCAGTGTTTGCTCTCACAGGCAGATAAGGTTTTCTTTCATGTCCATGTGCCATCAGAAAAGGAAAACCCAACGCGCTGGTGGAATGACTCCACCATTGTTACTGGGCGACCCTGCACAGTTTCAAAAGATATTGCGTGTCTGGGCATCAAAGGACGGCAACGGCGGCAACAGAGAGTCATGGATCATGCCCTCGGAGTAGAGTCCTCAGTCTGTCTTCTATAGCAGAGAATCACGTGAATGCAAATCTATTTGAAATATAGAATATATTTTTTGGCGTAACGCTTAAATATGGAGAACAAAAGGCAGAAAGATAGTTATAAAGCGATCAAAAATCCATACTTTTGGTAGAAAGTTAATACAAATAGCCAAACTAAGGCGATAATCTTTTTCTCACTGAAGTCGGCGGCAAAGCTCCCTTTGCTTTCCATAGGCATAAATTACAGGTGAAGAGAAAAAGGGGGTTATTTGTAATTGTAATTGACTTAGTTTGCAATGACAAAGTTGCTGCATGGAGGGAAGGTGTGCATCCTAATTGTCTTCAATTTCTTCCCATCGCTAGATTTAACGGTGACTACCCCTCGGTCTGTAACATTTTTTTTTCCCCTGCTGGGACACTTTGCTATTCATGTTAACAGCACTGCAGTCGCGGTAGGGACAGTCCTGACTGATGTTCAATTAGATTAAAACCAGTGACTTTTTTTTTTAAATGCTTTTGTTGTTCTTTTTGACATGGGGGTGGGTTTTTGTTTCTTTAAAAATATGGCATGAGATTCATCACAGTAAGAGTGGCCCTTTATGAGCTGGAACAAAAAGGATATGGAGGAAGCAGGTACGTCTTTAGCATAACTACAACCGAAAAAAAAAAGGCAAAAAAAGAGAAAAAAACAATTTAAATGCTTTAGTCTCCTTTCTGTGTTTAGGTGAAGCCTTCAGACTGGCTGTCTTTCAGCTTACCAACTAATTGAGGAGGGAATGGCGGCATAAAAGCATTTTTTGTTGGAGTTAGAGAAGTAATTAATCGATCATATGTTGTTTCTTTGGCAATTATGTGCTATTCCCCTGTTAATCTCTTCAAAATTTTTGCCTCAGTATAAACATGCGCCGTCTCTGCTGTTTTCAAAAGTCGATCAATGAGGTCCCTCTCTCCTCCTCTGGCCAGCCTTGGCGACCCGCCGCTGGCGTCCCCCAAGGCTTTCCAGGAGCGTTCGCTGTTTCAGGGATGCCGGATAACTCTGCAGATGGGAGACTTTTCCATAATTAAACTCTGCGCAAAATAACGGGAGATCTTCATCACACTCTCTGTATTCATATAAAATCTGTTGCCATGGGAGCTAGCATTGAATAGCAAGGTAGGCAAAATCAGTAACGTTGCATTACGTTTGCCCTGTAGCCACTGGAGGGTCCCTTAAAATAAAGTCGCCTTTTATCTGTGCTTTCTGAATAAACATAAAACTAGATTTTTAGTGCAAAATCCTGATTTCAAGGTTATTGATGCCAGACTAAATTAATACAGTCTGTGCGATAGCATACAAAATCCCCAGCAAAGCCAGGGATACTCCTGTCTTTTGAAAGCTTGACATTTGTTTTTCATCATGAACTTAAAGGTCACCAGCTACAGATGAATCAGGATACCTGCTTGAGTTTACATTTACATGCATTTTATTTTATTCCCATGTGCACTTTTTATGAGATCCATCACCGGAATAAAACTGTAGCTCTCTCTTATTATCCCGGTTTGATAATCTAGAAGAGTTATCAACCTGCTGCCTGGAAGAGCAGACGAGTTGTCTTCAGCGCATCGCGGTGCCGCTGCAATTCAGTGTGGTGGTGGTGGGCTTCGAGAAGTGTCTTGTCTTTACTTGACCTGAGCATCACCACTCATTTCAGCTGTAAATAGAATGTTAAAAAGTGCCTCTCTGGTCCTAATCTATAATTCTCCACGTTCTGTCATCCTGCTCAATCCCTGAAATGACGGCAATGTTGCACTGTCAAATTTACTGAAAAATGGTTTGTGTGTGTTGATGCTTGTTTAATTCTCATTTTATTTCTACAGATGAAGATGCAATTAATCAAAACGCAGGTTTCAGAACTTCTAGGGATTCAAAATGCCTCACTCAGATTTACAATGGATGTGTCCCGTGTCTCCCGCATATGAATTTCTGTTTTTGTTCAGACTAGCAAGTGACCTGTATTGCTGCACAGATTTTTTGAAACCAAATAACATTTTATATTTTTACCAAAATACCTGTGGAGCTGACAGAGCATGATGCATTCATTTTCCTTGATTTTGTAGTGAGGGAAAAGGCTAGCATGAATAATTCAAAAATAATGCTGAGACTGTTAAGATTTAGTACTGGAGAGGTCATCACAGTTGGGAGAATGAGCTAGGAGACTATTACTATTCCACGATCTTTGAATCTCAAGGTGACATCATTATTATTTCTCTATATCTATAATGTGGTGCTGCAACCAACTTATTGCAGTGTTTCTCATGTAGGGTAGAAAGATCAATTACATACAGACCTCAAAATGTGAACTATAAGCATAGTGTCCAATAAAACTGTCATTAACAGTCACCACAATTTTAACTGTATGCTTCCAGGTCAAGCTGTTTTAAAAATGATAACTGACATTGAAAGGTTGAATAAAGAGCACCCGTTCCAAAGGGAACAACTCTTTACCCAAATAAGTTTTCATTAACAAATACGCTAATTCCGTTCCTCAGTTTACAAAAGCATTCGGCATTTCCCTCGTCGTTTCTGGTACGCACGTTCACAGGCAACCCTGGAAAAAAAAAAAATAAAATCCGGAGTTTTCCACATGATCAGCGTCGACAGTGGTATTGGTGAATGCAGATAGAGCATCCCTCTGCAATCCGATTTAATTCATTCCTGTCTTCGGCGAGGCACTGAAAGATATTACCTAAATGGAAGTTATATTACGGTAGCGCTTATTGCGTTACTTTAACTATTACCTCACCTCTCCCTGTGCCGTTAACCTGCCAGCCCGCCCGTGGAAACGTGCCTTATCCAAAATAAACAACTCGCGAATATGCAGAAGTAATGTATGCCAGGAAACAGCCGTTAGGACTTCAGAGGCGTCTCTCCATTGGGTGAGCGCTGCCTTGTGTGTTTAATTAAACATCCATTTCCCTTGGAGAATATTCCTCAAGACTGTAACTCTTCCAATAAACACTTTTCCTACTTGTTTTGTTTTCTTTTTGTAATTTTCACATGAGTTTGAAAGATAAATAAGGCAGCTTTCATAAGGAAATTACAGAGAAAAAAGGGTTGGTGAGCCACCTGTTCTGAACACCAGGATGTTTTGATGTAAGGAGCGCTCAAATGTTTCTAAAAAATATGCTGCAACTCTTTGAGACAATGATTTCCTCTTCTGTTTTTGAGGGAACAAGCTACTCTCCTCCTCTCTTACTTCTTTCCCGATATTTTTAATGGGATTCAGGCTTACGGTGTCATGACAACTCCTTACAGTAAGCTATAAAAATATTAATATGACTAAGCAAGCATATACAAGGAGCAAATAGATGAAAATATGTAAAAAATTAAGACCTTTTGTTGTTTTCCTTGCAAGGCTTTCTGGTGTGCGCCGCTGGAGAGAAGGGCACTGGGGCACGACCGTGGACTCCAGCCCTGCTGAACCGAAAGATTAAGAGGAGATTGGTCAGAGGAATCAAAATTATGTAGGCTGGTAGAGATGCGATCCTGTGGCAGGAAAAACAAAACAACTGTGAAACAATGTCTCTCTAATGACTACAGGAAAATTAAAAAGAGAGTAACGCAGTGGATTCCTAGGTCTAGCTTTTTTTCCTGTTCAACCAAATATCTATTTGCATTTTTAGCATTTGGAGGAAAGCCACATGACTTGAGACCCTCTTCGCCCTCCTTGTGCAGCTGTAACCGCCATAGTTTTCTTCTCGGCCTGCTGCACACAGTGATGTTCACCCTCTGCAGCGAGCGTGGTGTGGAAGCCGTGGTGATCCACCAGCTGGGTCAGTGCTGCTTGGCCTCGCGCGCCACCCTGATGTTCAGTTTGGGAGCGTCAGAAGATTTGAGCATCATCACTAACAGTGGTGGCCGCCTTCTCGGATACCTAAGAATTGGAGAAAGAATTGGAGATCAGAGGAAAAACCAGGTTTTATGGCAAAAGTATTGAGAACCCTGGAGACTTACGCTTACTTCTGTCTTTATCACAGACTTTTTTGTTTTGGGGGCATGACGCGATGGCAGCCACATTTACTGTTTGATTTATGTGCAGGTACTGTAGTGATGGAGCTACAAAATTAGTTGTGTGATCCCAATAGCCAACGGCGGTAAAGACAGCAAGGACGTTCTTACAACTGACCACGGTACAGGGAGTCTGCGGGTCAGGAGTCAATTCAAATGGTTTATCTGCTCTAGTATTTCCAAACTTAATACTCCTCTAATTTGTGTTATAAGGAGTCTGGGAAAAGATTTGCTGCCAGTTCTGCCTTTTAGATGACCTGAGGATGTCATTTGGAGCATAGACGCACTGTGCGTAGTGCTAAATTTTACTCTGAAAAGCAATCTGCCTATCGGTGATCTTGCTTGAAATTTAAAAAGCATAATTATAATTTAATAATAATGAAATATTGTTGACAATAATGGCGTTTTTGCAGAACCAAGTAGGGAGGAAATCATCTTTCTGCCAAAGAGCTTGGATTTCATAATGTGTTTTGAAACGACACTGCAGTCCTTTCGGAAGAGGAAAAGCGCTGGTGCCCGAGCCCCCGGAGCAGCCCCAAACAAACACGAAAGCGAACATTTCGAAGGGATTCTTTGGTCGTCACTCTCCAAACTAGAAATTCCATCAATTAATAATGGATTCTGTAAAAAGTGTCGAAAAACTAAGAATCCTTTAGCATATTCAGTTACTTTTCCCATGAAAGACGTTCTGTGGCCAGTGCCCGGTGAAGGGCGTTATCCTGTTACTCAACTAGGAGAGGAGAAAAAGGTGGCAAAAAAAGCTAAAGAGAGTCATTAAACCTGTTTATCATTAAATAAAATGTACAAGCATGTTCATAACGCAGGAATGCAAAGTATACCGTTAAAGGAAATGTAAACGTAACTGCAACTATTTCATTTCATGTGAGGTTTATGTTAGCTCTCCTATTAAATTTAATGGGTTGCCTCATGAGAAGCAGCTCATTAATATGAATATGAAGAGCATGTTTCAACCTGCAAACTAAATAACACAAAGATGTGTGATGTTAATTTTCCTTTGGTAGATCTTTGCTTTTTAAAAATATGAACTAATGCCGTAGAAATAGCTGGAGTCTGGGGATGAGGTGCTGGAGCGGGAGTTGGAAGGCTGTGTTTCTCATTCCGCTCAGTGTTGTGAACTTCTGATGCGAACCTGAGCAAATCAATTAACTGCTGTTTACTTTGGTTACTGAATTGGGTTAAATCAACGAACAGCATAATACTTTACTTATTGTGAGGCCAAATAATTATAATTAATTATACTGGTTTAGATGAACATCAGCGGACTGCCTGGAGTGATGGGCAATGCTGGAGTGGGGCTCCGGGGTCTGGATTTGGGAAGGTGGGCAGCATCCTCGATGTGCCGGAGACCTGGGCTAATGGAAATGCTTCACCCCGCTTGTGTGGTCGTTAATTGCTTATGACTCCGGAGCGAGCACGGCCATGGCAATTAGGTTTTGCAATGTGGCTGCCCATAGATGGGAGAAAAAGGGACATCCTCAGGTCCTTGGTTCCCCTCAGAGCGATGGACAAAAGAGACTTTCCCATGGGCGAAGCATTTGTGTGGCTGTGGTTGCTGCTTGATGTGTTTTCAGTCAGAAGCTAAATGAGGAAAACCCCTTAAAAATGAAATTGAAAAATTAGACAGCAAACAGCCAGGAAGGACCATATTTATGGCCCTTGAAGGAACATTAACTTGCCTGCATTTATCAAATTAGGGTTAATTTTCCAGAAGACAGAGTCCCTTTTGTGGTTTCACTCTCTGGCCACAAGACTAACGCTCACCTGTGAATTGCAGGCATTGTTTGAAGGACTGGTGCCTCCAGTAACTTGAATTTTATTAGTTCATTTGTCACTTATTCACTGGCAGAATTTCCTTAAATTGGTAAGTAGGTATAGGGATTGTCTTAAAACCTTCTGGTGAACTTTATACCCGAGGTTTTTTGAAGCATGGGAGGTTTCATACAACAGTTAAAAAAAATGTTATAACTGAAAACTGCCAGAAATTCAGGCCTTGATTCTGTCGTGGGATATGATCGATAATATCGCTATCGTCCTGTAATGCATGGCTTAATTGGGTAGCCCAGGCTGCTTCCTCCTACACGAGCCCTCCAGGGTGAGGGTTCTCCCCTGAGCTGTCCCTCTCCGTGGCTGGAGGGGACTCAGCTGCTGGTGCCACACGTGCACGGCTCCCCAGTGCCATTGAGGTCTGTCCATGTGTTGGAGAACACATACAGGCAGCCTGATGGAAAAAAAAAAACAAAAACAAACAGAAAAAACGTGATTAAAAAACAAACACAAGAAATGTGTTTTTTTTTTTTCTAATTTCAAAGTTCTCATTTCATTGCAATCACAAAAAGTCGAAGGAAGATATTTGTTTGTGTAAAACCGTCATTGACACAACATTTTTTGATCATTCTTTGTGGAATTACTCATAGTGGGTTTTTTTTGCTGGCCTTACATGTTATGGGCTGGGTCTGCTCTTGTGGGTCTCCTGAAATGGGAGCTGCACTCACTACTGGGAAACCCAGAAAACCGATTTGTCTGATCGCCAGCTAAAAATTTGAACTTTTTCCTGTTTCTTTTGTACTATGAAGGACCTGCCACCCTAGTGGGAGCTGCAGAGGTCTGCAATGAATTCATTCTCACCCCTGCTTCAAGCCCAGCGTGGGGCTGTGCTGCCCGGGAGGAGCTCCGGACACAAACCGTGACCCACCAGCGCGTCCGCTGCGGTTCCTTGGGAGGTGCTGGTTTCCACGGGGAGGGAAGGCTGCTCTACTGGTTTAACACCAGAGGCAATAAATCCGTGTAATCAGAAATAGGCGGGAGCCATCGTTGCACCTCTTTTGTTGCCTTCTCGGTACTTTCCGATGGGTGGGAGCATCTGGGGCTAGAGCAACTGCAGTGCTCTCCTCGCCATGTCTGGAGGTCGGTGGCCAAAGGCCCACTGGTGGAAAAGTCTTGCCTTGTTGTGTGGTAGCATTGGGATGGATCGCAATAAAGGCCAAAATAAAAAATTTCATCATAAAAATAATCAAGTTCATTACAGGGGCTGAGTCCATAAAATTTATAATAATAATTAAAAGTTTTGGAGGGAACTCATAAAAATTACTTAGAAAGACCAGTAAGACCTGCACTCTGATCCTCAACTTGTACAAGGAAAAAGTGTTAAGCATTCTACTTTTTTTTATTTTTTGTTGTTACATTTTTGTTCCATTGCGCATACTCGGGAGACCCCTTTATTTCAAATTTAAAATAGTCTATGAAAATCTGTATTGACGTAATAGCTTATTAGGCTACAAGCAAAATATTCCCAGAACTAATTTTTAATTAATATAGTTCACTGAAAACTTATAAAAGATTCATACATAATATGATAAAAGAAATAAACATCCTCAATACCATGTCAAGTTTCTTTTCTTTGTAAAACATTGTTTTTTCCTCTCTGCTACCAGCACAACAAAAGCTGCTCTTAGAAAATTGACTTGCACTTGTCTTTGGCAGCTCTGTCAGATGTGATATTTTCTGATACATAAAATGGTGCTTATTAATTCAGAGGCAAATTCCGTCACCTTTTCTCACTTTGGGTACTGCCTTTCGTAAACAACTCCGTGTTTTTAACCCAGACTTCTCTGGGAGTTTGCCACCGTCCCTCCAACGGGCTGCTCCAGAGCTGATGGAGGCCGCTGGAAATCATCTCACTGACCTACATGAGTTTTATGTCAGTCATGAGGTAATTAAAAGTGGCAAGATTTGACAAGAATTCATCTCATCTCTCTGCCATCACATCAAAGGGAGATACTGAGCCCAAACTCGTTGCAGTAAGTTCCCTCTGCAGGCAGTGAGGAGTCATTGGCGTCTCCAGAGGCGTCTTTTGGCCACGTTTCTGGCCACGTCAGGGTTGCTGATCGGAAAACCTTGATCAAAGTGCCTTAAACTCAGTGTCCTCTTGGGGGGTGATGAGTTGGTCCCACCTGCAGGGTCTGACCCCGCAGATCTTCACAAGCAGGGCTCTTCTCAGAAGGCCCAGGGAGAAATGCAAAGGTCTGTCTTGAGCCTTTGCAGGAACGATGACCTTCTGGGACCTGCTTGGCACAAAATACTTAAATTTTGCCCTAAGATAAGCAAGTGCTTGATGGATAGTATGAGATGTTGAATGTTGTGCTGCTCTGAGAAGCCCTCTCCTGCTCGCTCTCTTCCCTCCCCCAAAGTCCTCTCCAGACGTAAATCACGTGTTTCATTTTGAGTTCTCTTAATTTTAGACTGTGCGTGATTCCCATTTGCATCGGAGGTTTCCACTGCAGAATTTAATGCAGAAGTTAAGCTGGGAAAGCTGGATAATAAAACCTGGGGGCTTTCGGTTGTGGGTCAGGAGGGCCGGGGCCGGCTGGGTGTGACCGGCCGCAGCTGAGGCATTCAGTAGCAGGGTGGAGGCTTTACTGCTTCATCCTTCCTTGTTTTGGCAAGGACGGGAGCGGGGCTGAACTGGAAGGCTGACAACCTGAATTCACATTTCCTGCACCGTTGTTCCTGGTAGCTGCCGTACTCTCTGCCACAGCCCCAAGCAAAGGCTGTGTCATGTTTCTCCTAAAGTGATGACGATTAAACACGCTGATATTTATGCAGCTAGAATCAAACTTTGTTGCTGTTGCTCAAAGAAAAGACGTTTGCGTTCCAGCCAAAGCTATACTTCGAAACTCTAGCAAGATTAGTAGCCATGCCATTGCTGAAATCACTGGACTCTGTGTCTGAAAAACGGCGAGTATTTCACTGGAGAAGATCCGATTCACTAAAATCTCCTCGGTGGACACTTGTAAATGGGTGTTTGAAATGTACATCTACCGTAGACCTGTACTAGTGGCCCGTTCCTTACCTCAACAGCACACCCACTAGAAGAGTAATGTGATGGCATTGGCCATCTCTTGGAAGATCTTTCTTAATTAATCCAATTGAGTATCTTAGTCTAAGTCAGGATAACACTGTGTATTTAATGGGATTTAGTCCTGTGAATTCTTGATATCTGCAGCTCCTGTGTAGCTTTAATATACTCAGCATTTCTCAGGATTAGGTCTGAAGGGCTTGATCCAAAAACATTTAAAATCAATAGGTGTTTTCCTTTGACTTTGGTTCAGCCTCTAAATATCAGTCCATACTTTCTGATCCGAGTACAAAAAAATATTTTTAAATCGTATTTCCAAAGCTCTTGTTACTTACTTTGCACCACATAACTTCTTGAACTCTACGTAGATTTGAATAGGGAAATATTAACCAAAACAATAATGATATTATTAGTTGAAGTTTTAGCTTTTAAATTCAATAAAAAGTACCACTGGGTATTCGTTAATGTTATAGAAGAAGAATGATTAATTTAAGGTTCAGGTGCACGACAAGGTCAGGAAAGAATTGTTACTCTATACAGTGAGCATTTCAAGATGAATTTGTAGTTTGAAGTATCATTTTATGATGCATTTTCTGTTTTGTTATCAGGGGAAGTATGATGGGTGACATACGAGTGATCACAGTGTTTTGGTGCAATGTTCTGTGATGGGCTTTTCATAAAAATTAGCTGACAATGTCAAGAGTATACAAGTAAATTTATAGCTTTCATACTGGACTGCCATTCCCAGAGCTATTTCCAATCACTTGGGCTTTTTATTAAGTTTATTGTTCTTTTATTGTTCAGTGGAGTGTAAGCAGCGAGATTACAAATAAATGTAAGTTGCAGTGGGTATGAAGTCAAGCTTGCAGAATTAGGGAAGACGCAAGCGGAGGAAAGCAGAAATTAATTTGAATCATTGGTGAGATGAGAGACCACGTCCTGACATCTCTTGTCAAACGCGCATTCGGCACGCAGCGTCGGAGGCTGACATCCCGCTCCTGCCAAAGTTACGGCAAAAAAGGCTGAAAACAAAGTGTCAGTTCTGCTTCCAAAGTACTGACCATGTTTTTTTCCTTTCTTGCTTATTTTTGTTGCCCGCTTCGCTCCGCTGTCTTCCTTCTTACTCCGGCGCTTGCTTGCAGCACAACAGGACCAACAAGTGAAGGGCGATGAAGTTTCTCGTTTTAGTATCGTTCTCATAATATCTCCGGCATGAAACCTTCAGCATTTATTTCCCTCTGCTTTTTCTCCCCTCAAAGAGTGAATACTTTATCATTTTGGTTAATATCCTGACCAGCAGAGCAGAAAATCAGACTCATAGCTTTTAATGACACGTTTTCAACTGCAAGTTAGTCAAAAAAAATCATTTTTATGTGGCTCTTCAATACTTATACAGACTTCTAGAAACATAATTAAAATTTGTGTTCCTTCTTTGTTATTACTGCTGTGGACTCCACTTAAACTGGATGCTGTTTGTCTGGGCAATCAGACAATAGCTAGAATCCAAAAGCAAATCGATTTGCTGTGTGGCTTGGGCTATTACTTAAGTTATAAATAAAATGATTTTTCCCAGATGGCTCCCTGATGGCCCTGCGCTCTTCCCGGTACCAGCTACAGCTTTTCATCCCTGCTGCAACTCCCTCGTGCGTTCCCCCGGCCACTTGCACCTCCATCCTCCTCCCAGTGCTCCGCTCGCTCCAGTCTTTCCCCAAAGGGCTGAGGTGCTGGAGCGGAGCCGAGCAGGGTGGGGAGGAGGTCGTGGGCACCCCAGGGTGGCCGTGGGGCTCCTCTGGAGGCCACCCCATGCTGGAGGATCTTCAAAAGCCGCTCTCTTGGCTTGGCTTTGGAGCTCTAGTACCGAACTCTAGTGAAATGGCATTTCAGTTGAGATGGGAAGGATGCCCAAGGTTTTACACCCCAGGGTGAGGGCAAGTGCCAAGTTTGCCCCTCTCTGAAGGTCCCCGTGGTGGGAGATGCTCAGCCGGGGGCTGGGACCCCACTGTTGGGTCTGCGGGTACCAGCTCTTATCCTGGCCGGTGCTCCTCTTTTGAATAAACCTGCTGAAGCCGATGGGGCCAGGCGCTGGTGAAGAATGAAGTGACATTTCAGGTGGCAAGTTGGTCTCCTAATTCATTTTTCTCCTGCAAACAATTTGAAACAGAAAGGCAAACTTTTCTTGGGGTTGTATATTCACTTCATAGGCAAGTTTTCCTTCCAAAAATGTGGGCAGGGCACTGTTGGAAACTACAAATACACATCTGAGAGCATACTACACACACTGACCCGTGCTTTGTTTTCATTTTGCCGTTTCAAGATGACTAAAATCGTTCATCTTACGTGCTATATTTTTTGTATTTTTTTATTTAGAAAACTGGGAAGATGTAACCAGTAAACACACAACATTTGTAGAAGGAAAACAATTATGATGAAAACAAGTACATTGGAAAATTGTGGGACTAAAAATAAATATTTTTCCATGAACACAATAGAACTATATGGAGAATTACAGGCAAAAAAATCAATAAAAAGTAGTATATAATAGCTATAGAGTTCAAGCAAAGTGCATTCATTCCCCAGTCCCTAGGAGGACCCCTGATATATACGTGCAAAACTTAATGAAAGTCAGACTTTGTTGTGTCATCAAAAATAGCAAAGGAGTTGGCTGAGTTTTTCCCTATGTTTTGGCTACTCATTGCTCCATAAATATAGCACCTATTTAAAGGACCGAGCCCTGTTCCTATTAAAGTCAGTTGCAAACCTCAGGCAGACTTTGGCACAGGTTTGGGGGCCCCCATCCTTGCTTGGGGCGCGGAGGGATGCCCAGCGGTTCCATACGGGGTCGCAGGTTTGCTTTGGGATTATCCGGGTGGTCGGACATGGGGACAGCCCCTCGATCCCAGCTGACGCGATCCTGGGGTGTAAAAATACTGGCTTGTATCTTCTGGGGAAGTTGGTTTTCAACCACGGTTGCGGTTCTCATTTCTACATACATTCGTGCCAGCCCAGTGTATTTTATAACGATGTCTATGGTTAGATTTAGGGTATAGAGGGGTTTTTTGAACATACTTTTTGGTTTTAAATGGTTTGCTGTAATTCCACACAATGTCGGGCAATGCACGGGTGCCTCCTGATCCAAGACGGTGGTGGATATTCCTGCATGAAGCTGCTGGGGGCTGTTGGAGCAGGACGGTCCCTCCCCGCGCCGCCTGCACAGCACCCACCGCCCCTCCATCCCACCCGGCATCGCGTGGGGCTGAGTCCCACCATCCCACCTCCACCATTCTCTGGGTCCTTCGCAAGGTCTGGCCTCCTCCAGCTCATTCAGAAACGTGAAATTATCTGAAGTCAACAGAAGACTTCAGATAATTTTACTAAAAAGCTGCCGTGTGACTTGCTGCAAAAACAGAGTAATTCTCTCCAGGAAATATTTCATAGAATCATCCAGGTTGGAAAAGACCCTTGGGATCATCGAGGCCAACCATCAACCCCACTCTACAAAGTTCTCCCCTACACCATGTCCCCCAACACCACATCTAAACGACTCTTAAACACATTCAGGGATGGTGACTCCACCGCCTCCCTGGGCAGCCTATTCCAGCGTCTGACCACTCTTTCTGGGAAGAATTTTTTCCTAATGTCCAGTCTAAACTACCCTGTTGCAGCTTGAAGCCATTCCCTCTTGTTCTATCGCTAATTACCTGTGAGAAGAGACCAGCACCAACCTCTCTACAATCTATTTGCTTAATAACATTCTAGTTGGAGAATAACACCTCCATTTTATTTTTTTTCTTTATATTATGCGATCACAGCAATACTGTATTTTGTAAGCATCCAGAGTATTTTTTCTTCCCATAGAAGTTTCCTCTTCCCTCTTTCTGTCATCCCACTGACACTGAATGACTCTCAACCTTACAAGCTAACAATTTTTAATAAGGTCAAAGAAAATATAACACTATGAACATTTGTAATTGATTAAGTTTAAGCTGTGGGACCCCAAGCCGAGGCTGGTTGAAGACAATGAGAGCCTTTGTGTTTGTTTGCATGGGTTTCGTCAACTTTTGTTTGCGGAGGAGGCTCGTCAGGAGCGATGCAATTAGGAATCCGTCCATCTGAGCTTCTGCTTTGCTTCACTTAAAAAAAAAAAACAAAACCATTTTTATTTTGCTCATTGAAAGAATACGGGGAAGGATGAGAATGGAGACATCCATTCTGGCTCCCGGCCAAGCCAGTTTGGCCAAGAGGCAAGTTTCCTATAATTTAAAGATACGCTACAAAAAAGAAACCCCATTGTTGTTCCAGCCTTTATTTGATTGTNAAAAAAAAGAAAGAAAAAGGCAGCGAACTATAACATTTTAAATTAGTTTAAAAAATAATTCCTAGAACTTTCTTTCCCAGAAGATAGGCTGGCTCCTCGCTGCAGTTAGTCATTACGCACCCGGCCCTGATACAATGGCTGGCTCCGGGGCAGCAACCTTAAAATGCAGTTTTGCAACTCCTTCTCAGATGAGTAATCTTTACTTATGTCCCACTCACATGAGTAAGGGATACTTGAGTAAGAAATGGTTGAAGGGTCTGGCACGCCGACAGCAGCGGAGGAATGAATTGAGCAACGGCTTTTCGAACTGACCGTCAGCATCTCTATCAACATGGCATGAATTTCTTTTCACGGAGGTTTTAGGCATGGGCACAGCGACGACCCTGGGCTTAGTAGGCAACTAGTCAGTGCCTTTCATATTGTTCAAACACTTTCCTTCAAAAAAATAGCCTAATTGACTGTATTAACATATTTTTAAAAATGTATCAAGTTTGTAGAGGCAAAATATAAACAGGGCTGTGGATGGTGGGGTGGGTGAGGAGAAAGGCGCACCTTCCTAAACGCACTTAATATTTGAAAGCTTGGGTTCTGAAGCTTCAAGATGCCAGTTTAAACTTGCAAATCTTATAGTTGGATTAGTGGGTTTTATATGTATGTTAGATCTTCCTGAGAGCACTTCTCAGCTTCTGATAATATTTATAAATAATGAGTACCTATATGTATTTTCACCTTTCTGGAGTCTTTTATGGGAATTAGTTAGTGAGGCTGAGTCTCAGGAGACAGCTTTATTTTGTTAAACCTCTAACACATTTTGTTTCATGTTGAGTCTTTGGGAGCTCTAATACGTTTTGGGTGGTTAATGTTTCCATACGTTACTACTCCATTCATAATCCATTACTTGGATAATTCCTCATTTGTGAGACCTGGAGAAATTATGGTATTCACAAGCATTTTTTGAATATTTATGTAATGTCATAGCAGGGCTTAGGATATCAGTTGGCTGGAGACAAAGGCAAGATCCTCAGTTATTCTCATACTTAAGTGCCAGTTTGATTCCTTGGCAAAAATGTAAATTGCAACGTTGGAAGGCAAAGAATTATTGAACAAGGGGATTACATTGTAAAGCAGTTATTCCAACAGCTGCTGCCTGTAAGAGGGGATCTGAATTTTGCAGGAGCCTAATTTTACTGTACAGAACTATTTTACAAAGTTGGAGAATCTCAGCACAATTAAAAAGACAAAGATGCGCCAGCTTCCGTGTGCGGTGGGGAGCGGGAGATGTCCCCGTGGCAGCGAGAACGGTTGCGGTCCCTGAGCTGAAAGCTGCTCCCACGCAGAGCTGGAGATAATGCCTTGGTGCTTTTAAGGAGAGCTCATGTTGAGCAGCAGTCTGGCCTCTCCGACAGGCACAGACTGCAGTGGTCCAGATACAACATTCCTGGAATTTCTCCTTGTGCTGTTCTCCGTGTGGCTCCCAGCGTTCCCACTGCCGTGTCTGGCCAGTGAAGTTAATCTTTGCTCCTGTTTAAAGGCTTTATTTTCTGGCGCGAAAGGCTGCTGCCTTCCATCGCCTGAGGATATCCAAGTGTCGCTGGCAGGTGAGCGGCTCCTCCGGTGGATCCTGGGATTATTCCGTAGGAAAGGTTAACCGTTGTAATTTTGCACTTGGCCATTTCCATCTCATAATATAAATGACGTTTACAGAGGTGAAAAAACCACTACACGTTTAACTTTGGAGAAGTGGAAGGCGTAGAACAGAGCAGGTAAGTGGGTTGCCACAGATCACGCAGTGAACCAGACTCAGAATTCAGAATAAATATGTCTCCTGAATCCAATTTCCACTTTCTAGGTAGCAGGTATTTCTTCCTGTCTCCTTCCTTTGTAGCAGGAGTTACGTTGTGACAGTTACTAACGGATTGCAATCATCACGGTTCTTACAACAGCACGCAGTATAACCACGCGGTCTAACAACCGGACCTCAGCGAAAAATCCATTTTGGCAAGCTGACAGTCAGGAGAAGTTTATAATATGTGAATAACATTTGATTGAGTTCTGAATCGCTTTCAGAGACTCCTCCTGGTCCTGAGTCCCGTTGCCTGGGAAGGGAATACTGGGAGGGGGACAGGGGGCGGGAGCTGCCCCCTCTGTGACACAAATACCCAGCTGGAGCATAATACAAACGGCAAAGTGGGATTCAAAAATATCACAATGGGAATATTTGTTTCCGTATAGAAATTGTGCTCAATTCACAGGTAAAAGACATCTCCCCGTACAGCTAGGAGACAGTAAATAATCCCTTGGAGCAACAGAAGATTGCACTGGACAGACACAGAATTGTCCATGGCCTTGTCCCAAAAATAGAGGTACCATCCTATGTCTGGGCATTCCCTGCGGTCCTGTACCAGAAACTAAGGACCAAAGTTCTCCGGCATCCCAATGAAAAGGCGGGGAGAAGGTTGTGGGTGGTCAGGACGCTGGAGCCCACATCGCACGGCAATGAAGGACTCGCATTTCCATGTGCTTGGGAAGCCTGAGGAGGATCCAGAGTTTGCCTGTGGTGGTTAAACCTGATAAGAAATATTCTTTATAAAGGCTTTTGCAAACACTAGTAGGCATTAGTCTTATCTTGAGAAAATATCGAAAATGATTGTCCTTGCCTAAACAAAGCCTCTACCACTGGCAGCTTCTGCCCAGCAGCGCTAAACCCAGCCTCGTCGGAGCCCTCGGCCATGGCCTTCGCTTTGGGCACAGCCTTATTAACGCTGCTTAAAAGTAACCAATTTACTTAATTGGGTGGTGAAGGGACGTCCTCACCGCCTGTTCCGCTGCTCGCTCAAAGTTAATGGTGTAAATCCATCGGTTTTGAAGGAACGTGACCCGGGTGCTTTGGCTCTGAGGAAGGCGACATCCGAGTTGTTGCAGGGTGGGTTTGTTGTTTTTTTTTTTCCGATGGGGCTTGAATTTAAGCAGAACCGTTTTTATGGGAAGTGTGATGTTGCTTCTATCGATTTGGCAACGGGGGAGACGGTGTTAGTGGGTGACCTTGAAAAATGTGATAAGTGGCAAGGGTGCTGAAAGGTTGAGGCACGAATGGGGTAGCTAAAAGCATATTTATTTCTAGCCTGCGACGATCGAGAGGGGTGAAGTTCGTGGATCTCTTCTCCATAAGAAGAAGCTCCTCAGTAGCCATGGAGTACTTTCCACCACATTCTTCTCAGCTTTGCAGAGAAAATATTCACAGCTCTAATAGGGTTCTGTGCAACCTGACAACAGTGAGCCTGGAAACCTTAAAAAAAAGAACGAAGGGTAAATTTTAAACCTGAGACCCGTGCGCTACTCCGGTTTGTGTTGAAAATGATACAGAAAGAGATTAAAAATAGCAAAAAAAGAAATCGCATGACTGAAATTGTAAACATTATTTTACTATGCGTATAGCAGATGCATGCGACTGTGGTTTGTAACAGCTGAGTAAGGAAATTACCAAACATTTCCCAACCCCGTTCTGTCTGGGATGGAGCAAACATACCCCCCCGGGGTGCAGATGGTTCCTGTACTACTTAGGCATCCATATAAATATTTCTGTTTGCCAGAATGAAGCAGAGATTTTGGCTGTTAGTGATTTATTATTCTCAGCACAGTGATAATTTAGTGGTTTTCCTAGTAAATTAGCCTGAACTCTTCAAAGAAAACTGTGAGGACCAGCCCCTACCCCTGCAAACGATCCAACTCGCTTGTGCAAAAGAGCGAAGCTTGGCCAGCTATTCCTGCTAATTAGGGATTAGCAGAAAAATAGAAAACACGCGTTAAAAAAAAAAAAAAAAGAGTTTATAAAATCTTATCGATGTCACCATTTTGTATTGCAAGAAGCACAGCCAGGCGCATACGAGGAGGCAGGGAATGATTTTAGGGCTCCGTGGCATTAGCGCAGCAGCGGTGAGATGTCGTCTCCTGGTGGATCCCGGCCAGCAGAAGGAAACGGGAAATCAGGGGACTCGGAGAGACGCTGCAGGAAAAAAAATAGGCTCGACAAGCCTTCTTGCTGAAACGTTGAAATAAAGCTGTTCTTAGAGGTTCCGATGTGACGGCCCCATGCTGGAAAAGGAAGAAATCCTCCATCTCATGCTGGCTACAAAATGTACTGGAGGTTCTACCTAATTCTGGGAAATGTTAAGGCAGATAATCAGAAAAATGGGAACGGAAAGTGTCATTCTCTGAGATTCCCGCAGTTCTGAGAAAACCGTGAAACCTCTGACGTTCAAAAGAATCAGAGAGAGTTCTGCAACCAGGACATTTGTTGCTCTGACTGGTTAAAATAACAGCAAAAAAAGCAAAGCAGCTGTCACGTATAAGATTTCTGAAATACTACCAGTGGCCTGGACGCAGCGTGTCAATATTCCTTATTTTTCCAGCAGGATATTTACTGTCATTCCTCGTGATTCCTCCAGAAATCAATGGTCTTTCCGAAGTATTCCCAAAGCAAATAGAAGTTGTGCTCTTATTATTCTTTCCCCAGCGTTATGTACTGCTTGGGAGCATTTACATTTGCTAGTACCTGGGGTAGCCCGATGCAAAGCTTCGGATAGAGTTTAAAGTAAAACCAAGTGATGCATATAATTAACAAAGAGGTTGATAAGGGCCTCCCTCCCCGACCCATCAAGGTGGCTGGTTTGTAATCATGGGATTTAAAGAAAAAAACCCAAACAAACAACAAACACAAAAAGTTGGGTTCGTTGTATTTGCCTTCTGGGCTGCGAGGCTGCTTCGGGGTTGTAATTTTTCCCTCTGGTCGTGGAAATTAGATAGCACTTGTTGTTGAAGTGGCATTTGAGTGTCAAGGAATCAGCTGGTTCTGAGTTAAACTTCACAGAGATACACGAGGTTTTTTGGCACAATGCTAGACACCAAGTACTGCAGCATTATTTCATCTTTCTCTCAATGGGAAAGTCCCAAATACATCCTGTTTTTAAGTTGTGTGTTAGAGGAATAATAGGCTTCTGGAGACAGATTAATTTATAAAGCGGAGAACTAAAATGCCTTCTTCAAAGATGTGACGCTCGCTTGAAGTCCTCACAATAAGCTCACATTGTTGCAGGCACAATTTGTACTCACTGCTTTGTTTATCTCTAGGACTTGCAGTAATTAGTACTTAAAAATGCTTTTGAAGCACCTCATTCATAGAAGACATCGAGTTCCTATTGAGTGCAACGAGAGCACCTTTTAAAGCTACAATTCGCCTCCTTCAAGCAGACTCTACTGGAGGTTTAATGTTCTTGGATACATTGCTTTAATATTTTTGTCACTACCATCAGCTTCTTTTGGGAGAAAAAAAAACAAATGGTGGATGAGTAAACAAAACTTCACAATTAAGCCACATAAATAATTAAAGAGCTTTAGCTTTTCCTTTTGGTAGTCATGCCTCTTGAAACTAAAGTATCTGGAGCCACCAAAGCTCTTTGAGGAACTGCGGCGTTTTCCGCATAGCGGGGAGGAGGCAGCCACTTTTCGGTTGCTGTCATCTGTGGCTCCTTTGTCCCTTTACTTTTTGAAGTACAATTCCGTTTATTTTTCCTTACCTGTAAGTTCAGACTGAGATGTTTTTGTTCACACCTTAAGGGATTTCAGATTAAAAACTGTGGCCGCATAGATGAAGTACATGCATCAGGACATGCTCGCTATCCCAGTATGCTCCGAGGTTGGTGCGTGTTATTTGCGGGGTTTGGAATAGGGGCTGTATTCAAATTTACTCAAGACAGTCTTGCCTGAACTTTGAGTTATTTCAACTTTTCTAATAATTAATCTTTTACTGAACTTGAACATAATCAATGCCTTTTTTTCAGGGATTTCATGATGTGGTGGTTCTTCTCTGGTTGCTTTACCCCAGGAGAGCGTTGTCTGAACGCATCCCTGGGATGTGATGTCTGCCCCGGTCGGTGGCAGGACCCAGAAGTTGCCCAGTGCCTTCTGCTCGGTTTATTTTGTGGCCCCTGAAACACTGACGGCTCTTCGCCTTGGCCAGGTGGAATGCTACGGACACGCTTTGCTCTGCCCCGGATCCACAGCTCTCCCTGGCAGGGATTTGACACAGGACCCCGGTTTGCTTTGCTTGTTCATGTGATGCCAGCAACAATGAGGGGCTGTGTGTTCAGAAATAACACAGTCCTTGGAGAGGGGCAGGTGGCAGAGGTTGTCCAGGCCCACGGGCTGCTGGTGGCCAGTCCCTGCCATCCCCGGTGGCACTTGATGGCACAGGTTCTGCAACCACCCCTGGCCAGGCGCTGCCGGGATGCCGGGATTGATGTCTTTACCTCTTCCTTCGGAGTTTGCCTTGTCTTGAGGGACAAGGAGTTAAAACGTCTTCCCTCCGTGCTAACATTCAAAGCTGGATGGCTGGATGATAGGTGCTTTTCAACCAGAGGGATGAGGGAACGAGAAGAGAAATAAAGAGAAGTGCTGACTTTATTCTCAACCTGGGGAGTCCCGCCTGGTGACGGGTAGCGTCTCCCTGCGATGGCACTGCAGCAAATTTCAGGAGGAAAATGGTTATTTCTTCTCTCAGGCCCAGCTATCTGTCACAGTTATTGAGACACGCTCCTGCTCCACTAACTCTTGCAAAACTCTCACCGAAGTTAGGACAGCAGAAGTGTCTTAAAGCTAAACCCACTTGCCTTGTGCTTGCAGAAAGCAGGGTGGGAGACGTGAAAATTGAAGCTTTTAAAACAGAGATACATTTTCTTTGCTTTTTTGCAGTGAAGCCAGGACGCACAAAGCTGAGAACACAATGGCACTGAAGCAGAAGAGAAGGAAAGGAGGAAAAAGTCAAGGACTATAGACCATAAGATGGTCCAGNGGGGGACCCTGCTCCCGTGGGTGACGTGGAGGTTGGTGAGGGTTGGGTGAGGGTTGGTTGTGATGCAGTCCCCCCCGTGTCATGGATATGAACCCAGAAGTGGCAACTGGCATTTTACGATATGGAAAATTGCTTATCACTAAAAGGCAAATTAGACTTTCATGTGGCTTTTGTTATTTACGAGTGAGCGTGTCATATGTTATTGTACTAGTTCGAAGCCGACTGGAAGTAGCGTAGTTCTGTTCTGGAGTCAACCCAGAAATTAATTTGCTTGCCTGAATGCAAAGCCTACCTCGGCTGGTCTCACGTGTCTTATTTACTGCTCCATCTTTCTGGAGCTCTTTGTCAATAGATTTACAAATACTGTCCGTTAGTGAGGAATTCTTAGGAAGAATTTTTTATACGGGATGTTTTCCGTTATCCTTCTACCTACTACTTAATGTGCAATGTTTATTTATTGATGTGTTGTATGATTGCAATAAACAATTGTAGCCGTCAGTTTCTTCTGATTAAATACCGTATTTGTTAAATAAATAAAATGATAGTAATGAACTGGGCCATTCTTTGCATGTAATGTATGACTTTCATATTTCTGACACTTTGGAAGATATATGAAATGCTGATATGCAAGAGAAGGCTTGTAAATCAAAGGGAGCTGGAAAAGATTCGGATCTGCTTTCTAGCAGAGGGTCATCTTTGCCATTATAAACTCTGAGGGTACTTTTGACTTCTCTCTGGGCCAAGACGTACTGGTTTGAATAGGAAGCCGGACCCAGAGGACATTCATTAACAGCTCGTGAAGGAAGGATTTTAAGACACATGAGCTCTCTCAGGGTATGCAGAAAGATTTGTGCGCACAATTAATGGGTCAAGGTGCTGGGTCAGGATTACATGTGGTGTCTCCATCCATGTTTCTGCCGACCAGCACCCCCGGGTTGGCTTTGCTGTAATGATTAGTTATTGGTCCCAGCAGAGCCACAATTGAGGTGCAGTGATTTTTTCCACCTCAGATCTGGCTATAGATAACGCCGAGGCACAACTGGCAGATACCGTCATGTGTGCTTTTTAATTAAACAATTGATTTTATTTTCATGCAAATTGAGCCGTGCTATTCGGGCTCTTAAATTGCGTGGTTAGTGCTGCAGATTTCTCTGTCGGTGGAAGTTAACGTGTTAAGTTTGGTTGCTGGAGGTGTTACGGCAGCAAGGCATTTCCAAGAGCTTCCTCGCAGCAGAGCTCAGCAATTCCCACCGATTCAGTAATTCATGTGCAAGGTACTCTCACACCTCCTCTTCATTTTATTCTCAGTATTCCGCAGAGCAACCTTATCTCCACCTATCAATTATTGTGGTATTAATTTATATCGCTCTGTATATCTCTCTTACTTCGCTGTTTGTCGCATGCTTACTTAAAATATGTCAACGTCCCTGAGTCGGTTTCTGTAAAATGAGGCCAGAACTGAACACTGCGGGTTTATTTATGTGCTAACGCCGCAGCAGAGGGTTTTTTTTTGAGAGCGCTTAAATAATGAACAAAAATAAGATTTAAAAAAGTTGTCAGAAGAGTACCCAGAGATACTGTGCAAACAGGAAGCGCTTTGATTATGTTCGCTGTTGCAAAATTAGTAAAGAGTTTGAAATCGTCTTGTGCTTACAGATTCCATTGTTTTCAAAGAATAATTCCATCTATTTTAACATTTTCAAGTATAATTCCATTGGTAATAGCTCTTCCTTTGATTGTGAACTACGCTAATTGAAAGGTGTGGTACAGTGTCTGTTTTGGCAGTTATGCTTATATCTTTTGTTTAAAAACTCAAAGTGTTGGCTTTCCTGTCCAGCCTTCCTTAGTATTTTCTGTTTTGGTGATGTGATGACAGACTTACAGTGTGTTTCCTTGTGTGTATGGTAACAGATGTTTATGTGAATAACAGACTTTTTTATGAAGGCACACACTTTATAGCCAAATACTAATTAAAAATAATTGCATGTAAGCATTTTTGTTTATTCCCTGTTGTGCATCTTTAATCATTTGAAATCACCTGCAGTTGAAAACTGAGGCAAAGATTTGATACTGCAATTATAAGAGGCCATCTGACTCTATATTAGAAAGGAACAGCAACATATTTGAAGAGGAAATTATTACAAAAACTATGTGAATGCCTGCCCTCTCTGAATTTGCTTTTATACAGCATGAAAATACCAATGCATTATTTTGTTAAACTAATAGGAGTTTAAGGTATCTTATCTACCAAAACGATCGGTTCTTGACTGACATCCTGTTCAGGACATATTCTGTGCACTAATAAGCTCATTACAAATATATTTTAATTAGACGTGTAACAGATGGTTCAGAGTAAATGCGGGCAGTAGTACTTTTTAAAGAATAGAAAAAACACGGGTTCTTTTTAAGGACTCAGCATCTCAGTTTGGATTTTATCAACAGCTGATTGAGTTAAGCAAAGTGAAAATTACCGTCAAAGGCACTTGAAATCATGAAAGAAGTAAAAACTAAACAAAACAAAAAAACCCCCACCAAAGACACAGTTAGCAGAACTGTATGTGTTCAATAAGGACAAATCAATACGGAAACGAAAGGGACATTTTCTCATGGTTCGACAATGCTTTAATCTTTACACATAAGTAAGGCAGACTTTTGTTGGAGACCCTGCCTGTCGCTGACGGGCAGCACCTGGGCCAAAGGCCACAAGAGCTCAGTACGTTCTCTGTGCCTTCCGTGGGTTTGGATCAGATCCATAAGATAAATAAAAAAAAATAAAAAAAAAAAAAGGGACCTTTGCTCAATTTGCTGTGCAGAGCACACCACTTGGGAGGACAATGAGGAATGCCTCTTCCCGGAGGAGGGAGCGTGCCCACGGGCAGCCCAAAGCAGCTGCGGTCACTGGCAGCTCCGGCCAAGGTTGCGTTTCACCATGTGTTTTCCTGGCTGGGATGGAGGCAGGAATCGTTTCTTAACCTGCTGCAAGCCTTAGCTTTCCTACAAATGCCATAAGATGTTCACAAATAGTAGAGCAGGTCCTGTTAATAGCATATAAACCTGTAGATGAAGTCATGGAGGTGTACTGTCAGGACATTCAGGTGATGGTTCTGGATCAGCATGTTTTATTTATTGCTTTCACAGAGGAGCGCCTGGGGCCGGTTGATCAAGCCCATTGTTTGAGTGTTCCCAGGGAAAGGAGTTACTCTGCACCTCTGTTCTCGTGGGGAGAACATGTCGGTGAGAGGGGGAAACGGAGTGATTGAGATAAGGTTCATTATTATCCCTTCTTGACTTTGGCTTTTACTTGGAGAAGACCTCTGCGAAACAGGGGTTGGTTGTTTTGGGGTTTTTTTTGAACGGGAAACAAACCCAAGTATTATGCAACCTGGTGTATTAGTTTTCACTATTGAATTAAAGATGATCATCAGAGAGTGACATCTCCTAAGCGTATTTTCCTCCTCTGGTATGCCAGTGCTGAACCACTTCTTGAAAGGCAGATCCCAGACCAAGACGATGGCGAGGCTCAGGACTGCAGGGACACAATGATCGGAAAAAAAGAGATGAGCAAAATGTACGGTGGCAATGTCCCACCCTTAGAGCTAGATCTGCTGGGAGGTAGCTCTCATATATATATAAATAAAATAGAGACAAAAGATTATTGTGTCCCTGATGTGCAAATGTTAGGATTTACCATGTAAGCGCCCATGCCTGGTAGTGCAACCATATCTCCAAATGGATGCGAAGCTCCCTGGAAGAGCAGGGGTGTAAGCAAAGAGGCTGACTTTGGTGGGAAGGTGGACGTTGGGGCTCGAGTGGTGATGTAGACCAGCACAGCCACCTCGGCTGCAGGAACGCGCCGGGCTGTGCCGTGACTCCGTGGTATCTCCTCCGTCGTGTGCCACCTCCCAACCCCACAGCTGTACCGTCATTTAATCCACCCCTATTCGCTGGACTAGCAAATGCTATTGTTCCTTTTACCTTCTGGAACCTAATATCTTAGGGTAAACACAGCTCAGAGGAGGATCCAGCAGAAAAATTATATGATATTTGACCTTTTTGTAACATAACATTTCTGGAAAGTATTATCACACATGAGATTTCGTGTAGTAATGTTGGGATTAGTTACGTGATAGACGTAGCACAATGTAAGCATTTTTAACAATGGGCCAGTGCCGGTAGAATAAAGTTGTCTGTAACTCAGGCTGCAGCGTAACTGTGATCCTCTTCTGGTTTTGGGGAAAGATTTCTGTTTTAAAAGAGGGCTACCTGGGAAGTAAGTGCACACTTGGCTAAAAGGGTGCCGTCATAGTCGGGCTCTTTTCTGGGTCTGCAACTGCAGTGCTATATAGATCATGCGTTAAAATCACTAATGGTACATAACTAACCGGTTCTGGTTCGAGCCTTAATTATTAGCTTTACTGCAGTGGTGCCATGTCCGCTTCCAAATCCTGTTCCCTGCTTTCACCACTTTAAGGAAGAGCACATCACGCTCACTGCGAGAAGCATTATGGACGTCGCTTAAGGTAAATGAACAATTGTAGATTAAAGTCAACAGAGTAAGGCTATTTTTTTTTTATCACTTGAACAGCTACTGAAAAATAAAGCTTCTAGGAGAGACGGTTATGTCTGGTGACTAACAATTACCTAGTATCAGAATCTTATGAAGATTGCAATTTATATGAACATAAATGATGAGATCTATTTTAGACTGAAAATAGATCTCATCATAGTATCAAATTTTTAAAATTATTTTTAATGAAAATAGATCTCATCATATTATCAAAAACAGGTCTATCAGCAAAATACGCTGTCGGGGGACTGTTAGGATGAACTGCCCCTGCCGTGCGCCTATTTGTGTAGTTTAGGATCATCATCCAACATCGGCTGGATCTGGGTGACTCATTCCGACCTATGTGACTTTTTGAAAGTTCGGGGTAAGCGGTGTTTTCAAGCTTCGAGTGTCAGCTTTGGCTTTGTGTCAGGTCTGCTCTTGGGACACTTTGGAGACAGCAAGAAAGCCGGATCCTGGAGAGCATCACATAGAAGCCGGTTCGGGGAGCAGTGGGAAGGTGAAACAGCCGTCCCAATGCCATGTATTGGCTGCCATCTGCCAGAGGGAGGATGCTCCACCAGCTCGGGTCCCCAAGGCCATCCCACCTTCGTTGCCTCCCCATCTCGGGACGGAGACATCCCTGCATCAGCAGGTCACCGAAGGCTCAGCAGAGGCCAGGGGTGGCTTGTGGCAGCACCAGGGGGGCGGGTGGGAGGACACGGGGTAAAGAAGAGGGAACATGACAAAATTTCAGGTAAAGAAGGTAAGTGGAAATAATGGGGAGGCTGCTGTTGCAGGAGTGGCTTTATCGGTATTTGGGGCGTAGATGGAAGTTCTGGTGTATTTCGTAATTAGCAGGAGTTGAAGAGTGTAACTCAGCAAAACCCAGTACAGCTGGAAAGCTTAATAAAAGAAGATTTGACTTAACAGTAATTAAAATCCTGAGGACCTGACAGCATCCCCATAAAGAGTAATTGCAAGCAAAGTCTATGTTTTTAGTGGCTGTGATTTACACCTTCTTACTTTTTGAAAACCGGCAACTGTTTTTCCCCGGCCAGGCCGGGGCTTACGACCTTCTCCACGCCACAAGGACAATTTGGCCGCCCTTTCTGCGCTGCCAGGGCTTCAGGTGTGCGGCTGAAATTGGAAAAAATATACACAAAGGCTCTGGGAGCTGACTCAATGTTTGCTCCCTGCTTTTAACGCTGTTTTGTTACCTTTTATGCTGCATACTGGTACATTAGTAAAGCGGATACGTACCTCCTTCCCCTCCGAGTGCCATATGCGCATGAATAGATCCTGGAGAAACTTCAAGCGTAATTTTTTTTTTCCCCGTTTGTCACAGTTTCAGAAAGAACAGAATACTCTGAAATTAAAAGATGACCTCAGAAGGGAGCAGAATTAGAATAATAGGTGCCAGGAATGTGCCTTCGGTCCTGCGAAAGAATGCTGTATCACAATTATTTCACATCTGGTTTATGTTCCGTTTGAAAACACAGGTGCTCAAACCCCGGTGAAAATTATAAATAAAAATTCAGTATTGAATTTGAAAGATGATAGAATACACGGGGGAGAGGCAAAGTAATCAGAGCCCAGGGAGAGACTATGCTCAAGAAAGGATTAGGAGGTGCTGATCCTTTCGCGAAGGCAACGCTCGCTCTCGGGGAGGGAAAGCGGGGGGACTGTCCTGCCCCGTGCTGGGCACAGCCTGGGGCTGATGTAGGTGCCTGAATGCATCCAATAACGTCTTCCAAGAGCTCTCCATTCACGGCTAGGAAATAGCATAGTTCATCATCTATCATGGATAAATAGATGCGGCGATGGGAGGTGCTGTATAAATTATTATTTGAAGTTACATCACGTTACTCAAATTCTACCTGCGTTTTATCGCCACAAATACGGAAGGTACAATTTGAAGGAAGATGCACTTTGTAGCACTTACATCTCTCAAGAAGACAGTATTGACAACATTTTCAAAGGCCTTCGGAAACAAATGTTGAAACTATGTGGTCTAATTTCTGTTCCTTGCCTAGATCACATCTGATAAATTCTGCATCTTTCTACAGTTGCATCACATACTACATTATTTATTTTGCAATACAGCAAATATGCTTGAAAAATTACTTTTTGCAAGTACCCACAAAAAAAAAGAGAGACTGTTAGTTAGGTGCTTCAGTAGTAATATAATGAAAATGTCTGATACAGAAATATTCAAAAGATTTTCTAATTTATTTAACTGCGTTTGAACAGGACTTGGAACTTTTTAACCACCCGGAACATGTTTTTCTGCTTTATTTTTGTATCTTGGGGGCATAAATGCCCTTTGAAGGACAGCTGAACTCTTCCCGAGTTAAGCACTTGGATGGGTCTCAGGTTGTGAAAAAGTTCATTTCATATAATATTTTAAGTGAAATAGTTGTGACACCAGCAGTACAGGAGCGGCACCAGATATTGTTAACTGATTTCTATAGCAAGAATTGTCAATGAGTTTTTAATATTAGGAAGAAAAACATTAGAATGGTGTAAACCATTGGGTAAATGAGAAAAGAATAGTTTTTATGCCAATTCTGGCTTCCCTTTCTGCTTTGAAATTTGCAAACCCCTCCAGATCGCATTATAGGGGAGGTGTATTTCATTTATAAATTGTAGCGATGTGGGGTTGTTTTGCAGTATTTCGTACGAGATTATGACAGCTTTTCACATATTGCTGCCTTTGTCTTTTGCTCATTTTTATTTGACACATTAGTTATTTTCAGATTGTAATAAAATCTGTTTCAAGGGTGAATTGTTTCTTGCAATATTAAGACGACTTTTTTTTTTTTATGAAGCAGAATTTCAAAAGTTTCATTCGTATTTAAATTTTCAGTCTTTCCGAGGAGGCCTGGCCTGGTTTATGTACCATGTGGTTCTCAGCTGACGATCCCTAGTTCAGGTTTATTCCCATTTTGGTGTGCGGTTACGCAGCTACTCCAGCTGTGCAGGGCTTTGCACGCTCCTTTTATTTTTTTGCATCATCTGCTTCAGGCCAGGTTTGATGCAATCACGGTCATTTAATGTCATTTGATCTTCATCGCGCATCTCATAGGAACAAAGTGAGTGCTCATAAGTGATCCCCGCAGGAATTACAGCGTGGTGGAGCCCGGCAAGGCCGGTCATCCCACCGCTCCCCCATCGGCCCCGTCCCCTCTGCCGTATTCAGAGGGAATTTGCTGCTCTCTGGGCCGAGTCCCATTTCTTTTTGCGTCAACTTTGAACCCAAGTGCCAAAATTTATTGAAGAGTTTCTGGTTGCCAAGAAATCTGTGGAGAAATGGGGGGCTGTGGAATGTGTTTTTATTCTAATAGAAATAAAATTTTAAATAGGATTTCATTTCTAGTGAGTACCTGCTGGATGCAAGATTGATGATTGAATCATTTGCTTTTACTGACTTCCATTAAAAAGTGCTAGAAACAAATTTAACTGTTTTTACAGTAAACATTTAATTTTTATTCGTAAAGTAATTATTTATATTTGACGGATGAACAGTAGTGCTCCAAAGCATGGCATGCGGATCTGTTTGGCAATCACAGGAGGAAAAGACGTTTCACGTCATCCATCTGATGGCTCTGCTGGGGCTGGCTGGAGGGGGCTTCCACTCTTCCCACGGGGAGACGG
The DNA here is from genome assembly GCA_013396915.1 of Stercorarius parasiticus. Taxonomy (NCBI): domain Eukaryota; kingdom Metazoa; phylum Chordata; class Aves; order Charadriiformes; family Stercorariidae; genus Stercorarius; species Stercorarius parasiticus. The sequence continues at coordinate 2,369,072 of VWZL01000532.1, read as the reverse complement.
ATGCTCCGTGCTATGCTTTATTCCTACTTTATTTTTTGCAGTTATAATTTCATTAAGCTGATGCCAGGAAATAACTGCAGCTTTAATTATTCGCTTCTTTTGATTAACTGTCTTAAAATAAACATTATGCTACTCTTCCCATTCCTCCCCTTTTTTTTCATTACTTATCCAACTTGCACTGTTCATTAATCTTGGGGTTTTTCCATGACACCCTAATGGCTTCTGCTGCCCAGCAATCATTATCTCAGTGCCACTTGTCACCGGCTTTTCTATCCATCAGCCCCACTCATCTGTCAGGGCTGCGGGGCCGCCGCAGCAGCATCCGGGGAGCGCGGGGGCCCCCCTCCGCCTGCCCCTGGCCAGCTGCGGCAAAAATCCCCCAAATCCTCCATTTCTCATCCTTGGGCGCTAACTTGGTGTTTGTTCTCCTCTTGTCGCTTCGCACCTTGCCGCAGGACACCGACAGCAGGGATCAGGCCAGATCCATGAAGTCTGAGAGGACATAAAGGCGGATTACACCCGGTGGCGCCAGGGAAGGAGCCGGTACTGGGCCAGCTTTGCTGGGGGTTCACTTCTGCCCCCTGTTCTGGGTGAGACTTGCCACGTTTTGCTGTAATCTTACAGTTCCTGTGCACCTCAGGTACTCAAAACAGTGGAAAGCCAGGCACTGAATTCCCTGAGTTTTTTTTCCGATTCCTTCAGACACTACCAGGTCACATTTCCAAAGTGGTCTCCTAGCCCACAAAAGAAAGCTTTTCCTAAAGTGAAAGCTGAAACCCTGAATTTATACCACTCCCCAAAACTCAGGCTCCAAAATAAAAAATATAAAATTTCGTGAAAGCTGCCTGTAAACCCACGGGCAGCCCCGGGAAGAAAGGTGTTTGCAAGATCTCCTCGTGCGCCCTTTGCCGTCTGCCCTCTCCAGAGCCAAAGAGATGCAAGGTGCCGGTGTTCATGCTGCCTGTAGGCCTCACTACGAGCTCCACGATTTATTCAGGAAATCTCACAGCTTCACAGTGAAGAAAGCTCTATGTCTTGTGGAAGGCTTTTAAGCTGTCTAAAGGGAAACTTCACTCTCACGCCCAGAGAAAGTGTTAGCAAAGTACTTTGGATGGAGGAGGTCAAGGGGAATTCATCCTGCTCCTTGACCACCCGTTCAATTCCCTCACAAAACCCGTTTTCGTCTTGTCTCGTGCTTCTTCACACTCCCGTTGAACACCCTGTTAACAATTTGTGTAAGTCCCTTGCCCGGAATATTACTGCTCCACCAGACTGTTGACTCCAATTTCATAAATGTGTAAGAAGTGAGCAAATTAAGTAGTATGAACTATGACAGTCCTCTGACACTGACAGTGTAGTGTACTGGCCCACACATGCTGTACAGCATAATGATTACATTACAATCTTGTGATATTATTCAAAATGACTTCAGATAAATGAATGATAAACTAGGGGTTATGCTTCCTTTATTACAGGGCTGATAAGGTAGCTAATCAGTGTCCAAGTATATGTCATTACATAAATTATGAACCAGGGTTTGATGTGTATTCCCAAAGAGCCAGAGCCCGAGTGTCATCTAGTATAAGTCTGCAGCCTGAAAAATGAATTCTGAAAACAACAGTCATTTTTGTTCTAACTGTATTAATAAATTACTAATAAATAACCTTAAAAGGTTGCGAGAGAGTCTTTTAATCTATTAGCAGAATTTCATACTAACTAATCCTACATTTTCTTTCATATTGAAGATTAACTTTCCATGCAAGGATTTGAACCCTCATGCCCCCTCCGAAGGAACGATCTTTTGACAGCTCTGAAAAGAATAAATAAAGCATGCGCATTGCTCTTCTCCTGCCCAGAATAAACTCGTTGCAATTTGGAAAGCCTAACGGCAGGGCCGAAGCTGCCCCTGTCGAGCCTCTGGGCAAACCACCAGCTGGTTTTGGCAGCCGGTGCACGCGGGGGCTGCCCATCACTCTCTTCTTCTCAGGGTGGATGAACCACAGTAGAAAGGTGAATCCAGGGGTAACCTTCTCCCGCAAACTGGTGCATCCTCTTGTTTACACCTAAATATCACTTAGGTGAAATGACCCAACAAGAACTTTGCTGACTGCGACGTTTTACCAAAACCTCTCTGCCCAGACGTGATATTTTCAGCAAAGAGCAAATGAGCTCCCTCTCTAGTGCTCTACGTGTTATTTACATGGAGTAAGAGGTCTTAAGCTGGTCTGCTCTCTAGGCAGTCCAATGAAGCATTAAAAATAGATATTATTTTTAAAGTAATAATATATGCTTGTTTTGCTTATATATTTTTTTTCTGAAAAAAACCAAATCCTATGAATCAAGAGCAATGTAGGCTTTTCCAAGAAATTTTAAAACATGAAGAGGCCTTTTTTTACCCCACAGTGAAAACCGTTTAGGCAAGCGGGGAAAATTTCTCTTTTATAGGATAGTCACTGATTGTCAAAGGCACCTTTTGAAGGTCTTTGACCATTTCTGTTGCTCATACTTCAGAAATGCTGAGAGTCGGGGGATATTTGGCTTCGGTTACATGTACGCAAATCCAGTACACTCAAGTCTCTCTGTCTGACAAGGCTTCCAGGTTGAGTTCATCTTAACTGCAACTGAACTGAGCACATTTGAGTGAAGATTGACTTATAGAGCACTTGGATTTACTGATACTACCGGTAATGTTTACACAGTTCTCTCGGTGTTTCAACTGTAATCCTATTGCTATCAGAATTCAGTTTAAACCTTATTTTTCATTTAGTTGCTGAAATATAGTTGGAGAGTCACTTGTGACTTGTATAAGCACAAGAGAAAGAAATGGGGCTTTTCCTTTTGTTGTTGCCAAGGTGTACGCTCTCTATGTCAATTATAGCTACTCCTGTAGTGGCTACAGGGACAGGTGAGATGTAGGATGAAGATGTGGGAATAACCTAATTATATAATTTGCTTGGACATTTGCTTGTCCAACCTGCCTGGGCGGCGTTAGCAGTGGGGAGGTTGGTCGTGGCCACCTTGGTCTTGGTCTTGGAGGCCAGCCCCAGTGGCTGCTACAGCAGATGGGATTAGGAATATTAGACCTGCTGTTTGTGACCATCGTCTTGCTTCGTTATGCTCCGCCTGCCACCGTCTCTAAATTTTCCTGCCTGTAGCCCACCTCTTCTAGGGAAGGACCTGCACAAGAAGCCATATCTCTGCTTCTGCCCACTTTATGTTGATGGGGGTTCCAGCACAAGAGAGGAGATGCCCCTGATTTTCTATGCCTACGCTCAGAACAATAAGTGCCAATTACAAGCATCAAATTTCCTTAGCGGATTGGAGAAGCTGTCCCAAAATCTGCAGCTGGGACTAATGCAACAGTAGAAAGAGTTTTCTAAGAACTGCTAAAAGCATCCTTTAACAAATAAGGACAATGTTATAATGGACGTAGGAAATAATTGTTTGCAGTGAAATCTCAGTAAAACAGTTGATGTGCAGCCAAAACTGGATAGGAACCTTCACAGATTTTACTAAGCATAATGATTTTACTAAGCATCTTCAGGGAGCAATTTGTATTTCTACCTCTAAAATCTGTTTTATGACAACTTGGAGATGCATAAAATTGGATATCCAGTTTAGATTCTGGCAGGTACCACTCGTCACAGCATCGGCATTACAGACAACATTACCCTTTTGAAGATTTTCTTTCAATTGTTTGCCGTTTGCCACGTCATAATAAAGATCCTGTTCTTCGATACCTGAAGAAATAAATAAACAAACAAATGGAAAAGTTAATCCTTCCTCTGCGTTTCCTGGTGAATCCGCGTTTCATCATTTCAACTGAAACTCCCCAAGGTCTGACTTTGTGTAGGACTCTGCGTGGTCCAGAAATAGGACAGTGGACCAGGAATGAAGAAATTTGGAGTTTACTTGTGGGTCTGCTGCAAACCGATTCTGTGATCTTGGGTAAACCTCAGCCCATGGCCACGCGTGCCCTCCTGTATAAAGAGGACAGCAGACGATACCTGCTGCACCGCGGTGAGGACCTTCAGGCGCTGCTGCTGGTGGTACGTGCCGCACAAGCCAGCACCAGCGCTGCTTTGGGATCTCCGCTTGGCTTCTGCAGGGCTGCTGTTCAGAAATAAAAATCCGTACATTTATCAGTGGAGCAGATTTGGTCTCAGTCCAGGAACATGGAGTCATATGGTGCTACTTTTATAGTCGCTTTTCACAGAAGAATATGCATTTAATATTTTCAAATTATTTTCATTGATCATGGCATGAAAATGTAAGTGAAAGGATTCTCATAAAAAGTCTTGCAATATTCCTATTTCAGCCTTTAAAAAAAAGGCAACATCAGTTCTTCCCAGTAGTTGTTTCTTTTGGGCTCGGTTGTTCTAATTTGCATCAGAAATACAAGGAGTTACAGAGAATTACGCAGGATGTGGTACCAGCCCTCGAGAGCTTGCTGTCTAGTTTGAAACTAGACAAAGCAAACGAAATGGAAGAAGACAGAGAGGACAAGAGTAACAGCCATCAGATATTGCCATATGCTGGCTGAGATCTAAACCGGATGGCTCTGAATCATCTGAAAGGACTATTAAAATTTAATTCATTAAACGCTGTACACCCTGATTGCTCCTCAACCATCAACAATTCGTCCACTTTTTTGTAGCTGTCATAACCGTCTCAGAGACTGATGAGATTTGAATGTTTGGAATAAACATCTAAATTGTGCATGTTTACCAAAAGCAAATCCCAGAGTAGGCAGCACTCTGATCATTAGTGAGAACTCATCAGCCGTAAGCAAGAAATCAGTTCCTCCGCTCGAGCTCTTCAAAAAGCTTTTCTTAAGGAAAAAAAGACAGGGGGAAGTGAAAATTGGCCTTAACCAACCCAGAAGTAGGTTCTGAACCCACCAGCAGCTCGTTGGAGATCACAGTGACAATAAATGAGGGTCCCTGAGAGTCCCCTTTCCACCTCCTCTCCTCCCCCTTGCCGGGACTTAATATTCATCAGATGAAAAAACATTTTAGGGAAACTCAGGAGAAAGCAAAACATGACTTAAATGGATTATCTGTTCAGCTGGCATGTTAGATATTTCAAAAAGATTTTAAATATTGAGTTCCAGTTTTCCCTTTTTCACTTCAGGCCCCTGAAGCGTCCTACCAAAAGCCGCGGCACTGCGGGTCGAAAGTGGCTTTGGCAGCAGCAGCCCATGGACCACGAGGTGCTGGGGTCTGGGAGGTGGATGTTTGCAGCGTTCGTGGTCTCCATCACCTCCCGCACCGTCACCGGGACGAGCTCGTGGCAAAGGGAGGGGGCTGCAGTGTGTGCCAGCAGGATCTTTATCGAAGAACTTTTAAAAAAAGAAAACGCAGAAGCAAAACAATTGCTTTATCATCTAAAAAGACGTGCGGTGGTTTGAAAGGAGATCAATTTCTTCTTGTGCACAATCACAGGAACTGAGCTGGGTATACATTTTTGCACTCATGCTATTCTCATCAGTTACTTCATACTCATATTAATAACAATTAATTATCATTTTATCCTGATATAACTATGTTGACTGAAATAGAGTCACACAAGGGATTAATTTGGTCCAGTATAGTTTTCCATCACTGCATTTCTCGCCTGTGTTTTTTTCAAAGCATTATTATAATAAATTAATTTGAAAATTGTTAATTGTTCAATTGTTAATTGAAAAGTTAATCTTATTCTGCAGATTCTTCAAACACAAAACCTCCGATTCTTCTCAGCAAATATTTACAGCTCGGGACTTGGGCAGTAACTGAGCGTGCAGCTGTCAGAACTGCACTAAAATGGGAGGACAGCAGCAATTTTTAAAACCAAACACGGTATTTACAAAGTATGTTGCACACAATGGACAATATTGTAAAAGAAAAATATAATACATGTGTGCAATAAGGTGAAAACAAATACGTTTTCATTTTTTATTTTGTTGAGTGGTATACAAGGTTCTAAAAAGGACTTTTTTTTTTTTCCTTTGTGAAGAACGCACTACAGATTTACAATATTATATTCCACTGTATACGTTTGCTAACAAAAAATACCACTACTGTATCCACACCAGTGACAAATCTGCCAGAAAGTGACTAGTTGATATTCCTTTTTATTACTGCAGCTGCCTTGTTTTTTCTAGTCAAAATAAAAGAAAATCACAGGATCCTTAAAATAATAGCTGACAGCAGGTAGTTACTGAGAAATGCATGTCCCCGGCTCTTAACTTTGTAGCATCCATCCAGATGGCAGATTAGAGGCTGGGATCTGCAGGTTGGTGACAAATACATGGGTAATAGCATTCAGCTCGCCTAACTGTAAAAGTGAATTCACTATTCCTCTTTGATTGTAGACCTGACATGTCAGATGAGAGGAGGCTCTGGAAGAAGCTGCCAAAGCAATAGCACAAATAAATGCCAGACACAAGCGCCGCTTGATGTAGGATTACAAACACTGTACCTATCATCAATTCAAATTTAGCTGATATGTAAAGTCAGCAGTGGGGTGACATCAGACGAGCAGCGTGAGCGCAGAGGGCTGACGGGTACCTGGGTACGGTGACGGGGATCGGGCGGCCCCTGATGACTGCTCCCCGCGGCACGGCGGCGGTGATTGGGTTTGCCACGGGAAAGCGGCGCTCCTGGAATTGCACTCGCGACATATGGCACGCGGGGCGCTGAGCAGCCGCCCCTAATTTGTCCCTCTGCCCTTCCCTACGCCGCGTTATCAATCACTTGACTTTTGAACAGCCCTGATCTATCTCCCTCCCTCTCCCTCTTTTTATTTCTTTTTTTTTTTAAATTATTTTTATTTTCCCCCCTTTTCTTCCTTTCCCTGAGAAGCGCAAAACCAAACTCGGGGAAAAAGGTGATGCAAACTCGGCGGAAACCTCTCAACGCTGACTTTGCATGGGGAAAGTCTCCCAGCAGCCCAATTACACCAGCCAATAATTAGCGGCGCGCACCAGCTGAGGGTCTCTGGGCCCAGCCTTGCCCTCTGTGTTAGTTACGGGGCAGAAATCACACGTTGGGGGAGTTTTGCATTGTCACTGCATGGAGGCAACCCTGCGAGGAACAGAAACCATGGTTTCTAGGGTTTCCCGCGGTCTCAGCGTCGCTGGAGCTCAGGACCCTGGTGCTTTCATGGCTGATGTTGGAAAGAAGATGCCGAAAAAGCCAGACAAAGCTCCTATAGTCTGCGGTGGGACGAATTTTATCCCCATATTCCCATTCCAACTCTTTTGCATGTAAGATATGGCCATTTTATCAATATAAAAATATAGTGTCTCTTCTTCGTAATCTTTACATGGCTGTTTTTTTCAATGAAGGTGAAGAGTGACACTATTGGTGGTGTTTGGAAAGATGCTTTACCTTATAATTAATTACAACTTGGGGCTTCATGTTCATAGTCGCCTTCAAACTCCAGCCTGCTCTTTCTTTGCCAGGAATAAAGCGCTACCCATTGAAGCCAGCTTTTTAAAAAGTAAAGGTTATGTAAATCCCAGGAAATCCCACTTTATATATGGATTTGTTCAACAGGTATATGTAAGATAACATGAAAAAAACATACGGCAGATTAAAAACCTGTTTAAATAGGGTAAGTAAGTATGCATGCATATCGTTTTTCGTTTCTAAAGTGTCTATTTGTGACTTGGATTTTGCCTGACTTGCAACGTCTGTTCTTCTTGTACAGATCCTTTGTACCACTGCTTTTGCACACTTGTCGCTATTTTATTATTTCTCTGACAAATTGTATTGAGAAGCCAAATGCAAGAAAGACAATGAAAGCATAGTGTGAAACTGCCGACTCCTATTTTCCAAAAATCAAGTCCCTCTGACCTGGTCATGGAGGAATTAGCTGAGCAGACCACGAGGCTGCCACTTCTGTCCTGGAAGAAGTCATCCTCTTGCTGTCTCCTTTCTCTAGCAGGACTCCAGTTCTGCCAGCCTGACTGCCCAGGGTGCCCAGGGCTAAATCGTGCTTTACATCGCACACGTTTAAGGTTGAATTCTAGCATGGAACAGGTTGCCCAGAGAGGTGGTGGAGGCCCCATCCCTGGAGACATTCAAGGCCAGGCTGGATGAGGCTCTGAGCAACCTGATCTAGTTGAAGATGTCCCTGCTCACTGCAGGGGCTTGGACTAGATGGCCTTTAGAGGTCCCTTCCAACCCAACACGTTCTATGATTCTATGATTCTTAGTTCAGGGGATATAAAACATTGTAAGCAGAAGCAGAATTCAGCCTAACTCTGTAATCTTTGATCATAATTAAAGCTCAACCAGTTGAGAATGAGCTTTTTTATTTTTTATTATTTTGTATTAAACTCTTATCTTCCCGATCTGAGAAAGCCTTTGCAGATCAGGCATACCTGCAGTTTCATCCAGGTCCCTGTCAAATTGATGAAATCAGTGAAAACCAAGGATTTAGATCAACAAAGTGAAAAGTGATACGAGGATGTCAAAATCTGAAATCTTTTTAAGAGAATACAGGTGAGCAATGAGATTGTCTGTGGGTTTCTCGCACTGATCAAGTTTTGATGTTTCAAATAATTTGCCCTGGTGCTTAAGATCTGTCATCTCTCTCTTCTTGAGGAGCCCTGCGGCCGCAGCACTGCTCCTACTCCTCTCGCCCATCTCCCCTCCATGCCCACAAAAAGTTTCTTCGCCGGAGATCTGCTCTTCGCGTACCTGATTTATTGCCCACAACTCTCAATGTTATTGCATCATTTTTTTTCCTAAATGATACCGATGCTCAAATAATTTTGTTTACCAGCTAGTCATCTAATCATTGCTTTACATAATCATATTTATATTAAGTAGATGGGAACAATTAACTTTGTTTTAAGTGTAGTTATTTGAAATACAGTAGTGGTAATATCTGCCAGAAGCAAATAAACATATTAGCAGGAAATGCTTAAATGATCTGGATAACCCTATGAGCCAGCATAGCAGGTGGTAATATCCTGTTTTTAAATTACATTTCAGCAAGTGAACATAATAAATCCTCTTGTGTTATATATTTCGCTGGTAGCAACTTATACTCACATTATTCTATTTGACCTCATTACTGCTAATCATTATCACATTTTTAATAGCTGCCACAGTGAGTGAAACAGTTAATACAGTATTTCTTGCCGAAAGAGAGCCTGTCAGGTTATTGATGACAAATTAAAATTAATAAAGAAGATCTGTGTTGAATTTGAGGGAATGGAATAACTGCGAGCATCCAGATGATTGGAAAGGCCTCTGGGGTACTCTGTGAAGAGTAATGTTTTTGGTGTACGTGTATTGTCTTGAAAGGAACGCTAAAACTGCCAAATCTCTGCTTTTGCCTGGAAGACTTCCTGAAATAGGAGCTGTATTCTTTTGGCCCTCATCACATGTAATTTATCCCTGGGAGAGTTATTTCCCGCTCTGTACACCTCCGCTCGGTGCTGTAATAACAGCCAGTTGCTGGGGCGCTGCCGTTTTATTTACCTCGCTGAGCATCTTTACAAGAACCATCACCAGCAGGTCCGGATGAGGCAGTAAATAAGTAAAAGTCCAACACTGAATTCCTGCCGTGGCTCTTAGCTGGAAATTTCGCCTATTGCTATTTATTTAAAACTTTCTGGGGCTGTACAATCCTCCGGGCAGCGGCGGCGAAGCATCGCTACCCGGCGTCCAGGCGTCCCCCCTCGCTGCGGAGCTGACGGGGGGTACGGGGCGCGCTAACTAACTGGCTTTATGAAAAATTAATGCATTTACATATCCTCCGAACGCTCCCACCCGTGTTTAAAGAGCGGTGTTTATTAGAGGTGAGGGCTCCGCGGGGACGGGGCGGCTGCGTGGCGGGAGCCGTTCCCCATTGGGGAGGGCAGTTCAAGGCCATCCCCAGGTCCTGAATTAATTGAACGCCGCGGTATTAGCTCAGTCCTTAGCAGACAGTCGTCCACACCGCAGAATCACCAGACATAATTTTGACTGTGCCCAGGAGGCATACCAGGGAGACTGAATTATCTCTTACCAAAAGAGAAAGTAGTCCTTTGAGGTCAACGGCGGAGGTCGTCGGTGGGTCAGCGCAGAGAAACGCCAACGCGCGATCTGCCCTAAAAAAGAAAAAAAAATAATGGTCCAATTACCGCGCATAAGCAAGTCATGCAGAATTTCTTCACACAAAGAGGGGGTTTTTTTTTGGAATAGAGAAGGAGCCGGCAGCCGGTAACAGGAGTAGCGTCGCAGGGAGGTACTCGAATGAATTTTTGGGAAAGGAAAATACGAAGTGCCGCCGTCAATTGCTTGGGAGACGTTAAGCTGCAAAACCGACGTGTAGCGTTTGGCAGATTCATCCGTATTTTCTCAGAGCATAAAACAAAGCTCAGGTGGATCATATGCTCTTCTGGTCTGTACTACTAATATGCTTTGTGTATGGAAACATGATGTCTTGTCTTTAAAAGCATCACCGAAATGAGGAGCGGCCAAAAATAGGGTTGCTTCTTTTAGGAGTTATTTAGAACTAGTCCCGTTTGGAGGGGGAAAAAAGTGTTATTATGGGTGTCTGAGTTGTAGAAAACTGGAGCAAATTTGAGAGCTACGAACTCTGTCCAGAGGTTCAACCACCACAAGCCCTTCCCCTGCCGCCGGCCCGAGACACGTGCTTCTTGTGGAGTCCCGATGCTGAGCGAAGGGCCGGGCAATTAAAAGATGTCAGGCATTTTGACCTCCGTCTGCGCCTAGAAATGCATCTTTTGACATAGGACGAAAGGGCGCTGAGAGCCTCAGCACGGAAGGTACAACTTCGTGGGGTTCGCGTGGTTGACAAATACCACTCAAATTGCTCTGCCAGTGAAATTTGAAATAAAAATATAGGAAATGAGGAGTTAATTCAATTAAATGCTTTCCCACCCACATTTTACCTTTCCTCACCGCTCAAGGGAATCATTCATGGAATGTATATCACCAGCAGACTTATTTTTACCATTATTTTTAAGTTAATGAGTATACCTTACACATCAGAGAGAAAGTACAAAGGTTAAATTTTACATTAAGAGCACATTGCAACATGGTATGCAAATATTCCTATGCAAATCTAAAGCCACCGGAAGATAAATGTGTTATATTTTTAACCAGTTAACTATGACTGTGAAGTATGGTGCAAGATATTCAGTAGTTTCATTTTATATCTTTCTTGTAAATAATGCATAAAGTATGTAGATGTTGTCAAAATATGATTAAGCTATTAGCTTTATAGTTTTCATAGTTAAGAATGTGTTCAGCATGTAGCTCATAATAACTCATTTCTAAACGCAGACACCATTATAAAATATTTCTTGTTGAAGTGAACGTTATCATGTGACATAATGATTTTGCTTAAAACCAAGTTAAATGAGGAGTAAAATTAAACAATATTGCATGAATTGTGTTTGACTAATTTTGTGTCACATTATATTAGCCAAGCTTTCAAAATATGTGTTAATGACAAATAGTGTAAGCCCCTAACATACTTTATATGTCTGTAAAATCACCCTTAAGTCATTAGCTTTTAAAGGTTCATTTTGTTTGCAGTTTTTGTAGCCACTGGCTTTTTAGTGATTACTTTTGTCTATGAAACTAGACATGATTAAAAAAGAGATATTTTACATAAGTCTTTGGGACTTATTGCCATATTATGGGGGCATACTGTGTGCATTAAAACAATGTCTAATAATTGATGAGCTCCACAGTTTTGAGGTAAACATAGTTAAGGGTGAATTTTAATGTTTACGTCGTATTTAGATAAGAACCACACCGAGTTTTTAATCAACAGTTTGTTTCTTTTACAGCTGGATTTATCTGTTCCCTGCTACAAAAATCTTTTATACCCAATGCAACGGAAGTCTTACAGACCTCTGGGTTTAATTCAAAAATGCCCAAATTTGCTTCAAAGAGATAACTGCCTTCTTTTGGTGCGCCTTAAGTGCCACCAGAGTTTGTTGGTGGGGACTCGGGGACTCGCAGCCTTCACAGGGAAAGGTTTCTTTGGACTTTTCCTCAGTGGGGCAAGACTAGATATAAAGGGGTCGTGGTGCTAAACCAGAGCAGGCTAAAGAGCTTCACCAGGTTCTTTTCTGGATGAGCATTAGGGCTTACCCAAGCCTGCACACCCAGATGGACATCTCCAATCTCTTTAGCCATTTTCCTGAAATTCTCTGTTATTTTCTCCCTCTCTCTCTCTCTGTGTCTCACTTGAAATAGAGAGGAAAGGTGGGCGTCCAGCTGAGCTCCATGTCTCATTGCGGGGATTTCAGGGAGGTGTCTGCCCCATCACCAGCCACTCGGAAACACTGAGTGGTCTTTCCACCTGAGAGCAGGGCCAGGCAGGTATAATACCAGCCCTTGAGTCTTCCCTCAAAGGCAAAAAAAAAAGAAGTTACTTTTTAAGTGGTGATCTCTTCCTGTATATGTTTAGCTACTAAAAAAAAAGGAAAAGCCCCTCCCCATGGGCTAGGGTGATGCTCAGGAATGCCAAATGGCAGGGTGAGAGGTAAGAGCAGGAACACGTTCGAGGTGGGAAGGTGCAGAGAGAAGGTGATGTGGTGTTTTTTAGTGTTTCAATGTTCAACTTCTTTGATAAAATCTTCATTCTGCCCACCCTACCCTTGTGCCTTAGAAAGCTACAGCTTTATCTCAAGAATTTTCCCTCTGGACACTTGTCAGAACAAAGAGTATGGACTTTGCATATCATTTATCCTCTTGTATATAAGGAGCTTGTCACATCTTAATGTTGAACCTCACCAGAGAGCAGACCTCTCGAGCACTCGGCGCTCTGCTTTGCATTTGGGTGGGAAAAGCGGATCTGCAGTGCCGCTCCGGCTCCTGCCTGCCTCTCGCGGCTGCTCTACCCGCTCCTGCCGCGCAACACATGCCACCGGCTCCGTGGTGTTGGAGGGGGGCAATAGCAAGGTGGCAGAGGTGCTGGGCAGCCAAGAGAAACGCTGGGAATGACTGGGGTCTTCTGGAAACCACTTCTGAGGTGGCTGAATTCCTTTAGGCGCTGCTTTCATCGAACTTCTGATGTACTTTCGTAGTATGTCCATGAAATGAATATTTCTTGTAAGGACTCAACATTGGCATCTCAGGAATGGTATTAAAATGATGGTATTTGTGTGCAACCTTCTTTAAAAAAGGAAAAATAAAATGCAACAAGTTACATTCTGTAATTACCCTTTGGATATATTGTCAGGGTTTGAACCCAAAGAATAACGGCTTGGCCTTCTTTTGCTATGAAAGAAAGAACATATTGTCATCTGGGGGAGGTCTCCTGGCACCAGGAGACAGGGAGGATCCAACTCACATGTTTGGGTCCTGGCTGAGGGGAGAGGGCAGCAGCTCACACAGCTGAGCCTGGACCAGCTCCTGCGGCTCTGCTGGTCCTGGTCACTCGCCTGGGGCCGAGGTCCCAGTCTGCCATCCCAGTTGTCCAAGAGCTGGGTGAACAAGTGCCCCATGAAGTGCCCAAGAGCTGGATGAAGAGGTGGGGCGTGAACATCTCACTGCTCTTTCAATTTCTGAAAATAAAGATCACAATGAAGATCTTCCACAGTGGAAGGCATTAAACAGTCCTGACATAGTGACCACTGAGGAAAGGAGATCGTCTCAGACGTTAGGACTATCGAAACCTCTAGTTTAAGTTAGTTCTTTACCAACGGGACTGCTTTCATGCATTGCACTTGGCTACTTAAATTCTTTGGGTGCCAGAATATTTAATAACAGCTCTGGGACCAGGGCTTTTCTCAGGTACGGAGTTTACAACATGTGGGAAAGGCTGAGCCTTGGCTTCCACTTCACAGAAAATGGTGGCAATGTTTTCTCTTGCCCGTGTGATGCCCTGCACATGCAGTGGATGCCAATGTAGATACTCCACTGTTTTGTGTTAAAGGTAACAACACCAGGAAGTGTATCTATGGGAGAGAGGTAGAGCAGAACCAGTTCTCACCTAGAGATTCTGGATGTCAGGAAAGACTGTTACACCTTCCCCAACAGCTGAGGCTTACATTTTATATTATGGTCTTGTCTTTGAGGAAAAGCTCTTTTTTGTGACTCCAGAGAAGCAATAGAGTGACTCTCTCTGCATGGTCATTTTCACAGCTCATGTAGACTAAAGGCTGTGTGAGTCCCCATCCTCTGGTAATGTCAGGATGTCTGCCCAGTTCTGTCCCTCCATTTATTTAAGAGGTTCATTTAGGTCCACTCTGAGTATGGATCGATTTGCAAAGGTGAAGGTGGAATGTATTAAATGGAGGAAAAACACTGTCCTGTTCTGGAAGATACTGCAAAATTGCATGCTGGAAGCAGCCAGCTACCTCCGGTTCTCCAGCACCAACTCTGGAGTCCACCGTCACTTGTATGCAGTGGGCTGCAACATGGACTTCAGAGTGTGCAGGTGGATCCAGCACCCGGCTGTTCAAAACTACTTAGCCTCAAAATTATTTGCTCTTTCAATCACTTTCTTATGTGTTTTGCTGCTGTTATTCATAGAATTACAGAATCACAGAATTGAAAGGGTTGGAAGGGACCTTTGGAGATCATCTAGTCCAACCCGCCTGCCAAAGCAGGGTCACCCAGAGCAGGCTGGAGGCAAGACAAGAGAACTGCACTAAAATGTCAAAGAAAAGCAAATGATCGCCATTAGGTATCTAGTCGTCTCACCGGATTCAAGCTGGAGTGCTGTATCTTTAAAGCATAGGCGGCCAATTTGGATGAGCCTGGTTTAGGCGCAAGCCTTCAGACATATCCCCCAAACCCTTACTGCAGCAAGGAAAGGTGATTTCATTCCCAGCAGCCCAAAGTGCAATTTGGCAGCGTGCTCTAATGAATAAAGCAATGGGCTTGTACTCTGGAGGTCCGGTTTCCTTATCACCGTTAAATGACACGGGGTAAGTCACCTACAATCGGCATCTCATTTTCCTATTGAGAAAACAGATCTACAAGATGCTATAAGACTTGCTATTTACATGTCCTATGTGAAAATTAAAGGGAACTATACTTGCCTTTACTTTTGGGGAGTATAATATCCATCTCAAATTTCAAATTGCTAAAATAAAATTCAAAAAATTGTAAATGAAATTGAAGTAATAGAACATAAACCTCCTCTATTCAAAAGATATAGAAGCCCAATACTACAAGATCAAACAGTTCCTAGAAGAATTCTTGAGAGTATTCATCTGCGGTAAAGTTGGTGTAAGTATTTTTTAAGGATTAGAGCCAAATTCAATTGCTCTTCTGCACAGAAAGATGCACCATTGCCAGGTGGAGGTATGGGTCTTGAGCATTCACAGAGGAGACAACTTTGGGAAGCAAGATCTGGTGGACTGTGCCTCAGCACCAGCAGGGACTGGTAGAATAAACACCTGAAGAAGGCAAGGACCAGACAATTTAGTTTTATTTATTTTTCCAATTTTTTTTTTGCCAGGTAAAACACATTCTGAATATGGGGATTTTTTGAAAGGATGTGCAAGAAGCATTATGATTCCTTCATTTTGCTAATTTTCAAATTTTACTTAGAAGTTCAGTGGGCTTTCTCACAAGTTTCAGGAAAGAAAGGCTGTCAAGGAGGATGTCGAACACCAGAAAGGTTGGAGATTGTCCTGGTCATATTAGCTAATACTCTTCCGACTCCTGATTAATACTCTGGGTTCAATCTATCATGACGCAATGACGGCTCTGCACAGAGTTGATTGAACTGGTGATTTCCATAGCTATTTCTGGAAGATCAGTAGAAGAAAAACAAAGCAGGTGAAATGGATAGCTAGCAGTGAAGCTGTTTAAATATTTATAAAACAGTTAGCTAAGACTCAGGATCCATTTAACATATCCAAATTTGATACATTAGGATGAGTAATTGCTCTTCTGTAATACCATTCCATTTATTTATTCTTTAAAATTGTATTACTACTTTCCCTATGACTTGGAGAAAGATTTTGAAAGTAGTGTCTTGTCCTTGGATCAAACTCTGAACGGTCATAAAATGTCAATCTGGAATAATGCCATTTTTATGCAAAGTGTTGTTGATTTACATTGCTGTGATGAGAACAGAATTTGGTGAAAGAGAGGAGAAGAGAAGAGAAGAGAAGAGAAGAGAAGAGAAGAGAAGAGAAGAGAAGAGAAGAGAAGAGAAGAGAAGAAAAGAAAAGAAAAGAAAAGAAAAGAAAAGAAAAGAAAAGAAAAGAAAAGAGAAACTAAACTCTTATTTGCCCAAAAGAGATTGTTTCAAGGAAAAAAAGAAATAGTATTTTACTTCCAAACATCAAAATCACAGTATTGTAACAACAGAGAAATTCCATAAATGAATCAAGAAATAGCTTTTAAAATTAAAATAAAAACTGTCTCTTTTTTAGAATGCAAGATTTACATCTGAAGGGAAATATTTAATGTTTTAAATTTGTGTTCCCCAGACCCTGTAGTACAGCCCAGTGTATGCTTAGAAAGAGCTACTTCATCTATTTAATTAAGAGAAACTACTATCAAAGCAGATTTTGCATTTAAAATTCGTGTTTAAACTTCTCACAGATTAAGTGAGCTTAAACAGTTGCTATTCCTGACTTTAACAGCATTATAAAATACATTAGAGATTGAGAGGATAAAATTCTGCCATGTTAGGTTATAACCTAACTGCTATTTGCAGTTGTAAGGACTACTAATGGCGCAGGGACAAGATTTATTATAGTAAAGACATCCTGCTTAACATTACCCTTGTCATTCCATTAATAATGACTGCTTATGAGCCATCTCGTTGGCATCTTTGTTGTCCTGAAAACTTAAAACTCGCAGCACAATTCTTTACGATGTGCTACATTGCCCCCTCTGGGTATTCCTGACCATTATCCCATTTGGTTATATTCAAAACTGCTGCCTCCTGAGAGAGCATTAGGGCCGACCTTTAACCCTGCAATATTCTTGGTTCAAATGGCGTAATAACATGTAGTGAATATTTACAAGCATACTTATACTATAATAGAGTACTGCTGTGAACATTAGCACATATTTTCTGCTCAATCAGGCTTTGATGTAGAGCTTGGCTCGTACCCTGGAGAAAATGCAGTCCCCAATAAGCTGTGCTAGTGAAACACCCTTGAACCTAAACAGCTTACGCAACGTAAACCGCCGCCATGCAGATTAGCAGGCAAACGTATACATTTGCGAGGCCGCCGGTCCCAGCAGCGTGCTGACGTGCCGCGGGATGGCTGCGAGGGTCTCCTCGCCAGGGGGATGCGCAGGGGGAGGCACAGCCCGTCGCGCAGGACCTGGGATTTTAGCATCGGCGTTACGCGGATGGGGGAAAAGGTGATCTTATCCATGAAAAGAAAATTAAGAGCAATAAGACATAAGGACAGCGCGGTATTGTCCATTTCCTACCTACTTTCTGAGCGGCTGTGGGGGCAACTGTGTGGCACATCGCTGACTTTCTCCATCTCTCTCCAGTGACATCCTTACATGGGTCTCCTTTTCCTTACCATCACCCCAGGAACCTGCCACATGTTTTCTGACATGGAAGAGCCCTGGCAGCAGCCATACCAACCGTGGGTGCTTCCAGAGCATTCCCTTGAATCACCGCCTCTCGCTGCAGGTCTGGTAGCACGGACTGGGCCAGGATGGGATGCTTCGCGGGAATTACTCTGCTCTTGTCCCAAATTTCCCTATCTTTTCTCCCCACCGCCAAGTGACAGAGCTTAAAAACCTTATAGGAAGTCGTGGCAGATCATAGACTTCCATCGAATCACAGAATGGTTTGGGTTGGAAGGAACACTACAGACCATCTAGTTCCTCCCCCCTGCCCTGGGCAGGGGCACCTCCCACCAGACCACGTTGCTCCAAGCCCCGTCCAACCTGGCCTTGAACCCCTCCAGGGATGGGGCAGCCACAGCTTCTCTGGGCAACCTGGGCCAGGGGCTCACCACCCTCACACCAAACAATTCCTTCCTCACATCTCATTCCAGTCTCCCCTCTTGCAGTGTAAAACCCTTCCCCCTCATCCTATGGCTCCCCTCCCTGCTCCAGAGTCCCTCCCCAGCTTTCCTGGAGCCCCTTGAGGGACTGGAAGGGGCTCTGAGGTCTCCCCGGAGCCTTCTCTTCTCCAGGCTGAACCCCCCAACTCAGACTGATGATAATATCACTGGTATCACGGGAATTGCACATCAGGGCAAACCTAAAAATGTTTGTAGGGGAACGCCTCCACTCTTCCCACTGAGGCGGAGTTTTGGAATCCACATGACTTCACATGATGCTGTCCTCCATCTGCAATTACTGTCCTTCCCTGGCCGGCTCCTGCCCTGCCCTGATGACCATGGAACCATCCTCTCCAGTGCAGCTGCACTTTCCCCACCAACCCAAAATACCCCTGAAGTTGTCTTCCTCGCCATCTCTCCCCTGGCCTGCCGCTCGCTCCCCTCACTATCCAGCTGTACCTGCTCTGTCCCACCCCACATCAACACAGCCCTTTGTTCTACCATCCCTTACTGAATGGAAATGGTGGAGCGTCCGTAGGTGCTCACTGCCCCAAACCATCCCACATTTCCAAAGTGATGTGCGTCACTTCGACACGCTACAAAGACGAAAGCTAGGGCACGAAAAAGGTCTGTCTCAGCCAGGTTAATGGCTTTAATAGCCATTTGGGTGTAATTTTTCTAAGTTCGTTCCCCTCGATCATTGTTTTCTCCTTCCTTCAGAACAAGGCTGTTATTCCTTAAATGTCATTAAATCCACTTTTGCTGGGCTTTGCTCTCTCTTGCCTGTTTCTGTAAAGTGCCCAGTGAAAGGCTGGAGATTTGATTGATCCTGCACCCAGACCTGCTCGTGCATGCTTTCTGATTTCCAGGCCTTGGAGGAGAAAGGGTCATTTCTTAGTTTTGTTGGTTTATAAGTGTGTAGTTAATCTGCTCAG
This sequence comes from Stercorarius parasiticus, assembly GCA_013396915.1. Classification (NCBI taxonomy): domain Eukaryota; kingdom Metazoa; phylum Chordata; class Aves; order Charadriiformes; family Stercorariidae; genus Stercorarius; species Stercorarius parasiticus. The sequence continues at coordinate 2,350,172 of VWZL01000532.1, read as the reverse complement.
ATAAGAGTCCAGCACACGGGTAACGTGAAAGAAGCTTCTCTTGTGGTTATGAAAAACTTTGTCTTGGCAATATCTGTCTGTCTTCAGCCAAAGACAGAATAAACCTCCCTTATTTTCTTGGTGTAACTTATAAACCTGTTACTGTTTTTGCATTAAAATCTTCCTATACAAAGGAGATGTCCATTTTTGATATTTTATTCATAAGATCCCTCAAGGTGTCATTGAAATTCTCGCAGCCTTTCATCAGCGTGATCCACTCTTGGAGGGTACACCTGCACAATAGATGAAATGGTTGTCCTCAGAGAATAATGGCAGCCATCCTGATATTAATTTGGTTCCAAGTAATTATCAAGTTCATATCTTTCAGTTTCCTGGTTAACTTTTTCATCCTTTTTATGATTTTCTCTTTTTTTTTTTCCCTAAATAGAGTTAGCAGGGCTTGTTAGTGCTGCTCCAGACCCTCTGTCCAGGCTGGTCCTCTTTGCTGGGACTTCAGTTCAGGCTGGTACCTTGAACCGTGACAGATTGCTGTACAGCTGTCTGTCTTGTCCTGAACTTATTAATATTTGTCATGCAAAGATCAATAATGTGCAACACGGCAATTGGTACCCGGTAGGTCTAGTTAATGCTCTAGGAAAATAAGACACCTTATATCAATTTTATGCCGCTCTATTGATTACATCCCTGTGTACACAAGTGGAGAATTGGGTCCAGGTCTGCGGTGTCGTATCTCCAGACGATTTAGATTTTTTTTTTTAAATAATATTGAAAAATATAGGTGTCATATGCCCAGAAATCTAGCTCGCAACAGGAAAAGCATCGAGTGGCATCTCTGCTGGGGAGAAATCCCTCGCTCAGTCCTGCAGACCCATGTGAGCAACCATTGCTCCAGCAAGTCACAGTCCTCATGATGGCAGAGGAACAGCTCAGAACCTCAGAAGTTAATCCTGAGAAGCTGCTTCAGTGACTAGAATTTTCAAACTCATTACGATGAGCTTTTAGAGCTCATGGGAGGAGAGGGACTCCTCTGTCCATCCCACAGCAGCCCAGCTCGGCCGTGAGCACTTGATTTTCTTCATACGTGTATAATTATATGCATATATGTATATTCAACATGTATATATGCATATCTTTATATTAAGAAAAAGTAATAAGCTGTGAAATGGCGGGACCATCCAAGGAAAGACCAGCAGTATTTCTACACACAAATTCTCAGCCCCCTTTGTAAAGATGCTGTCATGCAACGTGAGGACCCCCGTGCATCCTAACGGACTCCTTCAGGGCCAACAAAAGCCGTGAGCCTTTTGAAGAGTTGCAGAAGTCCTTAAATCCAATTTAAGCCCCTGAAGGGCATGGAGGAGGGCAAAGCCCATGGCCTGGGGCAGACCAGCCTCGGCAGAGTGTGTTGGTGCCCCTGCGAGTTGCCCATCCTCCTGGACACCTCTGCAAGGTATGTGTTTGAACGACTCTGCCTCTGATGATTAAGACAGAACAGCTTTGTCTCTGCTTGGACACATGCGGTTTAAACCCATGTTATCTGAAAAAAGATTTTTTTAAATTTTTATTATTATTTGGGAAAACTTGCCTATGGGTATTGCTGCAGCGCAGGGGTCTGGGCAGAGGAGGAGCCCCGTGGCTTTCTTCAGATTATTAGGGGGTTCTTCTTCTTTCCCCTGGCTGTCGCCAACCAATTTGTATTTTGAAGGAAGCCTGCAAGAAATTTTGTGTTTTCTTCAATTCTTTCAGCTTATTTCTGTTCACATAGCTCTCCTTTTCCCCCCATTGGCAGTAAATCTTTAGGCTGAGCCATCCATTTATTACCGGTTGGCAGTTGTTCAGTCTTCCAGTCTACAGTGATCTGTTTTTAGCTGCCAATAGTGCAGCATTAACAATTCTGTTCTGATATTTATCTGTGTCAGTGTCTTTTGTTAAATGAAAAATACAAAGTTTAGGACATACTGTATTGGTATTTTTATGGCATCAGGTAGGGCACTTAAAAGTTCCCTCCAATATTTTTCTAACACGGGATAACATCTCTAGCACTCTGTGCATCCTATGATGCAGTTTTCTCCTATTTATTTTTCAGATGCTGCTTCCTGAAAGAGGCAGGTTTGATGGGAATACTCTTTGTTTTCTTCCCGAGGATTTTATAGCAATATCTCAACATAGTGAAAACCAGTGAATAACTTATTGATAGGATTTTTTTCCATTTTTCTTGTGTAATTTTCTGCACTTTTATGTGGGATAGTATTTTGACCCCTGTAGATCCCACCACCTCGGGCTGAGACCCCAGGGCTTTATCAGCAGGAGGATTCAGGCCATAAGCTGCAAGACAGCAAGCACGCCGGCACGCTGCTAAGGCGAAAATGAAAGGCTCTGCTTTTTCTTATTTATTTATTTATCCATTTATTTTTAACGGTTGGAGAATGGTGTGGGTTATAAATTGCATTAACATAAGGGAGCGCTCACTTGATAATTGTGTTTTATACTCTTTTTTTTTTTTTTTTTCTTTGCAGAATGTTGGTGCCTTTAATTAAGCGGCCTGCAGATGGATTGGATAAAAGATACGTTTCGCAACGCATCTACATCTCTCTTCAGTCATCGTATACTTAAATTGCAAATTCTCATGAACTGTAACCCAGTGTCTTATGGCTCTTGATTCTACATTTCCCTACAGATCTTCTATCTTCAGTCGTGTCAGAGCTGGAGGATGTGACTGTTGGGAAAAGGTAGAGCGATATTAAACTGCAGAAAAACCCCTACATTCAAATGACGTTAAGGGTCTGATTTAAGACCACCAAGACAGAAACCTGAGGAAGAAGAACCTCTGTAGATATTGTGGTCCCACGTGGGCAGATGCCGCGTCCCACGTTTGGTTGGGGGGGCAATATTTGCCCGCACCCCTTGCGGCGATGCGATGCGGGTGGAGAATCACTGGCAATCTGCAATGCAAACCATCAAAGGCCATTTTTCTGCCAAATTTCAAGCCCTTCTTTCCACTCTGGATACTTTTTCATCAAACGGCTTCAGCATCCTGCTGGTTGAGGACGCGGAGGAGCCCTGCGGTGCTGGTTCACAGGCCGGGTCCCGGCAGGCAGGGAGCCGCCGTCCTGATTGGAAACTCCATCGATCGATGCGAAACGCAAAAAACCTTCCAATAAATTCCGCCTGTCAAAGGCATCATCCAGCAAGGATGTTTTTCAGGCTGAGATGAGGTTTGGCAAATTTATAAGCATCTGGGAACGGGGTTGTAGATGAGGGAATTTAAGTCACTGTTAACATCGGTCTATAATGTACTGTGACTTTACATGCGTAATTTTAATTTCCAGAAACAGGCTTTGATGCCAAGTACTTTATAGTCAGTGGAACGACTTCCAACAACTTGAGTAAGTTTGATAGCTGGCCTGCAATGACAAAACCCAGAGCGAACATGTTTTCTTGTACGTAAAATTAAAGATACCTTCTTTTTTTGACATTTCAGCACTTTTTTCTTTCTCCCCTAGTGTTTTTTTTTTTTCTTTTTTTTTTTTTTTTTTGGTGACATGGCCATAAAAAAATACATTTTCTCAAAATCCTGTGTTTAAAAAAAAGCCTTGAGCCCTTTCGCTGGAGGACGGGTTTCACTGAAGGTGTCGCGCGGGCACCTTTCCCTCTTGGGGTTTCCCTCTTGCTGGTTGTGCTAATATTTGCGGGAGGTTGTTGCTATGGCACAGACCTTTCTGTGGATTTAACGACCTGTATTACTTTGCATTAAAAAGTTCTACTAATCTCCTGCTTAAAATTGCTTTTAAAAATTTGTTGGAGCAAGGGTCTTAGTTTAGTTCTCTGTTCCCGTAGGTGGGTTTTTTTCCCCCCCAAGATTCGCAGGATCGCGGTGAGGTACCAGCATTGCTGCTTTACCTTGGGAGTGTCACAGCTGATGATACTTTGCTAAATAGGCTGAGTTTTAGCCATCATCCGAAGGCCCTTGGCTGTGAAATCCCTCGAGGGCAGGGATGAGGCAGCGGGAAGAGGGCTGTGGGATGCACCGGTGCCTCTGCACACCCCTGGTAACAGGTTAAATTTCTACAGATTGAAGATCTTGGGGTGGCGTGTGTGCCTTCTGCTCGGGGCAGGGCTGCTGGGGATCAGTAAGTGGGGTTGCTTTGCCCTGGGCCCTTTGGAGGCGTGTGCTGGAGTGTGGGACGGAATCAGGTCCCTCCGCCTCGAACAGATTCAGGTTTAGTTAAGATTATTTTTTTCTTCTTTTTTTTTTTTTTTTCCCTGATGCCTTTTTTCATCAGAAATGTAACTGTTTATAATCAGTTTAATGCAGATGAAACCATTACTTCTTCACTCTTCAGAAACTCTTTATGCTTCTTAATTAAAGCCTTTGTCTGAACACAAAATAATTAATACATAAAACGAAGCACAGGGAAAGAATCGACTGTGAAACTAGTCACTCAGTTGTATATTTAAACAATATTTAATCATTAGAGTAACACAGTGCTTGCACTTTTGGAAAGAAAACAAGCCTTATACTTCATGTTTATTTAACACTTTGACTAGTTCATTCTTGGAGGTATGAAATGAGGCTTATAGAGTGCCAGAGCAGTAAATCATATGTTCTGAAAATTACTGGGTCTTAAACAGTAGTGTCATTTTAAACCTAAACAGTTCAGTGGTGAACCAGCATATAAAGCTGACCTCTTATAACAACATCTACTGTTTACACTGAAAGGCAAGTAAAGGAAATAAAAACAAGGCATAAAATACGACGTAGCGAGGATGTCATTTACTTGTGTTTCTGCCTCTACTCTGGATACTGATGGGTATGATAACTTTCATACAGCTAACGCATTAAAGACAGTAGATGCAAAAAATGCCGTGGATATGCGTACATGTGCATATACCAACCGTGTGTAGGCAAAACGTGGGCAGCATCCGACACGCCAGCGCTTCCCATCGGCATTTGCTCAGATTTTAAAACACATTTGTTTTGGCAACGTGCTTGCTCACTTTATAGTAACTTTTTTTTTTTTTTTAACCAGTGTTCTAATGAAAGAGTTTATTGTCAGGAATATTTGTTGGAAAAAAGCGCAACAAGTTCAAAGCAAATATTCAGTTTCTTTTGTGGAGAGTGACTGCTGAATGTTTGAATTTGTAGGTGTGATTTGCCTACGTTTTTCTTGCAAGGACAAAGGCACTGGTTGACGATAGGTTGCATGTAGGCTTTCATACCCAGCTATGTACTTGGATTTGAGTACGGAATAACCACAGAGTTTGGCTCAAAAGCAGTCATTTTGGCCAAAATTGTTCGTTGGCGTTATTTACCAAGTCACACCTCAGAGAGGAGCGGGCAGACAAGATTTTGTGTAGTGTGTAGGTGAATACTTGCCGTGAAAACCGGGAGACTGTCCTCACCCTAAAACATCAGTCGCCTCCGTGGTCTGGTGAAATAATGCATTTAAAAATCGCTTCTCCAAGTCTGGCCCACTTCAGTGCAGATACAGGTTTATTACCCGGTCTCAGAGGAGTTTGCGATGTTGTTCAGTCTCCTAATTGGATAAATGCTGGCTTATGGAGGTAAAAAAGCAGAAGCACCTTCCCAGCTGCCAGCCAGCCCTCACCTGGCTCATGGGCCACGCTACCCACGGATGCTCCTCCGGGCCCTTGGTGGGTGATGGTGGGCAGAGACCCTCCCCGCCTTCTGTTCCAGCACGTTTATGAGTAAGAGCTGTGGGGTTTTTTTGTTGGTTTTTTTTTTGGTTTGGTTTGGT
>VWZL01000532.1:2325551-2340314 GCA_013396915.1 Stercorarius parasiticus | reverse complement strand
TTTTTTTTTTTTTTTTTTGGTTTGGTCAGTAAAATGAATACTTTAGTTAGGAGCCGGGCAGCACCTAAGTTAGCGAGGGCTCCGGCACACTTCAGTGTTCCTTCGATTCAGCCATGTCTGCTTTAACTAGTTTCAGCGTAGCTGTTACGATTTTCATCCATAATATATGATCAGTTTGTAAGAATTTCCTCTACATGTGAGAAACATATTTAATGCTAACGTTCTCAAATTGGAGTTAGTTATAAATAATGCACTAATAGATGTGAAAGAGCGTAAATGATTCCTTTGTGTTGTACCTGCGAGGTTGTTAGTGCTTCTTTAAAAAACAAACAAAACCTCTTTTGTATGATATTTATTCCCATCTCTTCCATCAAAGGGGTTACAGTCTTTGTACCTTTTTATGTAAATTAAAAATCTTTAGCCAGTTCTGTGTCAAAAATAAATAGTTGAATGAGCTTGCAGACAACATTTATTTTGTATGTACATTAATGGGCACTTCCATTTTTTCCTGCAGGCTAGAATCCACTTTGAAATTCATGTTTGATAAATTCCCTGGCTTTCCGAGTAATTTAGCTGTCTATAGGGCTGTTGATCCTTTGAGTGTATTGCTGAACCATTGGGACTTGTGCACCACATCTGCATATCCAAGTTCAAATATATACTCAAGATGATTGGTTTAAACTTTAAGTTGTTGATCTTATTCGTGATAGATTTGTTAGATTGTCTCCCATTTCATTTCTAAAATCTGTGCCTAATCCATAAATACCCCTTCTTAAATATGTCTCCAATAAATTCACTGATTGAGTTAGTCGTTTTGTAAGCACAGAGCTAAATTAATATTCAGCATAGCCTAATAATCTTAAGACACAATGCTGTCTGATATTGTGTATATGAATGAGACTTTGAGCGGAGCACTTGAGATCAGACCCAGTTGAGGTACTACCTCCCAAAGTAGCAAGATTCCCTTTGAAAATAATTTTACACCTTCAGAGCATTTAAAAGGGATGAGGTTTTCACTGGGATACGAAATGAGCGAACAAGGGTTCAATTTGTCGGTCTTCCTCAGCTTTTCCAAGGCTTAGGCTAGTTTAGCTTTGCTTTTTCTCTCTTTTTTTCAGAGGGCCGATTTCGACTCTTTTTTGCTGTTCCAGCATTCAGCAAGAGAGGCGGATACAGCAGGTGTAACAACCAAACTGACACTGCTTTGAGAGCTACAATAAGAAACAACCGTCTGCAAATTCTCCTGCGAGGACAGGCTGAGGGAGTTGGGGGCGTTCAGCCTGGAGAAGAGAAGGCTGCGGGGAGACCTTCCAGCCCCTGCCAGTCCCTCAAGGGGCTCCAGGAAAGCTGGGGAGGGACTCTGGAGCAGGGAGGGGAGCCATGGGACGAGGGGGAAGGGTTTTACACTGGAAGAGGGGAGATTGAGGTGAGATCTGGGGAAGAAATTCTTTGCTGTGAGGGCGGTGAGCCCCTGGCCCAGGTTGCCCAGAGAAGCTGTGGCTGCCCCATCCCTGGAGGGGTTCAAGGCCAGGTTGGACGGGGCTTGGAGCAACCTGGGCTGGTGGGAGGTGTCCCTGCCCAGGGCAGGGGGTGGCACTGGCTGGGCTTCAAGGTCCCTTCCAGCCACAACGATTCTATCATTCTATGATAATTCTAGCCAGGCTTATTTCAAATATAAAGTGTCCGGAAGTGCTCTGCAATACCCTCTAGACCAAAGTCAATCCTTTCCTGCCATACGTCCTCCCTCTGCCCTCAGTAACCTGCGTGTTCGCACCAGATATGATGTACATTCGCCAGTGATGGGGAAGGGGCTGGGGCGTTGTGCGGCCACTGAACAAAGGGGAACAAGGACACTCGTTGGAGTCATGTAAACATGGGGTATTGCTTCCTCTGGGCAGTTTTCACCTCTTCCTGCTCAGCTTATTTTAAATGTTGTAGGCTCCCTTCATTTAAAGAAAGGGGAAATTTAAAAGTTGTCTTTTGAATAGAGATTAATTAAAAATTCCTTTTGGCCACAGCATCAGTCATTCTGTTATGAAGCTACTTGTCTGGTTTGCTGTTAGCGGGTACAATATGATCTGGAATGTTCTGTGATGTATCGGAATCATCCAAATAATTTTAATTTGGAAGTATTTATTATGTTGTTATAATTTTTAGAGGTTTTTGTTCGTTCCATTTATTAAATTCCTTAACTTGAGAAGACTAGACAGGGGTGCTTTGTTTTGCTAGAGGTATGTGGTAGGTTAGCAGTGTGGGTGTAATAACCTATTCTGACACTGACATACAACGAATTGCAATTACACTTCTTTTTTTGTTTCTATTCTTTACGAGGAGATGATTCTAATAATGTACCTTGTGTGGTCTTTCAAGGTAAATTCCAATAAGTTCCTTGTCTTAATTAATAAAACCGATCTGACTATTAGTACCAAGAGCCAAATTTAGAGTCTCTTGGGCCTTTTTGTGTCAGAGAGGAAAAGAGATGCAGTGGGGAGGGTTTTCTTGGTTGTGTGGGTTTGGGTTTTTGTTGTTACTTTGTTTCGCTTAATATGTGAAAACTTAACTCTGATTTTAAATTCTTAGCCAGGGTTTAATGAACTGAATTGATTAGCATCGAACGGATTAGGGAAATACATGTTCTAGTTTTGAAACAAGCATAGATCTATATACGTATCTCTCTGCCCTGTCTCAGAGGTTAATGTTGATCCCCAGAAACTCTTTTGTTTTGTGCCGCAAGTTCTTTTTGTAGGGGAGAAAAATGTGTGCAAGTGCCGCAGAAGGGGAAGAGTAGGAGTCCTCAACTCTGAAATTAAATTTTTCATTTCACACAAAATCAAGTTTGCTCAGAAGCAGTACCACAGTGCCATAGTATTTAACATGATTTACTACTTTGTTCACTTAAATTAACAAATTGGACCATATTTCATCGAGGTAATTAAGCACATCTATAACCTTAATAATGTGACTTTCTCACAGGTGCAGTCCTACTAAAGTCCACCAACCTAAATTTGTCTTCAAAACTATCCACATCCAAAGCACTCTGCTAAAGCAGATCCTTGTCTTATCTCCTTATTTTGGGCTATCGTCAGGCCTTTCATGCCTTCTGCTCTTTTTTGTCTTAACAGCGCTATTATGTATGTTGATTCCGAATGATTAGTGGAAGAGTTTATGCCAAAAGTGGCTTTAGATTTGTGATTAAGCCATTGGTCTATTTTTGTCAGTAAAATATGGATCCTGCCCATGAAAATGAGCAGACCCAAGCTCCAACATCCTTCTGTTCCCAGTCCGTGCTTGGGAATTCACGTGGTGCGCTTCCAGTACTTTGTCCTGCCATTTTCTTCTCCGATTCCTTTCTCTACTGCATTTAATCTCCTGCAATATGGGACTCTATGGCTGCTGTGATCTTATTTCTTGGTAAGGAAGAGGTGTCAGATCTTCATCTCAAATCCCAGCCAAGAGAAGGGAATTTCCTGGGTAGAAAGTGGAAGACCCCAGACCCGGTGCTCCTGCAAGAGCATCATAGGACTTGAAATCACAGAATGCTTTGGGATGGAAGGGACCTTTAAAGGCCATCTAGTCCAACCTACCTACCATAAGCAGGGACATCTTCCACTGAACCAGGTTGCTCAGAGCCCCATCCAACATGGCCTGGAATGTTTCCAGGGATGGGGCATCTCCCACCTCTCTGGGCAACCTGGGCCAGTGTCTCACCACCCTCAGCATAAAACATTTCTTCCTTATACCTAGCCTGAATCTCCCCTCTTTTAGTTTAAAGGCACTACCAGTTGTCCTATTGCAACAGGCCCTTCTATAAAGTCTATACCCATCTTTCTTATAAGACCCCTTTAAATACTTCTGCTTGCTTGCTCTCTATTTTTCCAGTGAAAAAATTTCCTTAGAGGAGTGTTTCAATGGAGTGGACACTAAGACATACTGACCAGTTCTGCGTCTTTCCAGTATGTGCTTTCTTTGCAGCTGTTTAGCACAAAACATCTTTTGAATTCACTTTCCACATCCTTGAAGTGACACAACTGGAAGAAGAAACTGGCTGCGAGAGTTGGGGTTGTTCAGCCTGGAGAAGAGAAGGCTCCGGGGAGACCTTATAACAGCCTTCCAGTACCTAAAGGGGGCCTACAGGAAGGATGGTGAGGGACTCTCTGTAGGGATTGTAATGATAGGACACGGGGTAACAGCCTCAAACTGAAGGAGGGTAGATTTAGATTGGATATCAGGAAGAAATTCTTTGCTGTGAGGGTGGTGAGGCACTGGAACAGGTTGCCCAGAGAGGTGGTGGAGGCCCCATCCCTGGAGGGGCTCAAGGCCAGGTTGGCCGGGGCTTGGAGCAGCCTGGGCTGGTGGGAGGTGTCCCTGCCCAGGGCAGGGGGTGGCACTGGGTGGGCTTTAATATCCCTTCCAACCCAAACCACTCTGTGATTCTGTGAAGAAAACGGGTCTGTGTGGGTTGTGTAGGAGTGTGCGCATTCAGCTCGTGAACCAAGATTTGCACGTTTGAAATTGTGCCATGTTTGCGAGTCCCTAAAGCAGGCCTGGGCAGATCTGGAGGCAGCCCCAGGCATTGGGCTTGTCTAGCGCTTCGTGAGCTCTACACAGATTTTGCAGGCATGCCCACAGATTTTGCAGGCATGCCCACAAATTTTGGCAATGCCTGGCAGCTGCCTGCAGGTGTGTAGGATATGTGCGGGCTGGATGTGCATGTGCTTCTGTGCACATCATATGCGAGTGCTGTTTCAGTCCAACTTGAAATATGGATTTCCTCCTCGATCCTCCTTGACGATTAACGTGTTCAACCAGATCATAGTATCATAGAATTGCCCAGGGTGGAAGGGACCTTTCAGATCACCGAGTCCAACCATCAACCCAACTCTGACAAAACCACCACTGACCCACGTCCCTCAGCACCACGTCTGCCCGGCTTTTAAATCCCTCCAGGGATGGCGACTCCACCACTGCCCTGGGCAGCCTCTTCCAATGCTTAATAACCCTTTCAGTGTAGAAATTTTTCCTAATATCCAGTCTAAACCTCCACTGGCACAACTTGAGGCTGTTTCCCCTTGTCCTATCGCCTGTTCCTTGGGAGAAGAGATGACAGAGAAAATCTCCCTGATCTTTACATCCCCGAAGCCTCCTGGGTTCTGCTGGGGTCACTCTGATTTAATCTGAGAGGTAGCTGTACTTCTTCTGGACTCTCCCCACTCCACCGAGCAATGCTGGGCACTTTTCTTAAATTTCAGACCTTTTTCTATTGTTCCCCTTTTCCAGCTCATACTGAACTTCTTCCTCTGGGACTTCAGCTGGGTTTTGGTTGTTTCTAAGAGATTCTTTTGGGCTCTTTCCATTGCTTTACCACCTTCCCCCAGTTTTCCTGCACCTCTGTTTCATGTGTGCTGCCTGGTGATGCTTTCTGCTCCCACCAGCCCCTTGGTGATTCCCGGGGTGCCCATTGCATCCCCTCCCGTCCCTTCGTTCCCCTTCCCTCCCTCCCGTGCTGGTGCGGCCAACCCGGGTTTGCTGTAGTCAATTTTTGTTTCATCTTGTAGTCAGTATTACATAAATACTGGAAGTTTGTCCTTGCCCCGGGTGATTGATGGGGAGGTATATTTGTACATATCGATTGAGATAAAAAATTAGTAGTTTGCAATAGGAAAGGCAAATTAGTCATCAGAAGGAAGGTGCTTGGAGTATTTTAAGAGTTCCTTGATTAATTCTCATGCTGTGAGTTCTTCTGACAGTAAGTTTTATGTCCTGAGATGTGGGAGGATGAGGCAGTAGTATCGGGTTATTGCAAATTTTACTTTTACTCCTTGCTGATTTATTTTACTGGCTCTGGCTGTGATTAGACACAGAGGGCTAAAAATGGCTTCATTTTTGGGGTGACAACTGCACTTTTCTGTGCTTGAATTAGGAGCCAGGAAGGAGGGTGGAGGTTTCAGCCACAAAATTGTTTTCCTTTTGCATGAAAATTAATATTTAAAACCTAGTGCGTATAAAATGAAAATAGCCTTTATCCATGGTGACAAGTCCATCAGTTGGACGATATGTCTAAAGGAGGAAAGAACTAATTCTGTGATACACTGATAGGTCTGAGAAGTAATTTTTTTCTCTGCTTACTTGACAATTTTTTTCCTAATCACTTCATTGAAAGTAGTTTTTAATAAGCATCACAGGAGGCTGAGAGCTCTTGATCTTCTTCCTAAAATACTTTCCACTTTTCCAAGGATTTCGTGGCATGTTTTTTAGACTTCCTTTATTACAAACTATAATAGAATTCTTCCCAATAAAAAATGGCTTATATTTGCTACTTTTAATTTGTCCAAGAATAATTTAGATAGAAATTCCAATTACTTTGCAAGGAACACATTTGCTGCTGCAGTCTCTCAGCTTGTTTAAAAAGAAGTCTTTGATAATTTGCAAGCATTTCTCATGAAAGGCAATTTTACTTAGCTTGAATCCAGAAGGAAAAAAGATGCACAGAGGTTTCAATTTTTAAACTGATAACAAAGCACTACATTTGTGCTGTTACATTTCAGCACAAAGAGGCTGCAAAATAACCTTTTTTAGTTAATGGTAGAAAAAAGATTTAATTGCTCTGAAACACTCATTCTATGCATTATCTCTTTGATTAGGAGACAGTTGTAAATGACTTATTTAATGTAATTGCAAACTCTGGTATGGAAACCAAAAGAAAATTATATGCCTTTGCAGTCTGAGGAAGGGTAAGTTTGAACACTTTTAATTGTAAGAGTTTTCTGAAATTAGCGGAGGCATCGTGTTTAGGAATTGGACTTGTCTTGAGTGCTGGTGCCTGTCAGACTGGAATTAGGACAACGCTGTTAGCAAAGCGTGCCGTAAACCTTGCCAGCACTTCTGCAGTTTTCTCAATGTCTGCTAGAAAGGTCATCAACTGTCTCTCTCTCATCTTCTAAAATACTTTCAAATCTGGTGATGTTGAGTAGCTAAGGGCGTAGGGTGTCCCCACCTCGTGCCTCGTGGCTGGTTTTGCACAAGCCGGAGCTTTGACAATAGCGGCTTTCCACATCCTGAAGGCTACTCCCAGTATTTGCAGTGTGAAAAAGTTCACAATAAATCAGACATGGGAGATGACTGTTTCATGTTATGGATGCAGCTGGATGTTATAATCATGGTAATTTGCAGAAGTCAGAAATATTAATGCTGGTATGAGAAAGAAGGAAAGGGTAGGAGTGTCTGGGCAGACAGACTGCGTGTGAGTGCGAAAACCAGAGGACCTGGAAACCCTTTAGTTGTAAAATGGAAACCTTCACCCGTGAACTGTTCCCACCAAGGGGAAGCGCGAGAAGGGTTTTCCCATGAGCTGTTTGTGGCGTGATGGCTGTCTGCGGGTGGCAACGACCTGAAACGCTGAGCAAGTAATGTTGCTAAGCACAAATGCTGCTTAGCATGCATGGGACATGGTGATGCTGGCATCAGCCGTGGCTGGGAACACCATCACACCCAGGAACAGCAGGAATAAATTAGGTGATGGTGAGCAGAAGACAGTCCTCCTCATCCGAGGGCTTTCAGAGGAGATCCTCTGCCTCTGCCTGGTTTGGGGAACTGCTCTGCTCGTTCAGGCGGATCAGGTCCCAGACCTCAGAGACCAAGTTCAGTACGTGCCTCTGGGTGGAGCATTGGAAATGCTCCCACCCCGGTGTGAGGTACCCACCCGTCCTCTGCTGCGGGGCTGAGGTCCAGATATTAAAGTGAAACATCTGCCATTAAAAAAAAATCAATAATGTTCCTGTGGAGTGGATAAGGAGAATTTGGCTGCGCAGTCTGTGTTAATAATTTTCTGCAAGTTGCGGGAGCGCTGGGGGCTGTACGGAGAAGGGAGCATCCTCCGTCACTAGCTTGTGTCCCTCACTCTTCAATTCGTGCCACTTTCCTGATGGAACCGAGAGCCTCGCAGATACTGACTTCACCCGGGGCTGCTCGAGTGAGACGTGAAACCGGGGCCGTGCACCGAGTAACGCAACGCTCTGGCAGTGCGTGTCGGGCAAAGTCACCACTCGGGAAACAGAAGGTGAACCAGGGCAGAAAAAAAAAGAAGAATCAGGTTATAAAAACCCAAAACACATAGGCAGTTGCACATGTGAAGATTTTGCATGGTTTTGTGCTGGATTTCCATGCGGCTTTGCTGCAGCTGCACATATTCACTGGTTTCTGGTTAAACTTTGGAGGGAGCCTGCGCAGACGGCGCGTGTGCCCACCAGCCAGGGACACAGGCTTGCAGCCAGAGAGACTTTGAAACCATCACCCTCCTCCTCCTGAGTAGCACTAAGTATGAGTTATAGCTATTTACTCTAGACTAACATACTCGATTACTCTTTTAAACCGCTGTTTTAGACTTTCCAACAAGTACAGTCAGTTCTCATTAGTTACTAGTTTAGAAGCCCATGGTATATTTAGACATCATATACATTTGTCAGTGAAGAGTAGCTTAAATGATCTACTTTGTGCACTGCTTAATTATGTTATTTTACTGTTCCTGAAAACCTGACACAAGGCAAATTTACATTACTGTGCTCCTAATTAGCCAATAATCCTTAAGGATTTGAATGATACATACCCAAAGTAATTTCCTTGTTCACTAAATATGAATTTCCTTACGTTAGGTTAAGAAGATGGCACAATGACAGCAGGCATCTTGATGATGACGGCTCTCAACATGTTTGTCTCCGGAGTCAAAATCTATTAAAAGACTCATAATGACCTCAGCACTTTCTTAAAGTGTGGAATGTGAAGTCAATAGGCTCGTATACAAAAAGGAACAAAATTTACCTCTTTTAACTTTTGTGAGGTTGCCCACGACCCCAGACTGCTCAATGGTGCAAAGTATTTGTACTTCTGGTTTCCTGCACATGATCTCAGCTGCACCTCTTCATGAATTCATCATCTCTGCAGCTTCTTAGCTCAAATAAAAATGCAGATGTGGAGGTAACCTACTCTGAAAGAGAGGTCTCGTAGGGTCCTTCATACTTCGGACACTTTTCGTTCGGTGCCGACCCCAAGTGCACTCATCTCACACACGTGGTAGGATGCATCTTCTTGGCTTTGTCCGCATCTCCAGGCACTGGACTTCTGTGTGCTGAAAGGTCTCGGGGTTTGTTGTTGCTGCTGCTGTCGTTGTTGTTGTTGGACTGGCTGGGGTGTTGTGGGGGTGGTAACACTTTGTATTTTCCACCATAGACAGTTTAATTTAATGCATTGTTACATTTAATCTTTGTAATGAATCCAGATGCTACAGTGATGGGTGCATAAAAATAATTAAATAAAGATAAATAGACCGTAACGACTTTACCATTGCCAGTTGTTGTAACATGGAGTTACATATCAAAAATGTACTGCCAGAAAATTATTTAAATTTCTAAGTAGTGCAGAAAAACTTTCCATGGACACTGGCCTGTGGCATGCATACAGAACTCATTACCATTTTCATAGGCTTAGCTTTTTCCACATGTCCAAGACTAAACTTCATGCAACTAAATGGAAATTAAAAGTTTTCAGGCTCCTTCTGTAACTTTTCCTGTAATTTTTTTTGTAAAATAAAAAAATTTGAACGTAGAAATGATGAATAAAGGCAACCTCTTTCCTCTGCTGTATGATCAGCATGTGCCCAGTGCTGCCATCAGACGAAGAGATGCTCTTCCCTGGGGAGATGCTGTTGTTCAGAAGATTGGGAGTCAACATCAACATGAGAGACTGTGACCGTGGTTAGTTTGGAGCTGTGGTGCGGCTTTCTGGACCAAGCACCAAGGAGAAGACTGCTGTTGACTCCTGTCTCCTGCACGCAAGTGCACCCACGGCAGGGGCACTTCCCTGGCAGCGGCTGGGGTCCCCGGGATGGGGACGTGGCCCCATGGCTGCCCTGCAGTTCTTGCAGAGATCCCACAGCACTTGGTGCAGCAGTGGGTATGCCACCTCCGTCCTGGCCTAATTCCAGCACAGGTGAGCCCTTCTTATCTAACTTCTTGTTATCTAAGTTACTTGTGCACTTTTAATTGGATATAGTATTTTTTTTTCCTTATCCCAAACTGGTTTCTGAAATAATTCTGGCCTTTTAAATGATTCCCAAGGGTGGTTTCATTTCACGGTGAGAGAAGGGGCTCCATCGCACAGGGAGACACAGATAATGCAAACATCCATGCTGACACTAGAGCAGGAAAATTATAGTTTTCTGAAGGGGTATGTCTGGACATGGATGAGCAGGGTACTGCAGCAGATGACCCTTGTGTTCCTGGACTGTGATTCCCCTTTCCAGCAATTGATAAACTACAGTAAAAAAAAAAAAAAATAAAAAAATGGGGTGGGATAGCTCATAATGATAGGATAATAATATTTCAGCGTAGTTTACTCAAAAAAAAATAATGAGGAGGATGCTTAGGGGATGTGTCCCAGCCATGTCAATAGAAAAATACTCAGTGATGAGACTGGGTTGTAACAGCAACCTTTACTCTAACCCTTGGCAGATGCACAGGCGTCGCTGTCTGTGAGATGTTTTCCTACTGATATTGCTAATTGAGTTTCTTGGATTAGGGTCACAAAAGGTTTCAGTTGTGACATTGGGCACCTAAACATACATGGGTCCTCCAGGCCTGCCTGATCTGGGAGGTACGTGAGTGAGTGCCTGCCCAGGGCCCACGTGCCAGCCGGGTACTCACGTGTCCTCCTCACCTTGTCTTTCAGCCCTGTTTCGTTTAAGACATCACAGCGTTGAGATCTTTTGTTCCTATCACGCACCCAAGCATTACCACGTCTCAGCGATCCCGTCCTCCTCTTTTCCCTTTTGCTTGGTTGTTTCATGGCAAAAGCGCTCAGCTGTGGTGCTGGGAGTGGGTTTGAGTGACGCTTTACTGGGCGTTGGTGGGAAGGGGAAGAGCTTTCCTGGAGAGGCTGGAGAGGTTCCCATGGGCGCGCACCTCACTGCTTCACCAGCGGTCAGGGGCTCCCTGCAAGGTGGTTTCCATTCTTTCCCCCCAAAAGGGTGGGAGAGCATCCTTGACCCCCCCCTTAGGGGGAATGTATGTGTGTGGGGGTGTTTCGTGTGAGGTTCAATCCAGTGAAACGATGAGCTCTGTTTGGGGAGTGCGGAGTCCCCGTTAATTTCAGTGGAAGTTTATGGTGCCTAGCATTAAATGAGAGAACCTGGGAGAGGCTGGAAAAGGAATCTGTATGTGTTTTGCTCACGTATCAGCAAAGCACAAGTATCTGCAATTGAGTATGCACTTTGTTAGGTTAAGAAACATTTCTTTATGGTCTGTAAAGCAAGTGAATAAAATTGGGAGGGAAATATATACTGTGTCAGCTTGCCTGTATGCAAAAATTACTTTATTTTCTGTTGTAAAGACAAAGCATACAGGGAGGAAAAAAATGTAATCGTGTTACTGTATGATCATCCTGCATAAGCACATTAGTAAAGCACTGTGATACCAGTCATATTGTGAACTTAAAGCCACCCCTAATTAAACTGTCTGCATCCCCCAGCATTTTCCTGTAATGATGTCAAGCCGTGCAGCAATTAGTTGTCCCTCTATGAATGTAAACACTGTTTGTAAATCATACAAATTTAACCTGCTTTGCTTATTGAAAAGCTCCTAAAATGGAATTAATTAGTATTGTGGATTTTGGAGTTACAATTTATTGAATCATTTTTGAATGTCTTGATATAATGTTTTCTGTGATTCATGGCAATTAATTTTGGTGGCAAAGGTAGCACCTATTAAAAATCTCAGATATAATTTGGGGTAGGGCTAATGGTGTGTACGACGGCATGCAAAATATTTTATCGCCCTGACACGATTGCTGTGGGTTTATTTTAAATGAAGATTTAGCCCATTCAAAGGAAGCAAGTGCCCTGACCTTTCGGCTTTCTCCATTTCGTACCTCTCGCACTACTTCAATCTAATTTGAATGTTAGGTTTGAATACTGAAGAAGTATGCCCTTCTGCAGTAGTTCATCTTCTCTTTAGAGATCAGACTAAATGCCTGTGGCAATATGCTAGGAAACATAGCACATTACCATGAAATAGCTCCATTAGAGACAAAGAAATGTAAACAAAACAAACACATTTGCCACTGTTTTTAGCTCAATTATATTTCTCCTATTGATGGCGCTGCGTAAAGTGAAAAAGTGCTCAAGACCTAAATTTAGTAAACCTTTTGTTGCAATTTACTCCAGAAAAGCCTCTGTTGCTGGAGGTGGATGGTTTACCTGAGCCATCAGCTACATAGCACGTTTATGGTTATTGTATTTTACAGGTTGATAGATTTTTATATTCTGTCCAAGTCAGGATCTTACACCACCTGGTTTATTATTTAGTAATTTACAGTGCAGTCAGGCATGTTTGGTTTAATGTAGGATAAACTTATAAATCTATTGTTCCTCCAGTTGCTGGGGTTGGTGTGCAATGAACTACAGAGCTTGATGCGTACATACATTTCAGCTCTGCTTATTTTCTTTGATAGGGAAGCAGGCAATAGATAACACAGTGACAGTAGCATCCCAGGGGACAGCAAAATGTGAGAGCAACACACCGTCAGGTTAGTAGGTCATTATTGTATGAGCACTGAGCCATTAATTGACTACTGTACCAGGCTCAATCTGTGTCAGATTATGGCTTTTGGCAGCAAGGACTGTTACCTAATAGCTAACTTCGCTTCTTTACTATCTTTTTATTAGGTTTTCTGACAAAATTATACCTAAAAAGGTAAATACATTTGTTACACTGTTTTGGTTTTTTTTAAGAAGCCATACAGAATACTGGTAATGTCAATAGGTAAAATTTCCCGTAAGGCACCATCTAGCAGAGTGCTTTTGCTAATAGTTTTGAGTAGGTTTTTTTAAAAACTTATTCAGAATTGGAGTAGTCAGATACTTTATTTAGGGGCAATAGATATTACGGGTGTAGGGCTATCAGGAATTGATACCTGGTGCCGGAATTGTTTTGCTAGTCTTTAGCGTTGGGTAGAGAATAAGAGAAGACGCGGAGCGTATCAACAACAATAAACAGCATTTGGAGGAACCTTGCTGGTTTTTTGTACAACCTGCCCCAAGAATAGGAGAGGGATTGGCTGTGCCGGCACAGCAAGACCCCCGGCGTGGCAGGAGGGTGCGCGGCTGATTAGTGTAATAAGGGGAGAAATCAGTGATGTCAGGTAGATTTGAGGAAAAAGTCATCTTTTCTGTGGAAAGAGGGAAATGCCCGTGTCTTCGTGGGGGCGAACGTGTGCGTGCTGGTGAGCTGGGGCACAGGAAACGGTGTTTCTGTTATCACTCGAAATGGGGCGAAAAAACTTCCAGCTTCGCGCTCTTCTTTTATCAGGGGTTGAAGTTTTGCTGCTGCGAGGCAGCCCAGCGCCGCTGGAAGTTGGGTGATGGTCCTCCGCCACTCGCGTCGGTCGGACGGCGAATTCCCGGCTGTAACGCACAGGTTGCGGGAGGCTGACGAAGCCGATGTTCAGCCCAGGGCTCAGTTTGGGCGGGATTTTGCTCTGGATTCACGGGCAAATCCTGCTTGTAGTTCAGATGTGATGTCAGGTTTCTGCCGTCTTGCAGTGAGATCTGCAGGGATAGTTCGGGCTGGAGCAAAGGTGCCGTTTTGTCTCCTCTCTACACCTGCCAAAACCAAACCCAGATATTCCAGTCCAGGCGACAGCATAACGTGAGTTAAATATCGCTCATTTTTAAAAAGCGCTTTGCTAAGAGCTGTTGTCCGCGGGATCGCTTGGAATTTGGTGAGGTGAGCGTGTGTGTTTATGGGCTCGAAACCAGGCATTCGTATTTTCTGTAATTCCTCCGGAGGCTGCTGGCGGGGTTTTGGGGTGCATCAGCTGGGGCCACTCGTATTCCTGCTTTGCGGTGCATCTGCTGGTGTTTGACAGGGCTGCTCAAGTGAGGGAGCCCCAGTCTAATTTCTGTTCCCACCCATAAATCGACCCGCTTGTGACCTTGGGCAAAACAGTTAATCCAGCCAGCCCTCAGTTTCCCTGTTTTGCTCTCCATTAGAAATGATTTGCTGTCTGAGGGTGTCAGGTACGGCACGAGAACCCGGTGTGATTATTAATAATTATCAATATAGGAAAAACTGCAAGAAGATGGTAAAGGAAGACACAGAGACCTTTACCTCATTAGAATTGTATTTAGATTGAATGTTATTACAGTTAATATTTTGCGGATCCCATTTTTCTGCCATGTGTCTAAATTTGAATAACTTCCATCGGATTCCTTGCACCTTAAAAAGACAGGGATAAAAACGTCCAACAATTGAGCTCCAAGCATCTCATCTCGTTTTGTTATTCTGTGCTTTCCCCTTTCTCTTAGAGCAAAATCATTTTTAGAAATTGGATAGCAATATGTAAAATATGTTTTTCAGGCAGTGATGTCTGATTACATTGATTCCGCACTATGTAGTGCCGTTAATGGAGATTTCTGCTTTCCATTCGCTGTAAATTTCTGGTTACCATTTGCGGCACCATGTGACGCGGCTGTTTCTATGGTCTCTGCTGCATCTTGTCCCCTTGGTATTTTTTAAAAAACTCATTTGGAAGAATTAACTACGTTTTACGTATTTAAAATTTGACTCCATGGAAATCGATGTACAAATAATTTTTATGGTTACAATAAGTAGGTTCCATAACACAATACAAATATCTGTATGTAAATCTTGCCTTGGAGGTAGCTATCTACTGTACATCCCAGTACTTATCCCACTTTCACACCTAATTTTCTTT